>OY757918.1:12296188-12398688 GCA_963585895.1 Sepioteuthis lessoniana
GGCTGAGGAACTCTCTTGATGCCCATCTTGGTCAAATAGTCTGTGACAAGCATGGAGTTGTGGACTGGTGCATTGTCCTGCTGGAAATTCCACTGGGCCGATTTGAACAGTGCTGGCCTCTTCCCAAGGAATCTCTTCCTGAACTCCCTTAAAACCTCAACGTTGTATTCCTTGTTGACTGTCGGTCCAGAGGGAACCCAGTGCATGTAGATCATGCCAGTGCTGTCAAAAAAGGGATAATCAAAAGTTTGTGGGCAGATTTGCTCTGTCTGGGCTTCTTGAGTCTGAGAGACCCAACATGCTTCCACTTGGAACTCTGTCTTTTGGTCTCTAGGTCATAGCAGTCGATCCAGCTTTCATCGCATGTAGTTTTTTCCAATTTTAAAACAGAATTTTATTGCATATCGTTCTTCTAAAGTCCAGATTGCATTTTTGAAATTCACCAGCTGTGACAATCAGGCTTTAGTAGGGTGTATTCCAATTGCTGCTGTAGCTGATTATTTGAACCTGAAATCATAAAAATTGGTCAGTCATCTCATAAAATGTATAGCAATAACATACTGAAATTTCAAGAGTCTACGTCAATTATAAAGGTCTGTAAAAAAGGAGTCTGGAAACTCATTGAATGCACCATATAATGAAAATGAATCAGACAGTATGGAGAAAATATTAAAACAAACTAATCCAAAAGTAATGAATAAATCAAGAAGGAAAGTCAAGGTTAAAACATCATAATTGTTGGGTACCATCAGCGACGCCGACTACGCCGATGACATAGCGATACTGGCAAATACACCCAACCAAGCTGAAACACTACTGCATAGTTTGGAACGAACCGCCGCAGGCATTGGCCTCCAGGTCAATGCCCACAAAACGGAATATATGCGCTATAATCAAACAGGCGACATCACCACACTAGACGGAACCCCTCTGAAACTAGTAGACAAATTCACCACCTAGGAAGCAGTGTCTCATCAACCGGAAAGGACATCGACACACGGCTAACGAAGGCATGGAGAGCTATCGATAGGCTATCGATCATATGGAAATCAGACCTGACCGATAAAGGGAAAGGCAGTTTCTTCCAGACAGCGGTCGTATCGATACTGCTATATGGCTGCACTAGATGGACTCTAACTAAACGGCTGGAGAAGAAGCTAGACGGCAATTACACAAGAATGCTGCGAACAATATTGAACAAATCCTGGCGACAACACCCCACAAGGCACCAACTATACGGTTTGGTTGGTTTCTTTGTTTAATGGCATATCAACTCTTTGTAGGTTATTTAATACCAAACCCATTCTCCTAGAAGAACAGTAGTGGTACTATTTAACCCATAGCTGGGAGGATAAAGGGGTTCATACCTTTCCCAAGGGTATTTGCCCGAAAGTGAACGTAATAGCACGACTGGAGTACGAACTCACGTACTACGATTCCGCAGTCCATCGCTTTAACCATTACACCATAAGGACACCCCCACCAACTATACAGCCACCTGCCTCCCATCACGAACGATGAACGATTGGGAGACGTGGCAGCACGACATGGTGATCATCATCATCAGTGATGCACATATCTAAAAATGCTGGCTCATTCCTAAACAAAATAATTAACGTTTATATGAAAAAAAAACAAACACTTAGCTAGTCTCTATATCAAATCCCTTTATAACATACCGGTTGATAAATGCTACAAGTATTTCTATCTAAAACTAATAATTCAACCCAAATTTAATTAACATACCGGTTGATAAAAGTATTTAATGTTTAGATAATCACCTGTGTTTAAATTAATTAAATATGTACCTTATGCATTTCGCGTTATTATATTTAACTCAACAACACTTTTTATATACAGAAGATTAGTTTGCGAATTGATTCTCTTCTTCGTGGTGTTCTTGCTGGCATTTATCTTGAATTCCTTGAATTTGGTCTTTTTAAATATATAATCCCTTGTAATTCTAATTACTTCTGATTCATAGACGATATGCTATTTATTTATCCAAAAGAATTTAATTCAATAAAGACCATTGAAAGATTAAACAAGGTAGAACCTTCCATAAAGTTTACACAAGAGCCTCAAGCCAACCATTCTTTACTTTTTCTTAGATGTTTTACTGATAAGGAATAATGAGAAATTTGAATTCAAAGTCTACCGTAAAGCCACTGGTAAAAATGACCACATACGTTTTTATTCACCCCACAACACCAAGACTAACAGAGGAATTATTATGGGTTTTTAACTTTGGACCCTCCGTTTCAGCTGTCCTAAATATCTAGATGAAGAAATCAATTATGTCGAAAATCATTTTCTTCTTCTTCTTCTTCTTCTTCTTCTTCTTCTTCTTCTTCTTCTCGTTGTATCTCTTAGTAGTTCCATTTGTTTAACATTATTGTCTGTGTTAATCACGGGATAGATTTAAACAAAGAACGCTGATTAAATGACTGAATGGCGATATGATCTTTCTTTGTATACACACTCCTCCTTCTGATTTTGTATTTTATTAAACATCCATCGTTTTTCTATCAACATATTTCACCATCTTAAAGTCCCGACTTGTCTGGTTCGTCTAACTTGTATAGTTTTCGTGATGGGTGGCAGGTGGCCGTACAGCTGCTGCTTTGTTGGGTGTTACCTCCAGGACTTGTTCAGTATTGCTCACAGCATTCTTGTGTAGTTGCCGCCAAGCTTTTTCTCCCGTCGTTTAGTTAGCGTCCATGTAGTGCATCCATATAGTAGTATCGACACGATCGCTGCTTGGAAGACTCTGCGTTTCATTTTATCGGTCAGGTCTGACTTCCATATGACTGATAGCCTATTGATAGCTGTCCATGCCTTAGTTAGCCGAGTGTCGATATCTTTCTCGGTCGATGAGACACAGCTTCCTAGGTAGATGAACTTATCTATTAGTTTCAGAGAACTACCTTTTAGTGTGGAAAAGTCGCCTGTTTGATTAACGCACATATATTCCATTTTGTTTGCATTGTAATGGAGGCCAATGCCTGCAGCAGCTCGTTCCAGACTATGTAGTTGAGTTTCGGCTTGGGCGAATGCATCTGCCAGAATTGCTATGCCATCGGCTTAGTCGGCGTCGGTGTACGGCCACCAACCACCCATCACGAAAACTATCCAAGTTAGACGATTAGACATGTAGAACACTGTTGGAGAAGTAGGGACAAACTCACAAGTGATGTACTACTATGGACCCCTTCACATGGCCGAGCAAAAGCAGGGCGACAAGCCCGAATCTACATACAGTTACTCTGTGAGGACGGAGTGTACCCCAGGAGACCTGCCGGAAGCGATGAACGATAAGGGGGGTGACGAGGGAGGGGCAGGGATATCAATCCTGGCAGCACGACAAGATGATGATGATGAAAGTCCTGACGAAGATTTATTAAAACTGTAACGTTTTAACTGTCCTTCGTAATAGATTCATCACTTTTGGATTATTTTGTTTTTCAAGTTTTCTCAATAATGTCGGAATACTTTCTATTATTTACTTCCATATATATATATATATATATATATATATATATATATATATATATATATAAAGTTGTTCATGTCTTTATGGGTGACTGTGTTATCGTTTTAGGAAATAGTTTGTGCAAGTTCAGAATATTAAAAAAAAAATTTAAATGAAAGGACACGAAAAAGGATTCAATTAAAAAAGACAATTAATCAGCATATTAAATATTTCTTTCTGTCCCAGCGTCAGGTCATTTTATCAAACACAGCTCTCTTCTCAACACTTAGTTCTTTAGATAAAGGTCCAGGTCATCAGACAGCCATCCATCATGGTGACAGATAAAGGAGACCGATCGATTCCGACATTAAAATAAAAATGAAATTAAAAGAATCTCACAGAACGCACCCAACTCACCAAGAAAAAATTGAAAGAAAGCGATAGACGAATATTGAATAAACGAGATAATAAATTTTTTAAAAAAATATCACTTATCGTCATGGATTTAATTTTGATCCGTTATGACCGTTTCAAGGATTATCTCCCTTGACTTGGAACATGCCATTTACTTAACGCCCCATACTTCCTGTCATCCATTTCCGTTATGGTTGTAACACAAGTATAAAAGTGTCCCCCCCTCTCTCTCTCTCTCTCGCTCACTTAAGTGCACATTTCATAAAAAATAGTTTTTGATTCGAAATTCATATATATATATATATATATATATATATATATATATATATTTTCATAACTTTTTCCTTCCTCTTCTTTTATTTTCTACGTTTTAATTATGTCATGGTTTTTTGTGTTAAATTGACATCATTCATTTTTTTCAGCTCTTTCAACACGAACAACACTAACTAAATGCCAAAATAGCTAAGACCCAGGAGATTAGCAAGTGTGGGCTGTATAGAGAGGAAGATGAGACAAACACAATAAGCAAATTCAGCTAACTAACAAAGAAGAAGTACAAAAATAGGCAAGGATGAGTGGGGAAAAAGATCCACTGGGAATTGTGCAAACCACTAATTTGTATATTCACATACTAGGATGTGTCCTATAAAATGATACACGTGGTATTCCCTGAGAATTTGAGATTAGTTATAAAAACTCTTAGGGATTTTCAGATTAGACAACAAAGTCTGTGGGATTTTGAGATTAGCAAACAAAATTCTTTGGGATTTTGAGATTAGTTAATAGAATAGAAATAACTTGACGGTCTGTTGATTCATCCGTATGTGAAGTGTCTGGAAATATTATACGAGGGAACATTTTGGCTAAATGACACCGCCAGCTTATGGACTCAAACAGATCATAAAATATTAATTAAGAAAAAGGAGATAAAAAACAAATTAAATGCCAAGAGAAGAATTTACGATCTAAAATTCTCAGATCAAAAAACTGAACTTGACTTCCATGAGTGTACTTTTGACCTGTTTGGTTTCTTTTTGTTTGAGTTAGGAACAAACCTTCAAAAGATTTTGGTAAAACCAAAAAAAGGTTTCAGAAATATCTGATGATCAGCTTTTTTCTTATTCTCCAGTTCCTCTTGATTTAAGGCTGTTCAAAAAAGAGTTTATTTTCCACAGAAAATAAAAAGAAAAAGATTCTTTATAGTTTTTCTTTAAACTCTTTTGGAGGCAGATAATTTTTCAAAACCTTGAAGAGAGGATGAATTGTTTTTAAAAAAAAATTTGGGGAATAGACGATACGTTCTGACAAGTCAATTAATCATATACAAAAAACAAACAAAAAGAACGAGATAATATGATCAGTTTTTGTATTTCATAATACAATAGAATTAAAGCAATAAATCACTAACATTTAATTATAATATTTTGTAAAAGATACTTTACACAATTTTACACCAACGTGGGATCTCCAGGCATTGTTTATACACATTAATATTGTATTAGTTAATGAGGAGCCAATAGGAAAATGTCTAACATTAGGGTATCGCTAAAACGGCTAAAATGTCCCTCATCCTGTATAGCGTTGGCGACAAAAATATCACTCTGCCTGCAAAAAGATGAACGTACTGATTATATTTCTGTGTGCTTCAAATATTCTCCACATTTATATGGTAAGAAATATAATCTGCATGTACCTAAATATTTGTTTAATGGAATCTATTGGTATTGAAACAAGGGATTACACTTGTTGTCTTCTCGTCTGTTTGCTGAGACGTTTTATCAGTCCCCTGATAAGAAAAAAAGAAAAAAACATCAAACAAACCTTTTTTCTTCAGAATAAACCGGTCGGATTTAATAGATATAACACAAAAGATCAGATATCCTAGCAATTCATCGTATCGAAGTGGCAATTTATTTATTTTGTTGAATATTGAACCGAAGACCCCTTATGACATGCCACGGCAATTGCGTTGGTAGCATGAGTGGAAATAGACCTCTATCCTAAAAGAAGCATAACGCAGCTGCTTCTTCTGTGAAAGTGCTATGTAAGTTGTGTGGGTGGCATGCTAAACAGGTATGGGCTCACACATCTTGCTGGCAGGACAAGTGACCACGTGGACTGAGAGGGCATCAGAGAAATTAAATAAACCAGGGAAGATTTCGAGCCCAACAGAGATGACCCGAGAGAACGAAGAAGTTCGACAGAAGAGCTATTAAACGTTCCGCTGCGCTAAGCGCTGTCCTAGCACCAGACTGAACGGGGTTGAGAGGCAGAGAATAGACTAAACTGACGAGACTCACAAAATTTTGAAGCAAGGAGAATCTAAGATGATTGGATGCCTTGAGATGCCTCTGACGAAACTCTTGAAAGTAGAGAAACTAGAAGAATCTAGGATGATTTGGTGCCTTAAGATGGCCCCCCCCCAAAAAAACTCGGGAAAGTTGATAAGTGAGGAGAAAAGAAAATGATTCTGTCTTCAGATGGCCCTGAATAGATTCGCGAAAGTAGAGAAATAAGTATTGTATTTTGTTGATATTATAAAGTTTTCCATTTCATTCTCAACCTCCGTTTTGGTTATTTCTTATTCACTAACATTTCGTTGGGTTACAACATATATATATATATATATATATATATATATATATATATATATATATGTTGTAACCCAACGAAATGTTACTATATATATATATATATATATATATATTGTAATCCACACACAGACTGTTTCGCTTTATCAGAACTCTTCAGTGTGGCTAGAGACGTGAGATGTTTCAAGCTGGGATCAAAACCCAGGTGTCTTTAAGTCAGTCAGATGTCTTAGCTATCAACCTCTCTCTCTCTATATATATATATATATATATAGGTATGTATAATAAAAGTAATTCCAACACTCACAGAATTATATATATATATATATATATATATATATATATATATATATATATATATATATATATATATATATATATATATATATATATATATATATATATATATATATATATATATATATATATATATATATATATATATATATATATATATATATATATATATATATATATATATATATATATATATATATATATATATATATCTGTTGCTACATAGATACCTTAAAAATTCCCTTAGCCAGCGTTGTACGTTTGTTGGCTGAGTGGTCTGATACTAATTCTAACGTAAAGTTGGACGGGTTTCGATCCCGGCTTCGAGCGTCCTACGCGTCTAGCCACACTGAAGAGTTCTGATAGAACGAAACAGTCTATCTGTGGATGACTATATATATTTGTACGTGAATGGATTGTGGGTAACGAAATTTTAAACGAGTTAGACCTCATTTGTTTGCATATAACTAAATTGTTTCAATTATTGTTGATATCAATAATTCTTTTTAATATCAATAATTTGTTTTTAAATATTGCAATCTAACGTGTGCAATTCTATTTATCCACTATTTCGACCGAATTGGTTTTAAGTATAGATTGCTATTTAACACAAATATAACCATTTGTTTGCACACTGTTAAAGGGTTTCAAGTATTGCTATCAAACACTAATAATGCTACTTAATATTACTCATTTACTTGCACACAGTTAAATGTTTTCAAGTTTCATAAATGATTAAATAATTTTATTTGAGCTGAGGATGATACCTTAATAGGTAATAATAGGACTCCGAGTCAGTGATAATCTGAGAGAAATTGCAATGACGTGGAATTGAACATTGCCAAAGCTCCAGAAGTAGAGCCTCCCCATCAATTAGATGGTTGGTAGGTTGGGTTTCATAGCATATAAACCTCTATAGGTTATTTAATGCCAAATCCTGTTTACACATATGTACGGTTTGTAAACACATAATTTAATGATACCATACTAAAACCAAACGACTCATTGACTCGCATACGAGTAAATATTTTCAAGTATTTCTATGACATTAGTTTATTTAGTGATGATAGTGTTTGTTTTTTTTGGGGGGGGATTATTTCTCACTACTATTTCTACTAACACAAATATAATGGTATTTCTATTCAGCAATAATTTGCTTTCAGTTGATTTGTTTGTTGTGTTTTCAGGATTGTAACCAAGTCTATATTTTCTGGTACAACCCGGTCTCTTTCAAGAACGACAAAGCATTATCTATGTTTACGTTCTCAAATAAGTCCTTCATGGTATTTGCGTGGAAATAGTGCTTTCTGGTGTCATTAAAAACTTTACACTCAAGGAGAACGTGTTTGATTGTGCAGGGCGTCAATTAGAGTTTATATCCAGGACTCTCTTTTGGGGTAGTCGTACCCCTCTGCTGATATGCAGTCGGCGTATTCTACAGCCTCAGCCGACAGGATAGAAGAAGGTGACTTATTGAAAAGACGATATTTTGGAAAGAGGATTGAATAAGCAACAGAAATGTAAACAAGAGATATAAGACTAGAACAATGATCAAAAATGTCTACAAGATAAAAAAACTAAAAAAGATAAACAAAATTCTAAAAGATAGCCGGAAGATATTTCGAAATTTTTTTTAAAGTATTGAAAGACACAACAAAAAGTAAGAAACTAAATAAACACACTTTTTTCTTTCGGGCTGAGATTGTGGATGAACAATAGTCGTTTATGTTTGATTTGGTAATTGTTTTAACGGCACGTTAAACAGTACTGGATTATTTTATACCAAGAGATTATAAACTTAGGATAAATGTAATTTTATTTTTTATAGTTAGTCTTATGGCTTTAATTATTTCGAATACTGATAGATTTTTAAATAATAATTTCAATTTAATTAAAGACATTTGTTTGTAAATGATTGAATGTTTTTTTTCGTTCATTATCTTTGTATTTCTACGAAATACGCATATTAAGGTAGTTTTGGTTTCTTTGTTTCAAACTTTGTAGATTATAAATTTACCTTTTGTCAAGTCTTGTCTGGTGGGACGCAGAGACAAATAAAACCCCCGGCTTCAGCTGGGCCACGGGCAACCTCCTCGCTTTTTGCGGGGAACCCCGGAGCTTGTTCTGGACTTCGGTCCGGAGCGTGGCTCTGCAAAAGGAACAATGGCAGACTTGGGGCCTTTTATTAGGCGCCTAGTTTCGACTAGGCTACCCTCGGGTGGGCGAGCTGCACTTTTGACGCCTTTGTCACCCATGTATGGCACTAGACCAAACGTCTAATTTAAGCCGTAAAGTGGCATAGGTGCCCGGACCCACATTTGGGTTCGTGAAACTGCTTGCCTCATCAGGCTCACATTGCACTAAGTGAGTCGATGAGCAGCATTGATCAGCAGGGTTCGAGTCTCTTTATCCCCACTTTAATCGGCCTTCGGGCTTTTGACCTTGTGTCAAGTCGTGTCTGGTGGGAGGCTGCGACAAATATTCGGCTTCAGCTGGGCCACCTTGGATTACTCACACCTTTGTATAGCGCTGAACCTCGCTGTCCAGTTTGAGCTATAATCAGGCATCCGTTCCGAGACCCATGTTTGGGTCAGTGTCCAGCTAAGCTCATCAGGCCAACATTGCACTAAGTGGGCTGATGACCAACATAGTCCAGCAGGGTTCGAGCCTCGGCTCGTGCTCAACCTTCCCCTCCCCTAATCCCCACTATAATTCGCCCTTCGGGTCATTTGACCTTGTGTCAATTCCAGTCTGGTGGCAGGCAGAAACAAAAATCGAGAATATCTCCCAGCTCTTGGGTGGGACACACTTCGGTCAGCCGTAATATTTCGGTACATGGATATGGTCGGGTGTGTCCTGGCTCGGCTGGCAGACGGATGCGGCCGTCTGACATGGATTCCGGTAACCCAGTATTCGCGTAGGGTGCGCCAAGACCGGCATCCTCGAACCTCTGGGGGCTGTCCTGCCAAGGTTCTAACCCTCATATGAGGGGCTATGTTTATCGCCTGGCGTCCGAGGAAGCCCTTTTTTAGGAGAATGCCGATGGGGCTCGAGGCCTTTTTGGAGCCACCGGACGTTTCTGGGTTACGGCCCTGCACCCGGACCCACCTATAAAAAACCTTGTGCCACACTCGTCCCGTCGGTAGGACGAACAAAAAATACCGACTTCCACCCAGCAGTCAAACCTGACACTTTCAGACGGACACTTCAACACTCTTATTTTGTATACATGTTCTGTTTATTCAATACACTTGCTTCACCTACTTTCTTTTTTTCCGTGTCTTCTTTCTGGCCCTTACTGGCCACAACACTTACTCTTCAATTAGGGATACAATGAACGCTTTCTGAAGTCCGTTTACAGAGTAGGAAGTTTTTTTCAGGGAAGTATGCATCAACTATTTTCCAAGAATTCTCCCCCACCCCCGAGAAGACATAACATTTCAGATATAAAAGCTTCTATTTCAAAGAAAATAAAAGCTTTGATAATTCTGAGACAACTTCGGGATTCAGGTGGATCAGATTTTTAATCTAAAGACAGATTCATTATTATCAGTCAATTCAGAAACTGTGATTTACTTATTTCTCTCTCAAAACAATTTATTTGCTAGTCTATTTCTTGTAGTGTAATGATTCCGAACAGCAATGTTCTTTTTAACAGCATGTCAACCTATCGAGGGTTATTTAATGGTTACAGGTTAGGGAATCGCATTCATTGTACCTTCGTATATACGTTTTTTGTGTAGTTGTTTCTTAAGTGTTTTCGTTTTTGCTATGAAAAAGTTTAAAATAGATCTATTTGACCCATAGATGGTACCCTAAAAGAGTTTTACCATTCTGGATCAGAGTGGACCTGGGAGTAATGACAATGAAGCGGTAATCCGTTAGAACTCCAAAACTGGAACTTTCCACCCAGATGCGATTTAGTGTCATACCCAGTGCCCCCTATTTGGTGGGGGAGTTCTTACTCCTCTGCAGGGGATCCAGTCACCATAATCTAAGCCTTACCGACAGAGCATCAGATAGCATTTATTTAAACGGAACTTGGCATTAAATAACCTACCATAAAACCTGACAAACCAACCAGCATTTATCAAGCAGACTTTTACCTATTCACTAAAGACGCTTCGTGTAGATTAATGTTTGGCGAGTTAGTTTGGCAGACTTGTGTTTGTGCGTTCAAATCTCACTGAGTGCAGCTTACACCTGGCTTTGCCCCAAACGCAGGTAAATTCATGACATAAAAGCTAACTGAACCATAAGTGCGCCTCTCATGGTGAAGTGGTTAACTAGCTATGTTAGCATATCATTACCAATAAGTTTGGTACTATCAGAGTGCTCTCTATTCATGGCCTTATGTCAGACTAATCTATGCTTAATAAACGCCTGCTTATACGAAATAGTTCGAGACATCAGATACTTTAGCAAAAACCGTTCACTGAGACTTAATGACCATCTCAGTCTGAAAGGTAAGCAATAAACCTGATCAGTACAGAGATGGGTGACCACTTAGCAGCAGCTGGAACTTAAATCAAAGTGAAGCCTGTCGACCCAGTGAGTAAAAATTTAGAAAATAACTATAAAATCTCGCACTTCATTAAAACACGATACAGAATGTGATGGTGCAGGTCCAATTCAGGAGATTGGAGGGTTGTGGTGTATCTTTCATTGGCAGTACTACAAGGTCCACTTTGAGCCGGAGTGGTAGTCCGTTTTAAGGTCCCATGTATGGACGAAATAGATCTATTTGAGAATTATTTGTATTAGATACGAATACTTCATACAATAATAGCTGCGTGTAAATTGTTTACATTAAGAATAGTTAATTGTATCAATAAATGTTTTCTAAGGATTTTTATTTGACTCTTTTGAGAGTTTTTTACATGAGCGTAAGTTAATGGCTTTTCACTGGAGTCTGAGAGAAAAATAAGTGGTGAAAATAGTGAGAGAGAGTGGGGGGAACAAAGATTGAGTGAGAGATAGGTTAAGAGAGAGAGAGAGAGGGAGATAGGGAGATGAAAGAAGAGAGAGAGAGCGAGAGAGAGAGAAAGAGGGACAAAGATTGAAAGAGATAGGTAAAGTGAGAGTTTGAGGGATAGGGAGATGAATGAAAAGAGAGAGAAAGAGAGAGAGATAGGGAGATGAATGAAGAGAGAGTGAGAGAGAAAGAGAGACAAATATTGAGTGAGAGATAAGTAAAAAGAGAGTTCGAGAGATTGGGAGATGAATAGAGAGTGAGAGAGAGGGGGAGAGAGAAAGAGAGAGAGAGAGAGAGAGCTTGTGTGTATGAGGTTGAGAGAAAGAAGAGAAAGAGAGTGGTGAAGATAGAGAGAGAAATGACAGAGAGTGTGAGAGATGGGTGAAAATCAGAGTGAAAGATACAGAGAAAGTGATGAAGAGAGAGAGAGAGAGAGAGAGAGAGAGTGTGTGTCTGAGAGAGCGAGAGACAGAGAGAAAAGGAGGGGTGAAGACAGATAGAAAATGAGAACGAGAAAGAGGAAGTGAGTTGAGAGAGTGAGAGACAGACCAAGAAAGGGAAGGTGGGGAAGAGAGAGAGAGAGAGAGAGAGAGTGTGTGTGTGTGTCTGAGAGAGCGAGAGACAGAGAGAAAAGGAGGGGTGAAGACAGATAGAAAATGAGAACGAGAAAGAGGAAGTGAATTGAGAGAGTGAGAGACAGACCAAGAAAGGGAAGGTGGGGAAGAGAGAGAGAGAGAGAGAGAGAGAGAGTGTGTGTGTGTGTGTGTGTCTGAGAGAGCGAGAGACAGAGAGAAAAGGAGGGGTGAAGACAGATAGAAAATGAGAACGAGAAAGAGGAAGTGAATTGAGAGAGTGAGAGACAGACCAAGAAAGGGAAGGTGGGGAAGAGAGAGAGAGAGAGAGAGAGAGAGAGAAGGGTTGGGGTTAGAGTTAAAAAAACATATTTCACGGTAGCCAATCTGAAAAATCGGAAACAAAAAGAAAAACAACGCTAGGTCTTGATAAGGGCATAAAGAAAACTCGGGATCGAAGAACAATTCATCAAACGATGTCAAATATTCATCACAGGTGATTAGGAAAGAGAGGCCAATGAATAATAAAGCGGTCAAATAATTGATGCTCCATCGACCTGTGACATATTGTTTTTCCTTTACAGATACAGTAACAACCAGGAACCAAGAGAAACCACAGTAACATTCCCGAGGGGTTATATCATTCTTTCAGATACGAAAAAACCTATCAGCTAGGGCTGTAGAATACGAAGACTGCATCTCTGCAGTGGAATAAGACCCCAATCAAACAAATCTCCGGGATGTGACACTAAACTGTATCTGATTGTGAAGCTCCAGTCCACGAGCTTTGAGAAATATGAAGTTCCCCTTCATTGCCATTACTCCCAGGTCCACGCTGACTCAAAGTGGTTGTGCCTGTTAGGTTTCCATTTATGAGTAAAAAGGTCAATATTTTACGAGGAATTATTATTGATATAAAATATTTGTGTAAAATAGGAATACTTGAAATCATTTAACTGTGTGCAAACAAAAATGGCAAAATCTTGAGCCCATTTAACTCTGTGATTACAAATGATTAATATTAGAGTCATCAGTGTTAAATAGCAATATTTGGAACCATTTAGCAAACAAATGAGCCCTGGCTCCTTTAAAAATAATTTTCCTTGCAAACTATTCTCACACAAATCAATATATATATATATATATATATATATATATATATATATATATTCATCATCAAATCACGCTGACAGCAAAATTCTCTCCCTTCGTCCCTATCATCCATCGCTCTCGGCAGGTTTTCCAAAATACATCCAGTGTCCACACAGAGCTGACGTAAATAAGTTCTTGCTGGTCAGCCAACACTGGGATATGCATGCGTAGTGGTTCATGAGAGAATGTTACGTAATAGACTGACGATGGTAAGATGGGGATGACTCCCAAGGATCTTCCTCCAGCAACCATAGTTATGATGAGTAGAGGAATTTAATCATTGTTGATATCCCATTAATCAAAGAAACCAATTTAGAGGAAAGACGTCAGCGCCACCTAGCAGGCCAACAACGACCGCCTTGGGCTATGACTTACCTCTCCCCTCTTTGCTACCAGCGTTTTTATTGAGCAGTGGGGAAAATGTCTGTTTTGCGGTCAATACAACCATTTTTGTTCGGGTTGTCACTCATCTACCCAACTCGTGATGGATTCCTTTAAAAAATATGAAGAAAACGTTTTTTCCCAGATGGACCGGCTCAAAAGAAAAGTAATTTAAATAAAGATACTCTTATCTCTTGACCTCCGACCATACTAGCACCGAAGACTTTTTATTATATTCCCTATCGATTTTATCATATTCCCTATCGATTTAGACTGTATCCTCTACGGAGGGGATTGAACCCCTGGTATGGCACAAAACTGTATCTGACGGTGAGGTTCCAGTTCTCGTCATCTGAGAAGTGCTACGTATCTGTTCTTTGTTATTATTTTCATGGCCCGGAATGGTTGGTTGGTTAGTTGGGTTTTATGGCATATCCACCTTTGTAGGTTATTTTATGCCAAATCCAAATTTTATGCAAATAACCATTTCTATTTCAAACAATTCAGTTTAGCATGAGTACACAGTTTAATTGTTAAAAACATTTCTATTTCAAACTATTCAGTTTATTCAAATTGTTATATATAACGATTCAGTTTAGTGTAAGTACCATTTCAATGTCAAAAACAGTTCAATTTCAAACAATTTAGTTTAACATAAGTACGCAGTTTAAATGTAAATACAGTTTAATTGTGAAAAACAGTTCTATTTCAAGCCATTCAGTTTACTCAAACAATTCAGTTTAGCATAAGTATGCCGTTAGTTCTATTTAAACCAAAGATAGGGCTCTATCAGGTTCTCCTATGCCAGGTCAGAGTGGACCTGGGAGCAATGGCAATGAAGGGGTGCTCCGTATTCCCCAAAGCCCCACCATCAGATTGTTTAGTGTCATATCCGGGACACTCATTGGGAGGAGTCGGTAAGACCTCCCACTGCTGTCAGTGTATTCTACAGCTCCAGCCGACTGGGGGAAATGACCCAGAGTCGTAGTAGCACGTATCCTACAAAGTATTCGTTTTCAAGTCATGCATATATGGAAACAGAATTTACCCTTTAAATAACCCACAAGGATTGATATGCCATAAAACGCCAACCAGCCAGCCAAAGAGCTCCAATAGAAATAATTACTTGACACCATAAAAGTGTTTACGGATGAAAAGTATCACATTCAAATACTTTTGTATCGTATAAAAATGTATAGAAAACTCTTAATAAAGAAAGAAGCTCAAAATATCATCATCATCATCATCATCATCATGTTGTGCCTCAGGCACAGAATTCCCTAACTCTCTCTCGCCATTCATCTCTATCATCCATCGCTTCCAGAAGGTCTTTCAGGCTATATCCTTTGTCCGCACAGAGCTGTTGTAGATAAGTTCTAGCTGGTCGGCCTACACTTGCGCGTCCGTGTGAAGGGGTCCTTAGGAAAACGTCGCTTATGAGTTCATCCTTTGCTCCTCCAGCAGTGTTCAGCATGTTTTTTCCGTCATATTTCGATGGTTTTAGGGATGGGTGGTAAGTGTCCGTAAAGCTGCTGTTTTGTGTGATGTTGCTTCCTGGATTTGTTCAGTAAAGTTCGTATCATTCTTGTGCAACTCCTGTCTAGCGTTTTCTTTATTCTCTTGGTCAGCGTCCAAGTGGTGCATCCATATAGAAGTATGGACAGGACCGCTGCTTGGAAAAAAATGTGTTTTATTTTATCAGATAGGTCTGACTTCCATATGAATGATTGCCTATCGATAGTCTTCCATCCAATCGTTAGTCGTGTATTGATGTCATTTACGGTAGACGAAACGCTGCTTCCGAGGTAGGTGAACTTGTCCACTAGTTTAAGAGAGCCAGGATTTAGTGTAGAGATATCACCACTTTAATTTAAGCATATGTACTCCATTATTCTACCTTCACACGGAGACCTATGCAACCAGCTGTCCGCTCCAGACTATGCAACAGGGATTCGGCCTGGGGTGGTGTATTTACTAGAAGCGCTATGTTATCAGTGTAGTCCGCGTCCGTAATAGTTCGTGCAGAGTCTCGTCTGCTTCTTACTTTTTCCAGTGTAAAGCCAATTTTTTAAATTAAATCTCTCGATATCCGAAGTACATAGTCTTGGCAGATTATGTGCCGGTATGGTGCTAATGTGTCCCCTTGCAACACACCTGTGACAATTTCAAACAAGTCTGTGTCTCTATCAGGTGAACGGATTTTACTTTCGTGTGTACGGTGAATGTGATTCAATAACCTCCGGGCGTAAAATCAACCCTGGATGGCTTATAATAAAGTTATGAATATTTAACTGACTTTTTTGTGCCTGATTTAACATATACGATATAATGATTGCTATTACATTAGAAGTCTGTTAATTCATTCAGTGCTGAGAGTTGGAAGCCGAAACTGTGAAAATATTTCTCATAACCAGGGAGATGCCAGAATGAAACGTTGCATTTATGTAGGAAGAAATTTGTTGAATAAAGAGGGTCAATCAAAAATAACATTGGATTTTGAAGTCAGAGGCGCTAGAGTAATAGAAAAGCTGGGATTGGTAAAAACCGGAAGAGAGAGAGAGAGAAGCGAGGATGGATTAAGAGAGAGAGAGAAAAATGAGATAAAGAGCAAGAGGGAAGAGAGAACCTGGATGGGGTAAAGAAAGGGAGAATGAAGGAGAGGGGACAAAGAAGAGAGAAGCTGGGCTAGATAAATAGAAAGAAACAGAGAGAGAGAGAGAGAGAGAGAGGTGGGTACGGAGAGGGAGAGAGGGAGGAAGAGAGAACTGAGGATGAGTAAAGAGAAGATGAAACAGAGACAGAGACAGAGAGAGAAATGAGAAGCTTGGTAGAAATTGTGAGTGAGAGAAGCTGGGATGGATAAAGAAAGAGAGAGAGAGAGAGAGGGAAACTGAGGAAGGTAAAGGGAGGAGGAACACAGACACAGAAAGAGTGAGAGAAAGAGAGGAAGAGAGAGGGAGAGAGAAGCTAAGATGTGTTAAGACAGAGAGAGAGTGAGAGAGAGAGTGAGAGAGAGTGAAGAGAGAAGCTGCGATGAATAAAAAGTAGAAACAGAGATACAAGGAAAGAGAGAGAAAAACATAGACATATATATATATATATATATATATATAGAGAGAGAGAGAGAGGGAGAGAGAGACTTGGAAGAGAAATCCTGGATAAAGACAGAGAGAAAGATAGAAGGGGGTGAAAGAGAGAAGCTGAGATAGATAAAGAGATAGAAAGAAATAAAGAAAGATAGGATGATAGGAGCTAGAATATATAAAGAAAGACAGGGAGGAAAATATAGAAAGAAAGAAGCTAGTATCAATAGAAAGAGACAGAGGGGCAGAAGAAAAAATAGATTAAAACTGGAGAGAGAGAGAGAGAGAGAGAGAGAGAGAGAGAGAGAGAGAGAGAGAATGGTTGGTTGGTTGGTTGGTTGGGTTTTATGGCGTATCAGCCTTTGTCAGTTATTTAACGCCAAATTCTGTCCATATGTATATACATTCAACCAAAGATTTCTGAACGAATACTTAGTAGGTAAAATTTTCTATAAGCAGGATTTCATTTGTTTGCACATGATTAACCAGTTTTAATTTGTCATATTTTCTCGTACAACCCTGTCTCTCACAAGAAGGACAGAACGTCATCTATTTTGACGTTTTCGAACAAATCGGTTAAACAGTTCACTTTGAAAAATCGCTTTCTGATGTCAGCGAAAGCTCTGCATTCTATAAGAATGTGTTTAACCGTGAAAGTTGTCTGACACGTAAAACACTGTGGTTGTGGTTCCTGTTTCAGTATGAAAGAGTGAGTAAGCCTTGTATGACCAATGCGGAGAGAGTGAATGAGAGAGAAAGAGAGAGAGAGAGATTAAGAAAGAAGATATATAGAAGGAGCGTGGTAATGAAACAATAGATAACTTAATTAAAGAACCACCCTATGTAAGAGAGAGAGAGAGAGAGAGAGAGAGAGAGAGAGAGAGAGATGGATTTTTGACAAAAAGGACCCCGACTCAAAAAAATGCCCTTCATTTCAAAAAATCCTCCGAGAAAAAAGAGTTTATGAGAAAAACTGTTCGCGGTGTAATAGGTACCGTCGTAGGAAATGTACACGGCAACCCGTGTTCGAACCTGGACGACGCTGTTTGAATTAAACATAGCACTATTACATTTGAAAAACGTAGAATCCAACTATCTCTTCCTCCAGCTCTAAATAAATATATGGCAACCAATCTTAGAGACGGAAAATCCTATATTCAAGCTTGTGGAACTCCACTTTAAAAAAATTGACCTATTTTCGCATCCTGCTCGTGCGGAGGGGTTGGGTAAATAGACTGAAGAAACACATCTTTGAACCTGCAAAAAATTCCGTCTGTTTCATTTCTTATATTCTTTAAACACAGATGATGACGATCGAAGAAGCCAGCGGCCTTTCCCTCACAAACAGCAACATATTCAGACAATTTCTCACTGTCTGAATTTATAATCTATAAGTCTCAAAATCAATCGATTGATATATTGTTTGATATTAACGGTACTCCAACCCGTCTAGGGCTATATTATATCTAGGGGTTTGGGAACCCCGTACATTGTATGTTTATATATACATTTTTGAGTCGATGTTTCTTAATACTCTAATAACAATATTGTTCATATTCTATAGTATATTTTTGCTAATATCTTTTGTCTCCACTCAGTCCTAGAATAGCAAGTATTCTTATCTAATACAAATAATTTTCACACTGTTAAATAGTTTTAAGTACGACACCTAAATATTAATAGTTTGTACACAATTATATTGTTTGATGTAACTATTTCTATTGAATAATAACCATTAAATAGCACTCAAATATATAGTTTAAAGTCCGATTGAATGTAAATAGTTTTCACACAGTTATACAGAATAAAGTATTTCAATAATATACTAATATTTTGGACACAGTGGTATGTTTTCAAGTTTTTTAATCAATTATATAGTTTCAAATATAATAAACAATAATAAAATTTCATTGCCCAGTCTGCAACTCTGTAGAGGAGTAACCCCCCCACCCAACGAGTGTCCTATTTATGACTCTAAACTATCGGATGGTGAGTCTCCAGTAATGCTGGAGCTTTAGGGGATGGAGAGCACCCTTTACTGCCAGTGCTCCCAGGTCCACTCTGGCCCGGCGTGGTAGCACCTGAAAGGGCCCTATCTATGGGTTATGCTAAACTGAATTGTTTGACTAAACTGAATGGCTTGAAATAGAAATGTTTTTGACAAATCAACCGTACTTACATTTAAACTGCGTGCTTTTGCTAAACTGAATTATTTGAAATGGAACTGTTTTTTGACTTTGAAACTGTACTTACACGAAACTGATTTGTTTAATATAGAACTGTTTTGACATTTAACTATGTGTAAACAAAATCTGTACTTATACTAAACTGAATTAGCTGAATTAGAACTGCTTGATTAAACTGAATAGTTTGAAATAGAAATGTTTTTGACAATTAAACTGTGTACTCATGCTAAACTGAATTGTTTTAAATAGAACTGATTATTTACGTAAAAATGGATTTGGCGTTAAATAACCTACAAAGGTGGATATGCCATAAAACCCAACCAACTAATATAGTTTCAAGTGTTATTAGCAATTATATGCTTTAAATATTTTAAGCAGTTAAATGATTTAATTGTCCAAGAGGGTCGAGTGTTCGCCAATGGCCCGAGTAACCTGGGTTCAATCCCAGGTCGTACCATATCAAAGACTTTTAAAAATAATACTTGATACCTCCTTGCTTAACACTCAGCAATATAGAGTACGTATCAAAGGTAAAGTGGAGCAATCATGGGAAAAGAGTAGTGCCCTCCCCTACACCTCGGTGTAGTAGCTATTGAAAAGGGAGCCTTCTGGTCACCCTTGACTACGGTCGCTAATTTTATTTTGACTTTATTATATGATTTAAAGAATTTTAAGCAATTACGTATATGTCTTCAAGTATTTTAAGTCATTATTTGCTTTAAGTTATCATAAGTTATTGTATGGTTTCATGTATTTTAAACAATTATTGAGTTTAAAGTGTTTAAAGCTATTATTTGGTTGAAAGTGTTATAAGCAAATATATTTTCAAGTATTTTAAGCAATTATACAGTTTCAGGTATTTTTTAGTAATTACATATTTTCAGTTATTTAAGTAATTATATGGTTTGACTGTGTGCAAAGAAATCAACTCTGGCTTGTTTAAAATCTTATCAACAAATTATTCCTTTACAAGTCATATATAGTAAAATATGTACAAACAAGATTCGGCATTATATAACCTACAAGGGTTGATATGCATTAAAACCAAACAACCTTTTTGCTAATAGCTTTCGAAATATTTAATTGATCCCATAGACGGGTTGCCAACGGGAACTTCTCCGGTCGAGAGTTTAACTGGAAATCAATGAAGTGGCATGCAACATTACCCAGACCCCCAGAACTGGAGCGTAAGATGCAGTTTATCTCATACCCTAGAAGTGTCTCATTTTTAGCGGGTATCTTATATCTCTTAAGATGAGACAAAGAACACGCTTATTAGTCGAAGTCTCAACTGTATCTTTCAGTCGCTAAAGGTCAAATTCTTTTTCTCCGAAAATCCATTCCTCCTTCTTTCCAAAACCTTGTAAATTCCTTCATATTCATCGTCTTGGTTGATATGAAAATGCTTTATCATAATTAAGAAATTTTCCAATAAGATAATCTTTGGTGCTGTTTTTTTTAAAGAGAAATTTATCTGGTTGAGTCATGAATAATTTCCGTTTTAGTTAAATAAAATTTATGGATGAATAGTTTTAGCCATGAATTAATTTCAATCAATGATATATTTCTCATGAATTGAACCACCTCATACTATTTATCAGATAACTTTTTAATTTCTCTCATGTTAAATTCAGTTGGTTTTGAGCTGAAGAAGTGTTACACAAATGTTTTCAACTGAACTTTTTCAGAAACATTGGTCATTCAGAACGTTTTAAAGAAAAGGAAGATGTAAATTACGAGGATAATTAAGTAAGTTTCCAGACTTTTCGTATGGGCACTTTTATTGATAGTACACACATGCAACTCTATTCCCCTTCGAAGTAATTTCCTCTGGCTGCAATGCACTTGTTCTACTGTTCCAACAACTTCTGGAAGGTCCCATGGAAGTCCTATTGTGTGAGCGTGTCAATGACCTTCGTCACAGCCTCTTTCATCTCATCAATTGTCTCATAACGACAGCCTATGAGCTTAGGGAATAACTAAAAGTCATAGGGAACTAGGTCTAGACTATAGGGAGGCTGAGGAACTGTCTAGATGCCCATCTTGGTTAAATAGTCTGTGACAAGGATGGAGTTGTGAACTGGTGCATTGTCCTCGTGGAAATGCCACTGAGCCGATTTGAAGCGTGCTGGTCTATACCCAAGGAATCTCTTCCTGAAGTCCCTTAAAACCTCAACATAGTAACCCTAACCCTAACCCTTTGGCCAATCAACTCTGGTGTTCTGACTTCCTTACTCCTCCCACACCCCTCATCATCCCACACAGACTCCCTGCCTTCCTTGAATCTCTTATGTCACTCAAAAACCGATGCTCGACTAATGCAAGAAGCTCCAAAAACAGTCAGAAGGCATACGTTTCTGTGACATTTTTCCAAGTTTAGAACCGAATTTTATTGCATATCGTTCTTCTAAAGAGTCGTCACGTCCAGATTGCATTTGTGAAATTCATCAGCTGTGACAATCAGGCTTTAGTAGGGTGTATTCTAATTGTTGCTGTAGCTGTTTATTTGAATCTGAAATTATAAAAATTGGTCAGCCATCTCATAAGATGTATAGCAGTGACATAGAGAACTTTCAAGAGTTTCCGACAATTTTAAAAGCCTGTACAAAAAAAAAAATCTGGAAAATTTATTGAATGCACCACGTCTTTTGTGGATTTTCTATGGAATATGGTGAATATTGTTGACATACCAGTCTAAATCCAATAGTTTTGTCCGTGTGATTTTTGCTGAATGTGTCTTGCATCCTCATAGAAAGGCACAACGTTATTTCTTTTGACAAGTGCTGGGCGTTTTCTTTGAAGATTTTCAAGCACACGCGACAGCCTTTGAGGGTATAAGTCTGCATTGATTGTCTGATAGCGTTTTTAAAAAAAATTAATAAATAAGACCACGTTAATCCCACCATACACATGACATAAGTGTTCTTTTATGAAGCTCCAACTGTTTGGTAAACTGCAGGTATTCATCCTTGTCAATCAACTGCCATTTACGGTGATCATTATCATAAAAGACCGATTTTTTGTTACCTATCATAATATTGTTGTGAAACTGGCTATTTTATTCCCTTGAAAGAAGACTTGTCGCTATGGATATTCTTCTCCAGAGTATGATTAACTTAAACCCTCAGCTTGATCACTTTCCTATAGTTTTCTTTTAGTGAAAGCAGAATATATTTTGGGGTGTGTGGATGTCATTTCTCAAGTACTTTTGAGCTGATTGCATTTTACTAACTCTTTTAAAATATATTAATCGTGGTCTAATGAGCATTCTCTTCTGTGTTCATCTCACAACGTCGAATTACCAGAACAAAATTTTGGAAACCAATTTCGGACTTGGCGGTTTTTAATGCTATATAGATCTATAAACACTATAAATTTTTAGTGCTCTTTCTGTTGCGTTTTTCTTTTAATTTTAACTCCTAGTTTTTCCATTTTAGGGATGTGAGATGATAGATTAAATGATAATTCGTACTATAAAGAATAAACGATGAAGGCATTCTTTTACAAGGTAATATACGGTTTTGCTTAAAACATGGGAACTTTAAAATTCGTAATTTTAACTTGTTTTTGAAAAGTCAAAAATCATTTATGACTCAACTACATAACTATTTAATTAGTCATTCTCAATCAATATTTTCGATGATAAACATCGTTGTTGTATGCGTGGCAGCACTGATCCACTGCTTGTCCAGTATCAATGGCTAACTCCATTTCTCAACGTTTTAGGACGAAGTGAAGGGTCATATCTGTAAGGGTCATGTCTATAAAAGAAAAATGGATAATGTTATTGCCTTGGATAAGGATATATTTAGAAGAACAAAGGATGGTTACAAGAACATAGGACAGTAAGCTAGTTCGTATAACCGTGCAGGAGCGAGGTTAGCTTCCGGATTTAGACCGACTTCGTATTGCTGCGTCTTCCGGTATGATGGAGAGTGGTTGAGTTCATTAGTAGGTGATTCCGCCACAACCGATAAACCAAACAAAAAAATAAAATCTTATGACCGCATATTTCTAGCCTTACGCTAAGACTAAGTTATTTTCCGGGCAACAAAGGACGTAAAATGGGCACCTAGCGAGTGTGTTGAAGAAATAATGATCTTGGGGAACAGATCCATATTAATGAGTTTGATTTTCACTAGGGCTCAATAAATTTTAGCCTTGTGCCTAACTAATATTTTTAAGGCTACTAAAAATTTATAACGGTTGCCTCGAGAGTGTGCTAGGCAAACAGTAAGCTAGACAAACAGATTATATTTTTGCGAGCTTGAATTTCAACAAGTGTTTCATATTTCTAGCCTTATGCAAAACTGAGTTGTTTTCGAGGCGTCTAAGAATTTTGTTATTGTGCAAAGCAAAGAGTAAGCCAGCCAAACAGTTAGATATTTGCGAAGTATTTTTTCAATGAGTGACCCATATTTCAAGCCTTATGACAAGCTAAATTAAAGTCAATGAGGATAAATCAGTTAAAATCGTTTTAAAAAAAGTTATTAAAAAAGTCTTTCCCATCTTTTTCTAAACAGTAGGCATACAATTTTATAGGTTTAGATTGATTGGTTGATTGAGAGAGAGAGAGAGAGAGAGAGACAGACAGACAGACAGACAGACAGAGAGAGAGGGGGACAGATTGATAATGTGCGTGTATGAGGTTAAAAGACAGAGAGAGATATAGAGAGAAAGACAGATAATAGGCATGTGAGATAGAGAGAGAGAGAGAGAGAGAGAGAGAGAGAAAGAGAGATAGATAATGTGCCTGTGTGTGTGTGGGTGAGAGAGAGAGATAGAGGGAGAGAGTGAGAGAGAGAGAAAGAAAGGCAGATAATGTGGGTATGTGTATGGTTGTGTGAGTGTGTGTGAAAGAGAGAGAGGGAGTAAGAAAAGACAGATAGATAATGTACGTGTGTGTATTTGAGAGAGAGAAAGAGAGAAAGACAATGTGCGCGTGAGAGAGAGAGAGAGTGGGGAAGACAGACAGATAATGTGGGTGTATGAGTGCCTGTATGTGCGTGTGTGTGTGAAAGACAGAGAGACTGAGAGACAGAAAGAAAAGACAGACAGATAATGCGCCTGTGTGTGTATGACAGAGATTGATAGATACATAGATAGATAGATATATAGATAGATACAGAGACAGAGACAAAGAGAGACAGATAATATGCGTATATGTGGTGTGTGTACGTGCGCGCGCGCGCGAGAGAGAGAGAGAGAGAGACAGACAGACAATATGCGTGTATGTGTTGTGTGTGTGTGTGTGTGTGTGTGTGTGTGTATGAGTGTGTGCGTGTGTGTGTGTGTGTGAGAGAGAGAGAGAGAGAGAGAGAGACTGACAGACAGACAAACAGGCTGACAGATAATAGTCGTGTATGTGTTGTGTGTGTGTGTGTGAGAGAGAGAGAGAGACAGACAGACAGACAGATAAACAGAGAGAGAGAGAGACAGACAGACTGACAGATAATATGCGTGTATGTGTTGTGTTGTGTGTGTGCGTGTGTGTGTGTGAGAGAGAGAGAGAGAGAGAGAGAAAGAGAGAGAGAGATGGACAGACAAACAAACTGACAGACGGACAGATAATATGCACGTGAGTGTGTAATATATATATATATATATATATATATATATATATAGAGAGAGAGAGAGAGAGAGATAAGGATTACATTTTCAGCATAACAGACAGAAACTCTAAAACTAAAGCTGGAATAAATTAATTTCGCTCTTTCTAGTTAAGCTTTTTCCCTACTTTAAAACTTGAAGAATACACCGACTGCACCTCTGCAGAGCGCTAAGACCCCCGCCCCAATTAGCGTCCTATTTATGAGATTAAACAATCTGATGATGAGATTCCACTGATTTGGGGAATACGTAGCACCCCTTTATTGCCATTGCTCCCAGGTCCACTCTGGCCCGGCGAGGTAGTCCCTGATAGGGTAAAATAGGCGGTAGCACCTATCTATGGGTTAAATAGAACTAACACCATACTTATGCTAAACTTAATTGTTTGATTAAACTGAATAGCTTGAAATAGAAATGTTTTTGACAATTTAACAGTACTTTCATTTAAACAGCGTGCTTATGCTAAACTGAATTATTTGAAAAAGACTTTTTTTGACATTGAAACTGTATTTACACTAAACTGAACTGTTTAACATAGAACTGTTTTGAGATTTAACTGTGTGTAAACGAAATCTGTACTTATATTAAACTGAATTAGCTGAATTAGAACTGCATGAATAAATTGAATTGCTAGAAATAGAAGTGTTTTTCACTATTAAACTGCTTATGCTAAACTGAATTGTTTGAAATTGAAATACTTTTGACATTGAAACTGTACTTACACTAAACTGACTTGTTATATATAACTGTTTGAATAAACTGAATAGTTTGAAATATAAATGTTTTTGACAATTAAACTGTGGATTCATGCTAAAATGAATTGTTTGAAATAGAACTGATTATTTACATAAAAATGGACTTGGCGTTAAATAACTTACAAAGGTTGATATGCCATAAAATCCACCAACCAACCAACCAGCCAACCAACCAACCAACCAACCAACCTACTTTAAAGATGGTTGTGGCCATCAAGTTTCAAGATTAAAGTGCAAAGCAATATTGTCTGTATGATGTTTTTGGGCATATCAGTCTTTGTGGAATATCTAATAACAAATCCCGTTTATATATATATATATATATATATATATATATATATATATATATATATATATATATATATATATATATATATATATACGATTTGTCTGCGAATAATTCGTTGGTAACTTTATTTTCAAGCGAATTAAAGAACATACATTTGCACACTGTTATTTGGTTTCAAGTATTCCTATCAAACATTAATAATTCTATTAACTATTAATCATGTATTTGCTCACAGTTAAGTGATTACAAGTATTACTATTTTAAATTAGTAATTCTTTTTATCAAGTATTTTAATACAAATAATTATTTTACAGATGTATAATTTCAAATAACTAAAAATAATAATCTTCAGTAAATGACTGAACAGTTTTATATGAATCATTGATGATAACCTGACAGATACTACCAATTAAGGTCAGAGTGAATCTGGTATCCATGGATATGAAAAGGTACTTCACATTCCCCTAAGCCTAAGAACTGAAGCCTCACCATCAGATGTACCAAAAAAGAAACAAAAAAAACCAGAACCCATATATTTTTGACTGAAATTCATAAATTTAATTCTAGCCTTTTCTTTTTTTCATGATATGAAGTAGATTCTGTGCATGAAAAATTGGGACCATAGTATTCACCAACATGTCCAGAAGTTTGAGGGTACAAAATTAGAATTATTTTGCTTTATTTTTGTAGAAGTAATAAAAACGTTTATGGTTTCTGCTTTTTTTTTTTTTGGTGGGGGTCACCCTGTTGTTAAGAGTCATATTCATGATACACATTGGGGAGGGGTCTTATACCTCTTCAGAGATATTGTCGGCTTATCTCTTACTTTGTGAAGATTCATGCTCTAAAAAAAGCAATACATGAATTTTATCTTCATTTAACAAAGATGCTAAGATAATAAAAACAAAAAAGAAAAATTGGAATGTTGTGAATTAAGTAACTTATATCAGACTTTATCGAAAGTTTTTTAACTTTAATTAGATAACCTGATAAGCCACTGTTTGCTTTTTATGCTTTTTGATAATTCCAAATTACTTCCATTATATATTCTTCTTGTCCACTCTGTAAGGGGTGCCTCCCCACTTAAGAACTTACTGTTTGAAATATAACGTAAGAGAAAACAATTCTTACACTCTTCCAAAAATAAATAGTTGTAAGTTGACCGATATTTTCTAATGTCATTTTAATGACATTAGAAAATGTCGGTCATGTTACAACTATTTATTTTTATTTAACTGTACTTCTGGGTTGGGAAGCATGGCATTTGAATATTACTGTCCACCCCCGCTTGGTTGCATCGTTCAGTGATTAAGTAGCATCAGAACAGGAGTAAAAATGGAATTAGCGCGCCAAAAATTTGCTTTAGCGTTGGAGTTTGTTTTTGAAGCTGAGAATACGAACTCTTTTACGCACACATCGATCTATCAATCTATCTATCAATCTATCTATGTGCATCTCTCTCTGTCTGTCTGTCTCTCTCTCTTTCCACACCAACACATACACACATACACACATATTTATTTAGGCTATATAATTTTAATTTGCAGTTTGCTATATTCATAAATAGAGAGTGCTCAATATCGGTGAGAGAGCATATACATATCTAAAATCAAATAGCGTAGACACAGTGTCAATACTGACGGTTGATGATCCGTTATTTACCAATGGAATCATCCATTGTACATCAGGAAGTTTGATGATCGCATAGGCGAGAAAATGACTAACAAAAAGTGTCGTTGACTCTGTTTCTAAGCTCGCCGCATTTTGATCTATACGTCTTTTGTCAATACGTTTTTGTCTGTCTGTCTGTCTGTCTGTCACTCTCTCTCTCTCTGTATATATATATATATATATATATATATATGAACATGATAGAGAGATATTAACTTTTGGGAAAAGAAAATGTGCACTTTTTCTGCAAGACAATTCAACAAAAACATTTCCCCAAAAATCAGAAATAAGCAAGATTGCATATATATGTAGATCTCTCACTTTCTTTCTTTCTTTCTTTTTTTCACTATCTATCTATCTATCCATCTATCTATCTATTTGAAATTAGAGTATATATGTGTGTATCTGTGTCATACGTATGTATGTATGTATTGAGTTTATGAAATGACACAGTTTTTAATGCCTCTATCCGCCGTATCTAATTCCCCTTATGAATTTTTCAGAAGTAATTATAGATATTACAATTCTGAAAAAGTGTTATCTCCGCAATTAAGTGTAGAAGTTTGAAGGAAAATTACAACTGATTTTTTTTTCTTCATCAAATCAATATGAAAATCTCTTAAAATCGTTCCTCCTCTCTAAGTTTCAAAAATACATTTTTGCAAGGCCCAAATGGATTTGCCAATAAACAGATGATTATAAAGTATCCGGTATAAAGCATCAAAAATCGATTCCAAAATTTAAGATAATATATAACCAGTTCGCCTCAGTTTAAATCGGAAACCAACTCCCTCGACACGAAAAAAAAAAGATGTGTGTGTGTGTGTGGGGGGGTATGAGTGTGTGTGTGCACGTAGGATTTCTTATCTCTATCGCTCCCTCTCTCTCATTATATATATATATATATATATATATATATATATATATATATATATATATATATATATATATATATTATTACAACAACTACTACTAAAAATAGTAATAATGATAAAATTGACCGCCAAATCAGCAATTGTTCTCTAAACGAACAGATCAACCAGTACTGATACTCGAACACATCACACACACACACACACACACACACACACACACACATATATATATATATATATATATATATATAAAATTAAAAAAAAATGAAACACAGAAAACATTCTAAATAGGTCAAGCCTCTTCTTTCTAGCTTTCCAACTATTTTCAGAATTCGGAATCAATTTGGTTTAGTCACGGATTATTTCCATTTTAGTAAAATATAATTTATTTATGAATTATTTAAGATGGACTTAATTTCAGTCAATAGTATATTTTTCATCACTTGAATGACCTTTTGCCAGTTGGTGATTATTTTCTTATAAAAAATTCAGCTGGTTTCGACCTGAAGAAGTGTTACATAAATGTTTTCACCTGAATTTCCTGGTTAAAAATTTTGCCATTCAGAGATTTTTATTGAAAAGAAGGATGTAAATTACTTGATGTAATGTCTGGTGAATATGGTGGATGAGGTAGAAGACATCGACTTAAATCCAATCTTTTTACCTGTGTGATTCTTGCTGAATGTGTCTTGCTTTATCATAGAAAGGCACAATATTTCTCCGATTGACGAGGGCAGGGCGTTTCTAATAGGATTTTCAAACACACTGCTACAGTGGAGATTTTAAAAGTCTGCAGTGTGTGTCTGATTTCGTTTTGAAAACTTTAAATGAATAATGCTGCAGTGATTCCAATATGATTACAGAATAAGTTTTCTTCAAATATTCTCCACTTTTCGGTTGACTATCAATATTCACCCATGTCAGTTTACTGTCTTTTGCGTTGAACAGTGTCAGAAAAAAGCGATTTTTGTAGCCTGTAAAGATATTCTTGAGAAACAGGTCATTTCTTTGTCTTGAAAAAAGACTTGTTGCTATGGATATTGGATCTTCCTCATTTTTTCATTAAGAATATGAGTAACAGTAACATACTGCTTTCAAACTTATTCTGTCTTTTTCAGGTGGAAGCAGATGGTGGATTGGGATGGGTCGATTTGGGTTTTATGGCATATCAAACTTTCTAGGTTATTTAACGCCAATGGGATGTGTTGAGGTCAAGTTCTAATTATCAAGTTCTTTTCACAGATTGCATTCCTACACATCTCATAAAGTTTCTTGATCAAGGTTGGATTAGTGTCCTCTTCAAGTTTGGTTTGGTTTGATGACACATCAACCATTGTTGGCTATTTAATGCCAAGTCAATTTTTATACATATAAACAGTTCTTTTTCAAACAGTTCAGTTTAGCATAAGTACAGTTTTCGTTTACACACTGTTAAATGTAAAAACAGTTCTATTACAAACAATTCCATTTAGAATAAATACGCAATTTAAATGTCAAAACACTTCTATTTCAAACAGTTCAGTTTAGCGTAAGAACACAGTTTACTTCTATTTGACCATATCAGGTGCTACCACTCCGGTCTGGAGAGGACATGAGAGTGATGGCAGTAAAGGGGTACTCTGCAATCCCTAAAGCTCCAGAGATACTGAAGCCTCACCATCAGATTGTTAAATGTCATTTATGGGACACTCGTTGTGGGAGTCTTATCCCTCTGCAGAGGTGCAGTCGGTGTATTCTGCAGCCCCAGTCGACTGCACCATCCTGTTGTAGGTTCATCTCTCAAGGAGGTATCGTATAAATGAAACTTTGAAAACCAGTTTCGGACGTGGGATGTAGTAATGGTATCTTGGCCAGAAACACTGTACATTTTTAACTATTCCTGTTGCGTTTTTGTTATTCTTAAACTTCCACGACATTACATGCTAAATATCTACTTTCATGTCCTCCATTTTATGGGCATGATATTATAGATTAAATGAACTACAGAAATAAGAATGACCAGTAAAGCCACTCTTTAATCAGTTAATTTTTGCTTACATTTAAGATATAAGAAGATGGAAAATCGTAATTACAACCGGCTTTTAGATAATGGAAATTATTTATAACCGAACACCTCAATATAAAAAAAAATTATCACAATTGTATTTTGTCGTCGAATTGGGTGCAGATGTGACGCCCACAAGAAGCAAGTGGGTGTCAAACAATTATATAACCCGGGTCCACAGACAGGTTCAGTTAGTTGGAGTCAGTTATTTGGAGATTAGATGCCGTAAAGAGAACCAGCACCCAGCAGAGGGCTATGGACCCTCAGGACCCCCGATTGAGCAGCCCAACAGAACGAGAAAGAAGTGCTGATAAAGAGAAAGGAACTGGGGGTCAATATGTTGCAAGTTTGTTCAGTCTCCAACTCACCTCTCACACATAACCCTTTCGCAAACCCTTTCGCAACCATTTCGAATAAACTGTGAGAGGTATATTTTTCTAAAGAAGTGTGTTCGCTCGTCATTATTGTGTTGACTATGTTTCCTCATGTATATGTATCATGGTTGTGACTATGCAACCAAACCAAATTCAACACATTTTCAAATATATATCAGATTTTCATGTTGGCCAAGAACTTTGAAGTTCATGGCACCTGTGAAGGTAGTAGAGCAACAGGTTCCTAACCATCCAAGCTTTTGAGATTCTTAGGGGAATGCGAATACGTTTTCAATAATTGTGCACGCTGCATTCAAAAGTCCTATTGTTATATTCTCATTTACTGATTCATGCAGAAATATACATATATATGCTTATATACACATATACATGTTCATGCAGGATACATACTGACGCAATAAATTAATCAGACGCAAGGATAATGATAAAGACGCATGAAGGAAGACGCAGGAAGTCTTCTTTAACAAATATTTACCTCTCACTTTATTTGTAAGGTTTCGAAAAGGTTGTGTGGGGTTTTACTGTGAGAGGCAGCTGGAGACCGAACATAACTGAAATATTTTGACCCCACTGTTATGGCCGTCACGTTGTGTCTTTCTTGTTCTCTAGGGCTGCTCAACCGAAGGCCTAGGGCCCACTCTACTGGATACTGGCTTTCTTTATTGCATCTTATCAGCATCTTCTCCGGACCTCAGCTCATCAGGACCCCAGGCCCCTTCGGCCTGGTGTGGTTTTCCCTACCACACTCCTCTCCACTGGAACTCGAACTCAACTGGCTCGTCGAACCCAACTGCCAACTGCCCCTGCCACTGCCAACTGCCTCATCTTCCGTCTTGACTGCGTTATACAATAGTTCAATGCTTACACGATCACCCACTCGATCTTTGAAATCGAATGTTTAATCGTCATCAAGCGGAAATAATTTTCATGCAGTTCACAGGTCACTCTCTTCCGGTGCATCAGTCTATGAGTGTATCATGGGTTTTACCTTGTTCCATTTCATCAGTCAATTTCCGTCCACGCGATTTCCTCTCATAACTGCCATTAGAACGTGTCACTTCCTTCCGGTGCATCACCTCGAATGGCATTTTTGGCTGGGTCAAAAGGTCAAAACATAACACTATCAACTGAACAAAGTATATCAGTTGCATATACTCTAAGACTAATCTGGACAATTTTGGTTGATGTTTGAGATGAAACAATGGCAGATCTCAAGATGCTGTTGTTATTTTGAATTGATGTAATTATCATTATTATTTTGTGGTTCCTGATTGTATACCCAGTTATTTTGTTTCAAAAATTGTTAATGGATTTTGGGGTTAAACTTGGTAAAAAAAAAGTTCTCTAAACCGGCTCTGCAGAACACCTTTTCAGTATTTTTTGTTTTGCAACTCAGTTTTCTTTATTCAACTCGTTCGTTTTTTTTTCTTTTTCTTTTCTAGATTAATTTTCTTTAATATATATATATATATATATATATATATATATAAGGGTTTGAGATCAGTAAAATACATTGCTCTATACTCAAAAATGCTCAGCAATAACACAATATTTTGACAATATTTTGAAAATAATATATAAAAAGGAGAAAAAATCACGACTCTGACTTTCCCGTGGTCGACAACGGCTTACCTGAATATTGGTCAATTGACAAAGATCCAGAATATTATGTTTTACTGAAAAAGTTGGTATATATATTTTTTTTGTATATATATATATATATATATATAATGAGAATATCACAAGAATTCAGTAATATATAAATAGGTAAGTAAACAAGTTGACAACAATAAAAACAACATTCAGAAAAAATATGGACTCTACAAAATTATCCCACCGACAGACACACACACACACACATGTATATACGGAATGACCTCAATGAAGTTTATATATATATATATATATATATATCCGTTTCTATGTAGGTGGGTGTGTTTTGATCATAACACTCAGCGCATAGTATGGTGTGGGCTACACGCCTAAACAAGCGTGCATTCATAAATGTGGGGGTGTAGCCTTGTGTCTATAAAATTTTATGAGCCTATCCAGGCGGGAAAAAAACATCACTAAAAGAATAGAATTCACAGCTTCTTGCCAAAAACTATAATGCTCTCCAAATTAGAGAAAATAAAAAAGAAAAAAAATCAGGTAGAACAAAAAAAAAAAAAGCAAATAAACTAAAAAAGAAAAAAGAAAAAAAAGAAGACGAATAATCGAGTTATTTTGGGAAGGAATGTTCACGCTTCTCTTATCTTGCTTTGTCTTCCATTCAGTGAATCCAGAATTTGACATGTACAGGCTTGGAATCACGTGAAAATACCTTGTCTGTTACGTTCACATATTTTAAATTCCTTCTGTCGTTCTCTTTATCAGCCTTTTGAGATGCAACTTCCGCTCAAATCCTTTCTCTTATTTGTACACCGGTTTCGGCGCATACGACTCGTCCTCAACTCACAGTATTTTGGGAGCGGATCTATCTATATATGTTTGATTGGTTGATTCTTTCTTTCTTCCTTTCTTTCTTTCTTTCTTTTATGTATATAGCTTGCACGCAATCTATCTATCTATCTATCTATCACTGTTTGTGTAGTTACTTCTTTCTTTCTTTCCTTCTTTCTTTCTTTCTTTCTTTCTTTGTACGGTGGGTTTATTTCTTTCTTTCTTCCTTTCTTTCTTTCTTTCTTTTATGTATATAGCTTGCACGCAATCTATCTATCTATCTATCTATCTATCTATCTATCTATCTATCACTGTTTGTGTAGTTACTTCTTTCTTTCTTTCTTTCTTTCTTTCTTTCTTTGTACGGTGGGTTTCTTTCTTTCTTTCTTTCTTTCTTTCTTTCTTTTATGTATATAGCTTGCACGTAATCTATCTATCTATCTATCTATCTATCTATCTATCTATCTATCTATCACTGTTTGTGTAGTTACTTCTTTCTTTCTTTCTTTCTTTCTTTCTTTCTTTCTTTCTTTCTTTCTTTGTACGGTGGGTTTCTTTCTTTCTTTCTTTCTTTCTTTCTTTCTTTCTTTCACTGTTTGTTGGCTTGCTTCTTTCTTTCTTTCTTTCTTTCTTTATTTCACTGTTTCTTTAGTGGGTTGCTTCTTTCTTTCTTTCTTTCTTTCTTTCTTTCTTTCTTTCTTTCTTTCTTTCTTTGAATATTGCAAGCTTGTTATCTCAGTTTCTATCTATCTATCTATCTATCTATCTATCTATCTATCTATCTATCTATCTATCTATCTATCAGTGTTTGGTTAGTAAGTCAGTTAGTTGGTTGCTTCTTTCTTTCTTTCTTTCTTTCTTTCTTTCTTTCTTTCTTTCTTTCACTGTTTCTTTAGTGGGTTGCTTCTTTCTTTCTTTCTTTCTTTCTTTCTTTGAATATTGCTAGCGTGTTATCTCAGTTTCTATCTATCTATCTATCTATCTATCTATCTATCTATCTATCAGTGTTTGGTTAGTAAGTCGGTTGGTTGGTTGCTTCTTTCTTTCTTTCTTTCTTTCTTTCTTTCTTTCTTTCTTTCTTTCTTTCTTTCTTTGAATATTGCTAGCGTGTTATCTCAGTTTCTATCTATCTATCTGTCTATCTATCTATCTATCAGTGTTTGGTTAGTAAGTCGGTTGGTTGGTGGCTTCTTTCTTTCTTTCTTTCTTTCTTTCTTTCTTTCTTTCTTTCTTTCTTTCTTATTCTCATTTATTTATTTGTTTAATGGAAAAGCCTTCATTGTAGAATAAACATTTGTAGTACTATTTAACTTATAACTTGAGGGATAAAAATGGTTCATACATTTCCCGCGGGTATTAGTCCAAAAGTGAATGTAATCGCTCATCTAGACTTCCAACCAGCTTATTGTGATGTCACAGTTCTGCAAATAACCCGCTATACTACTGGGACTATCTCATCCATCTCCCCTTCTCTCCTCCCCCTCTCTCTTTATATATATATATATATATATATATATATATATATTTGTTGTCCAATGAGAGAAAAAATTAAATACTTTAAAATAAAAAAGTCCACAAGGTGATTAATTTTTTAATTATTTATTTTTCTTAAACACTGATTCTGACATTTTACGTCGTCTTTAGGAAGTAAATGGTTTCATATTTTTTAGGTGTGTGTGTGTGTGTGTGTGTCAAAGAACATTATATTCAAAAGATATATTAAATATGAATAATATACCAACGATTCAGGGTTTTTCCAACTATTCTTAGCGTGATGGTGTCTCATTTCAAAAATTATTTTGAAATGAAAATTTTATCAGTCGCGCTCGGCTTTAAAAGGTTTTTAACGTAACAAGCATTCAAAATTTTCTATTTCTATTCTATTCCAGTTCTTTACTTGCTTTCTTTTTTGATAAATCAACAAATTTGCAGGAAACTTTTAAAAAATCAGTCTTTATTAGGATTACGATATCGCTTTATTAAAAAATAACTTCTATTTGTATTATTAAGAATTCCTATTTTTGTAGTTCACCAAACAAAAGCAACATTCCTTTCTTCAAGAAATTAAAGTCTTGTTTTCGTTTGACGAGAGAATTGATACAAAAGCTTGTCTACTTATTCCCTACTTTACATTCCATTAATGATTCTTTGATAAAAGAAATTAAATTTCAAACACTAACCATGTTACATACATTTGAAACTGAACGCCACGAACGGTAAGAAAATTTTATCAGGAATTGTTTCATTCTTAAATTTGAATATAATTCATATGATACTGAATCCCCAATTAAAATTCATTTGATACAACATCACCTATTAAAGTTTTTCAGGTGATGGAATTTGGCCCCCAAAAATGTGCTATGTAAATAATGAGAAGCGAAAAATGACAAATGGCTAAAGGAATAGAACTACCAAATCAAGGAAAAGTCAGAACGCTCAGAGGACTGGAAACTTACAAATATTAGGGAATATTGAAAGTGGACACCATCAAACAAGCAGAAATGAAAGAAAAAATTGAAAAAGAATCTCTTCCGAAAACGAGAAAACTACTCGAAACTAAGCTATATAGCGAAAATTTTGTCGAAGAGATTAATACCTCGGCTGTCACCTTGTAAGATACTCGGGATCATCCTGGAAATGGACGAGGGAAGAACTTCAACATATGGACGAAGAAAACTAATCACGAGGTATAAGGAACAGAGTGCTGATATAGACGGACTATCTGTACTAAGAAAAGATGGAGGAAGAGGACGCGTCAGCATTAAATATAGCATCGTTACATCGATACGACGACTCGAAGCGCCAAGGAAAAACACGACCAGAAAAAAACACAAACCACACAAAGGTCAACAAAACTACAATTGCAAGAAAACAAAAATGGGAAGAAAAATAACTGAATGAATATTTCAAGCAATAAACAAACGAAATCTCACTTGAGATGATTTGGCGATGGCTAAGAAAGGGAAACCTTAAGAGAGAAACTGAATCTCTTCTCATAACAGCACGATACAACGCCATAAGGACCATCTATATTAAAGCAAAAAATAGATTAGACGCAACAAAACAGCAAGTGTAGCTTATTAAGTGATAGAGATGAAACGATCAATCTCATTATAAGCGAATGGAATAAATTAGCGCAGAAAAAGGGTATACGACGAAAGAAGACTGGGTGGAGAAGCTGATTCACTGGGAATTGTACAAGAAATTTAAATTTGGTTTTGGTTTATTTGTTTAATGGCATATCAACCTATGTAGGTTATTCAATGCCAAAGCTATTCTCCTCGAAGAACAGTAGTGATACTATTGAACCCATAGCTGGGAGGATATGGAGGTTCATACCTTTCCCAAGGGTATTTGGCCGAAAGTGAACGGAATAGCGCGACTGGAGTAGGAACTCGCTTATTACGATTCTGCAGTCCATCGCTTTAACCATTACACCACGAGGACACCCCCAAATTTAAATTTGATCATACGAACAAGTGGTATACGCACAACCCGTAATTCGTCCTAGAGAATGAGATATTTGTCGCTGCCTCCCACCAGACAGGACTTGACACAAGGTCAAAAGCCCGAAGGCCGATTAAAGTGGGGATAAAAGGGAGGGGAAAGTCGGGAGCGAGACGAGACTCGAACCCTGCTGGTCTGTGCTGCTCATCGACCCACTTAGTGCAATATGGGTCTAATGAGGCAAGCAGTTCCACGAATCTAAATTTGGATCCGGGCACGTGTGCCCGGTTATAGCTTAAACTAGACAACAAGGTCTAGTGCTACACATAGGGGACAAAGTTTGCAGCTTGCCCTCCCGAGGGTGGCCTAACCGAAGTTCGGGGCCTTTCGGCCTCGAATCTGCCATTGTTTGATGCCCCATCCGACACGAATGTCAGACGGCCCAGCAAAAGCCATTCGTCCTGGAGAATGAGACATACAGACTTCTCTGGGATTTTAAGATAAAAACAGATCACCTAATCTCAGCCAGACGACTAGACTAAGTGATAGCCCACAAAAAAAAGAAAACCTGCCGAATAATGGACTCTACAGACAGCAAAGTGAAATTAAAAGAAGGCAAAAAGAAAAATAGATATCTAGACCTTGCTAGAGAACTAAAAAAAACTATGAAACATGAAAGTGACGGTGATACCCATTGTGCCCTCGGGAAAAAAAAAACACCAAAAATTTTATAAAAGGGCTGGAAGCTTTGGAAATCGGAGGACAAGAGGAAAATAACCAGATTTGAGCATTATTAAGATCGGCAAGAATACTCAGAGGGGTCCTGGGGACTTGAGAAGACTTGCTGTTACTCAAGACTCCAGTGAAAAACAATCATCTAACGTTGTCGTGAAGGAAGATATCAAAGTAAAAATAGACAGGATGTAACACAATAGCAGTTGTTGATTATGCGGTGACGGAGACGAAACGATCAATCACATAATAAGCGAATGCAGTAAATCAGTGCAAAGATTAAGTAAGAGTAGACATGACTGGGTGGAAAAGGTGATCCACTGGGAATCGTGCTACAAGTTTTAATTCGACCATACGAACAAATGGTAGACGCACAATCCAGAATCCGTTCGAGAATCAGGCCAGAAAAGATTAAATGTTTTCTTTGTATCTAAAAAAAAAAAAAAAAAGTCAACAACAAAAAAAGTGTGGGGGGGAACTGTCGAATAGTGAACTTTGCTGTCATTTATCGTTTTCTGCTTTCCATTTTTAGCCTGACACATTTTTCTCTATCCTCACTGTCTGTTTTAGGATTTCCTATTATTTTTCAATTTTTGGCAAACATGTGTGTTGTCCATGTACATCAGGTAGTTATTCTTTTCTTGCAATTTAGTAAGTTTGTCGCCTTTTATTGTACACTTTACAAGTTTTTCCAATCAGGAGTAACACGTAATTTTTACGGAAGTCAAAATAACAGCAATTCTCTCTAGTTCTCCAGGACTTTTCTCAGTATTCTAGCCGACATCAGCTGTACTGTGACCATAACAATCTCAATTCTCCTCTACGTTCTTTGAAATTGATCCAATGGTTTTAAATATTATTGGTATCAACCGTCACTTTTATATTCAATATCCCTATCATCATTGTATTACAAAGAAAATAAAGTTTTGAATTGGAAGCATAATAGACGAAGGAGTACGGCGGATCAGAACGCATAAATATCGTGGTGATGAGACATTTGATGAAATATTGTAATATACTTTAGAGTATTATTTATTCATATTTTATTCTTTTTATTCGTGTGTGTGTGTGTATATGTAGTGGTGATTTTCACTAAGGAACAAATTATCATCATCATTGTATTATTAAGAAAATAAAGTTTTGATTTGTAAGCATTGACGAATGAGTATGGTGGATCAGGACGTAATAATATTGTAGAAATGAGACATGTTATATTGTAATATATTATGGATTATTATTATTATTATTAATTACTCATAAAAGTTTTTCACAGGAGTCTCGGCAAGTCTCCTCAAGTCTCCAGGACTCTTCTCAGTATTTTGGCCGTTTTCAATAATGCCGTTGTTTGGATGGTCTCCACTCTGCCGCCAACTTGCAAATCCTCCAGGCCCTTTAATAATCTTTTAGTTACCGTGCGAAAAGCACCAATCACTATTATTATTATTATTATTATTTGTATAGAAATGTTATAATAGTGTGTGTGTGTAAATATAGAGAGAAAGAGAGAGTGAGAGGGAGAGAGACGAAGAGAGCGAGAGAAAAAGAGAGAGAGAGAGAGAGATATAAATAGAGTTAGAAAGATCGACTGCTCAAACAACTTTCGTATTGATTAAATTTCCATTTATTTGACAATAATGTAATAAAAATTCACACCAATCAACTTTAAATGCAAAGCCACCTATTCTAAATCATATTAGAAAAATACGTGTCGAGAAGATAAACGTACTCTGTAACATAAATATGAAAAATATATATATGTATATGTGTGTGTGTGTATATATATATATATATATATACACATGTGTGTAGGTGTGTGTCTTTGTGTGTGTCTATATGTATATATGTATAAATAAATGAATTAAATAAAAAAGATTACAAGCACTAGAAGACATCGTAAATAAATAAAAAACATTCAACTCAGGAAGCAGTGGACTAGATAAAATTAGTTACTAAAATTTATCATACAACTGTTAACCGTATAAAGCGGCGCCAAGCTTCGTTACAAAGCTAAAAATCAGTTCCACTATTTGCTTTATCGGAGTCACGTTACGATGTAAATTTTAAAATCATAGCATAAAAAGCAAAAAGCTTACCTGAAAATACAAAATATTGAAGATCATTCAACTTTCTTGATGGAAAGAATATCGTGCTGGATTGCAATATCTTAGTAAACAATTTCAAACTCCCATCATGATACTGCGTACACTTTCAGACTAATACACTTGGGGAAGGTATGAACCATATTATGCCCCAGCTATGGGTTAATATCGCTACAGTTATTCTATGCAGAGGGCTTTGACATTACATAACCAACGAAGATTGACATGCCATTAAAGAAAGAAACCAAACCAAGCTATATCCACGAATATGACTAAGTTTAAACAATTTATAAACTTGTATGAAATTTTAAAAAACAGGGGAAATTTTGGTACGAAGCAGTTCGAATATTGTCAGCGTTTTAAACTAAACATTTTTAAAAAAAGGTCTGCCGCCAAAATATGATTATATATATATATATATATGTGTGTGTGTGTGTGTGTGTGTGGGTGTTGAAAAGATAAACCGAAGAAAAAATATATTTTGATGTGGATGAAAATTTAGCATATTTACTTTGCCGACACGTGTTTCGACAAAGATTTTCCTTGCATACAATGCATTCTATTTAAAATATTTTAGACATAGAAATAATAATAATGATAATAATCGAATGTTAGGGCAGATGAACAAATCTTCGCTGTGTGGTGTTCGAAGAAAATCGGGTCAGTAAAAAATCATTCATTTTCCATTACTCATAAAATATTTTGGTGAACAATTGTATTTTTAAATGAAGATATTTTCAATTACCAAAATTATTTTCAGCTAAACTATTTCGATATCACGAAAGATTTATTTGAATTTACCTCTCTAGTCTCTATATGGCTCATGACTCCTCTCAGTCGATGATAAATACGCGCCTGATATAGTCTAAAAGCGCTAAGTAAATACTGTCTTCAATACAACCGAACAGACATCAGGAGACTAATCACTTGTAAAATATGACCAGCCTATTCAGAAAAAAGTCTCAAAATAAGACAGTAAATATAGACCATAAAGTTGATACAGAAAAACCTGAAACTTGTTCAGGGTGTGAGTTCAAGAAATAAGGCTCAAAATAGCTAGACAACGAACTTCAACTAAGTTAAAAACTTAGGGATATACAGTCAGGACATAGGAATGGAATTTGGTATAGAAAAATGTGCAGTGCTAGTAAGGAAAAGTGGCAAAAGACACCTGACTGACAGAATGGAACTATTAAGTCAAGACAAGATTAGAACGCTCGGAGAAAGGAAAACCGACAAATACTTGGACATCTTGAATGCTGAGACCACCAAGTAAGTGCAAATGAAAGAAAAAATTAAAAAGAATATCTCAAGAGAACGAGAAAGCTACTCGAGACAAAACTATCTTGCAGAAACCTTATCAAAGGAATAAATACCTGGGCTGTATCTCTCGTTAGATATTCGGGACCCTTTGTGAAGTGAACCAGAGAAGAACTTAAGTAAATGGACTAAAGAACAAGGAAACTAATGACCATGCATAAAGCATTACATCCCAGAGATGACATTAACAGACTACATGTATCAAGAAAGGAGGGAGGAAGAGGACTTGCCAGCATTGAAGATAGTGTTGAGGCATCGATACAACGAATCGGGGATTACATAGAAAAACACGAAGGAGGACTGAGTACAGCCATCAAGAAGGATATTGACAACACGATGACCAACAGAACGACAATAACTAGGAAACAAAAATGTGAAAAAAACAGCTCTATTTTAAACGACTTATAGACAACATCTCGCACGAGAAAACCTGGACGTGGCTGAGAAAAGGAAACTTTAAAAAAGAAACAGAATCTCTCCTAATAGCTGCAGAAAACAACGCCCTAAGAACCAATCATATTAAAGTGAGAATTGATCATCATCATCATCATGACATGCGGCTAGCACGGATATCCCTGACCCTCTCTCTCCACGTCTCCCTATCATTCATCACCTCCGGCTGCTGTATGAATGTTAAAGCTGGTCGTCCTGCTTTTGATTGGCCATATGCAGGGGTCCACAGAAGCACATCACTTACGATCTCGTCCTTGCTTCTCCAGCAGTGTCCGGCATGTCTGGTTCGTCTAGCTTGTATAGTTTTCGTGATAGGTGGTAGGTGGCCGTACAGTTGGCGCCTTGTGGGGTGTTGCTGCCATGAGCTGTTCAATATTGCTCGCAACATTCTTGTATAATTGCCGTCGAGCTTCTTCTCCAACCGTTTAGTCAGCGTCCAAGTAGTGCATCCATACAGCAGTATCGACACAACCGCAGCCTGGAAGAAACTACGTTTCATTTTATCGGTCAGGTTTGATTTCCATATGATCGAAAGCCTATCGATAGCTGTCCATGCCTTCGTTAGCCGTGTGACGATGTCTTAAATGTAGTTTATGGGATGATAGAGACGAAACTATCAATCGCATAATAAGTGAATGCAGCAAATTAGTACAGAAGGAGTATAAGACTAGACACGACTGGGTGGGCAAGATGATCAAGTGGGAGATATGCAAGAAATCTAAGTTTGACCCTACGAACAAATGGTATAGTAACAACCCAGTATCTCTCCTAGAAAATGACACACATAAATTCTTATGGCACTTTGACATTCAAACTGATCACCGAATCTCGGTGCTTTCGGTAAAGTAACGAAAGGATTGTTAAAGGGACTGGAGAACTTGGAAGTTGAGGGACGAGTAGAAACCATCCAAACTACAGAATTGTTCAGAACTGCCAGAATACTGAGAAGAGTCCTGGAGACTTGAGGAGACTTGCTGTGAAAGACCATCAGCTATCGCTGATGTGAAAAACTCTCAAAGAGTGAATAATGATAATAATAATAATAATAATAATAATAATACACACACGGATCACCTAATCTTTGACAGAAGACCAGACTTAATATTAATCAACAAAAAAAGAGAACTTGCAAAATTGTGGACTTTGCTGTCCCGGCTGACCAGAGAATAAAACTGAAAGAATGTGAAAAGAAGAATAAGTACCTTAACCTTGCTAGGGAATTGAAAAAACTTTGGAACATACAGGTGACAATTATACCAATTGTAATTGGTGCGTTTGGAACAGTAACTAAAGGATTACTAAAGGGACTGGAGGAGTTGGAGTTGGCGGACGGGTGGATACCATCCAAACGACAGCATTATTGAGAACGGCTAGAATACTGAGAAGAGTCCGGGAGACTTGAGGAGACTTGCTGTCACTCAGACACCAGTAAAAAAAAAAACATCGGCTAACGCTGATGTGAAACACTCTAATGAGTGAATAATAATTAGAAAATATATATTGAGCATGGAAACTGAAAAGTCGTCTTCTGGGCAAATGTTTTGAATTTAAAAAAATGAGTAATGCAGAAAAAATGTATTTGAAATTGATAGTCATACAATGGCATCTTTTTAAAAAAAATTAGCATCGTATTTCGGTTTGAAAAATTGTTGACAGTTTACAACTTAAAAAAAAAACAAAACTGGAAATAATTCAGTTCTATTTCAAACAATTCAGTTTAGCATAGGTACACAGTTCAATTCTCCAAAAACATTTCTATTTAGAGCTATTCAATTTAGTCAAACAGTTCTGATTCAAACAATTCAGTTTAGTATAAGTATAGTTTTTGTTTACCTCCAGTAAAATGTCAAAACAGTTCTATTTCAAAAAATTTAGTTTAGCAGATAAAAACTGTCCCATTTCAGACAATTCTATTTAGCATAAGTATGCAATTTAAATCCAGGACACTTGTTGATGGTGTGTTACCCTTCTGCAGGGATGAAGTCAGGGTATTCTGCAGCCCTGTCAGATTGGGCCAGTGTGAACAGAAAAAGAATTAATGATAGTTTGATAAAAAAAATCTCGGGAATAAGAAAACGACAACTATGATGTAATAGTCCGGTACGTTAATGACCACGCCACGGTGACTTTCCTGGAATAAGATAAGGATTAGATTATAGGTTCAAAGGAAGGAGAAATTCGCCAAGAAGAAAAGAATAGAAATAGATAAACTTTGGCAAATCTTGCTGTCATGTACTATTGAACAGGACTCAAAAGCCGTCATTCCTTTCACGATAATGAAATGAAATAGGGCACCTTGGGTGGTGTCATGGTCAGCAAGCTACAATAGTAAACCTTCATTCGGCATTGTGCTACGTCTAAGCAAAAAGTAGCTTAATAAATTACTAATGAAATGAAATGGACAAACATACGAGGATCATTAAATAAGTTACCGGACTTTTTTCGTATGGGCCCTTTTATTGGTAGTACGCACATAAAACTCTAGTCCCCTTCGAAGTAAGCTCCCCCGGCTGAATTACACTAGTTGTACCGTTCCAACAATTTCTGGAAGGCCCCATGGAAGTCGTCTTGTGTGAGCGTGTCAATGACCTTCGTCACAGCCTCTTTCATCTCCTCAATTGTATCATAACGACAGCCTGTGAGCTTAGGGAATAACCAAAAGTCACAGGGAGCAAGGCCTGGACTATAGGGAGGCTGAGGAACTGTCTTGATGCCCATCTTGGTCAAATAGTCTGTATCAAGGATGGAATTTTTGACTGGTGCATTGTCCTAGTGGAAATGCCAATGACCCGATTTGAAGAGTGCTGGCCTCTTCCGACGGAATCTCTTCCTGAACTCCCTTAAAACCAGTATTAAAACCATAGTATTCCTTGTTAACTGTCTGTCCAGTGGAAAACCAGTGCATGTAGATCATGCCAGTGCTGTCAAAAAAAGGGATCATCAGACCTTTGTGGGTGGATTTGCCCTCTCTGGCCTTCTTGGGTCTGGGAGAGCCAGCGTGCTTCCACTGGGAACTCTGTCTCTTGGTCTCTGGGTTATAGCAGTAAATCTAGCTTTCATCGCATGGCATTTTTTCTAAGTTTAAAACAGAATTTTATTGCATATCGTTCTTCTAAAATGTCCTCATGTCTAAATTGCATTTTTGAAATTCACTAGCTTTGACAATCAGTCTTTAGTAGAGTGTATTCCAATTGTTGCTGTAGTTAATTAATTGAAGCTGAAATCATAAAAATTGGTCAGTCATCTCATAAGATGTATGGCAATAAGATACTGAATTTTCAAAAGTCTACACCAATTTTAAAAGCCTGTACAAAAAAGTCTTATTGAAGGCACCACGTATATTTATATTTTCCCACTTTTATTCAAATGTTTATCCCTTTAAACTATACAGGCTAACTCTTTTAACAGAGAAGGAAATTTCTGTCTTTCATTTGTATGGTAGCCCAGAAGGGCTAAGTAAGAAGTTAAGCCTCATGTCGCTCAAATAATGTCTCGTTGTTTCTGTGTTTCGAATGAGATATTCAAATTGAACTGAAGAAAACCTTGGTTTACTGCCTTTTCTTCATACGTTTATATTAACCAATAGAAATCCATGTTTTCTTTAACCTTCTAGTTTATGTTTTGGTTTGCATGTATTTACTGAGGTAACGCTTCACACAATCACATAAACATGTCAATCATTAAGATGGTGTTGATGTTGGTCAAATTCACGGACTCTCCTCAGTCCCTACGCTAAAGAAAAAGATGATAAGAAAAGAAAAAGTTTAATATAGAAAATTAGTTACAAGCAGATAGATAGATATTGAAAGACGGGCACACAGTCACGAAGATTGCTAGCAAAATAGATAGATAGATAGATAGATATTGATTTACATGTTAACAGATAGATAGATAGAGAGATTAGATAGATAGATATTGAAAGACGGGCACACAGTCACGAAGATTGCTAGCAAAATAGATAGATAGATAGATAGATATTGATTTACATGTTAACAGATAGATAGATAGAGAGATTAGATAGATAGATATTGAAAGACGGGCACACAGTCATGAAGATTGCTAGCAAACTAGATAGATAGATAGATAGATAGATATTGATATACATGTTAATAGATAGATAGATATTGATATACATGTTAATAGATAGATAGATAGATATTGAAAGACGGGCACACAGTCACGAAGATTGCTAGCAAAATAGATAGATAGATAGATAGATATTGATTTACATGTTAACAGATAGATAGATAGATAGATTAGATAGATAGATATTGAAAGACGGGCACACAGTCACGAAGATTGCTAGCAAAATAGATAGATAGATAGATAGATATTGATTTACATGTTAACAGATAGATAGATAGAGAGATTAGATAGATAGATATTGAAAGACGGGCACACAGTCACGAAGATTGCTAGCAAAATAGATAAATAGATAGATAGATATTGATTTACATGTTAACAGATAGATAGATAGAGAGATTAGATAGATAGATATTGAAAGACGGGCACACAGTCACGAAGATTGCTAGCAAACTAGATAGATAGATAGATAGATAGATATTGAAAGACGGGCACACAGTCACGAAGATTGCTAGCTAACTAGATAGATAGATAGATAGATATTGATATACATGTTAATAGATAGATAGATAGATATTGAAAGACGGGCACACAATCACGAAGATTGCTAGCAAACTAGATAGATAGATAGATATTGATATACATGTTAATAGATGTAATTTACTAAGCATTTTACTTAGATGTGGCACAAGGCCATATGAAAGGGGCACCCAATGAGACTCGAACTCACTCGTGTAGGTTTGCTAGTCGAGCTTGCTAACCATTACACCACCAGAGGCGCCATATACATGTTAATAGATAGATAGATAGATAAATAGTGAAAGACGGACACACAGTCACGAAGATTGCTAGCTAACTTGATAGATAGATAGATAGATAGATATCAATAGACATGCAAATATATATATATATATATATATATATATAACGAGTAACGGAGGTCATTCAAAAAGTTATCAGCCGCACCTAGAAACCACTCCTTATAAAATTAAACAAAATGTGCACTAGGTTTTCTAGTTTTATAAGAAGTGATAGTGTGTTATACAACAAAAGTGTTCAGCAATGTACTTCTATCTGGGTGAGGCTTACCACTTTTTGAACGTCGTTTGTTGATAGATAGATTAATAGATTGATAGATGTTTCTAATATATATATATATATATATATATATATATATATATATATATATATATATATATATGTAAACAGAGAAAAAAAATTGAAATCCGGAAACTCATATAATTCATTAGTTACACGTAATATTTCAACTAACCATTCATTTGAATGCTCGGTTGGCAGTGATGGTGGGGGCTGTAGAAAACACTGACTGTTTCTCTGCAGGGGTAAGAACTCCCAACGAGTGTCCTGGTATGACACAAAACAATCTGATGTCGAAGCTCCATTAATGTTGGAGCTTTGGGAAATGTAGTGTACCCCTTCATTGTCGTAGCTCTCAGGTGCATTTTGCCCCATAGTGGTAGCACCTGATAGGATCTTATCTATGGTTCAAGTAGGACTAAACTGTGTACTTATACTAAATTGAATTGTCTGAAACAGAACTGTTTATGGCATTTGACTGTGTTCTTATGCTAAACTTAAGAGTTTGAAATAGAACTGTTTATATGTTTAAAAATGCATTTGGCATTCAGTAAACTACAATAGTTGATGTACTTTAAAACCAAAGCAAACTAAATCTTTTCACACGAAGTATTTGAAAGGATTTCTATTGATTTATGAACTTTCCCTAATCGCTAAGACGTCTGATGCTATTATTACGAACTAGCGAAATAAGCTTGACTAATATTTATCACACGAATTATACTAGTTATCGTTGGCAGGTTGGGTATTGCTTTGTGATACCAATAATTAAATTTAGGCAAACAATTTGAGTTCAAGTATTGATATTTAACTTTAATAATTCTATTCAACATCACTTAGTCATTTCTACAATTAAATTATTCCAAGTATTCCCATGTATCCCTAACAATTCAATTAAACATACATCATTTCTTTACACTCTGTTAATTGGTCAGGGTTTTATTTTAAGCAATTCAAATTAGAATAAGTCATTAGCTTGAAATAGATATATTTTTAACAATTAAACGGTGTACATATGATGAACTAAATTTCGGCACCTCTAGTGGTGTAACGGTTAGCAAGCTAGACTAGCAAACCTTACACGAGTGAGTTCGAGTCTCATTGGGTGCCCCATTCATTTTTGGCCATGTGCTACATCGAAGCAAAGAACGTCGTAAATTACTACACGAGTGAGTTCGAGTCTCATTGGGTGCCTCATTCATTCGGCCACATCGAAGCAAAGAGCTTTGTAAATTACTATGCTAAACTGAAGTTGGGCACCTCCGGTGGTATAACGGTTAGCAAGCTAGACTAGCAAACTTACACGAATGAGTCCGAGTCTCATTGTGTGCCCTATTCATTTAGCCTTGTGCCACATCAAAGCAATTGTAAATTACTATGCTAAACTGAATTTTTTAAAAATACAGCTGTTTATTTGTATAAAAATGGTTTTGGTATTAAATAACCTGCAATGGTTTAAATGTCATAAACCCAAACAAACAAACAAATCTTTCTCAAAAAAATAATTGGTGGGTATTTATTTATAGGTGATTTTATCTTTCCCCCCCTCTCTCTCTTTCTCTTTCATAAAAAGTTTTGAAGGGTATTTATTTAACGAAGTAATAATAGCCTTAAAAATGTTGAGACGATCACGTTGTCGGTGGGGTTTAGAATACGCTGACTCTATTGAAACGGGGGTGTCTTTGGTGTCACACAAAACTATATCTGGGTGTAAGGAATACTACCTCATTGTAATTACTTCTAGATCCTCTCTGAATCGGTTTGATAGTACCTGTTAGGGTCCTATCTATGCTTCAAATTGATCGATGTAAATATCATTCGTATTCGAGCAAAAGTCATTTGTTTGCACACAGTTTAATTGTCAAACACTTCTATTTGGCCTATAGATAGGACCCTATCAGATGCAACCCCTCAGAATCAGAGTGGATATGGGAGCAATGGCAATGAAGGATTACTCCATATTCCTCAAAATATCAAAGGCTTGAACCGCGACCCGAGATGGTTTGATGTCATATACAGGAAATTAGTCGGGGTGGGTATCTTACCCCTCGGCAGAGATACAGCCAGCTCGGTTGTATATTACTTATAAAGTTCTATGAATACGATACGAGTTAACTATGAACTTAATAGCCACCAAAGGTAGACTATAAGTAAGTGCTAGTAAAATTTCTTCAAAACCCTGTTTCCCTTGAGAGGAATCATTAATCGTGATTCTTGATTTTTCATTTACGCTTCTGAGAGATTTTGACTTGATAGGGTTATACGAAAAAATGATAATGACGACTGAAATTCAGTAAAAGTGTTTACGCTAACTACCAATAATTTGAAATTAATTAAATATTTCTTTTTGCTAAAGTGCTTTGTACTGATTGGCCATTATTAATTGTTGGATAAAATCATTTTTTTAAATGGGGCGCTGTTGAGAAATGAATGGTTAGGCTGGAGACTTGAAGGCGTTCAGTGAAATGATAGAGTGGGTGGGGGTATATGGTAGACAGAATCGTGGCGAGTGTCGGGGGATACTTTAAAAACTTAATTGGAAACAGGCTTTGGTTCAGAGAAGGAAATGGAAAAAGACTGTTTAAAGGCAAATCCTACCATTACAATATCTTTTAGAACCATTGGTTTGCCGACGCACATTCAGGCCGGCTCGTTATTCTCAATTTTACAATCATGACCATCATTTCTCCCGTCACGTCTCGTTCAAATCCCGCCAAACAGGAAGTCCGCTTTGAAGGGAGATGTGTGATGTGTGACGTAATGTTTCCGTAATAAGCCGCTGATTTGATCACTATATATTTTACGAGTCGGGATTGGTTCCAGATGTGAATATAAGAAGAGAAAGTGCGATTAATTATTTAATTATTAATTCACACACACACACACACACACACACACACACACACACACACGCACACACACACACACACACACACACACACATATATATATATATATAAATATATATATGTATATATATATATATATAACACCCTGTCGACGGGGTTTTGAATACACAAACAATATTGCCGGAAGAGGGGTAATATCCCCCCAATAGACGTTTCTGTAGGTGAGTGTCCAGTTTTAAAGATATGAAAAGTGTGGAGTACTCCTTCACCGCCGTTACTTCCAGGTCCACTCTTAAAGCAAGTGGCAGTAACTGTTAGAGTCCAATCTATAGGTAAAATAAATTATTCCTACAAGATCGAAAAACTTGATATCCTATAATCATATGCAGAAAGGACACAAAAATATAAATATAATTGTACAACATACGTAGTTCCCTAACTTCTAGGCCATAAGTAACCCTAGACAGATTGAAATGTCATTAAAATTAAGCAGCTTAATAATCAGGCTATATATATATATATATATATATATATATATATATATATATATATATACGTATGTATATCTGTGTATCTGTCTGTCAATATCTATCTATCTATCTATCTATCTATCTATCTATCTATCTATCTGTGTGTCCGTCAGTAAACATCTATCGGTCTATCAATCTATCTATCATCTTTTAACTAATTTTCAGTAATTCATTATTTTATTTTCTCGTCATCACCTGTTTTCGCATAGGAACTAAGGACAGACAGTGCATTTTACCTATATAAACACCACAGAGAGAGAGAGAGAGAGAGAAAGAGAGAGACCCTATATATATATATATATATATATATATATATATATATATATATATATATATATGAGAGAAATTAGTGGAAAAGTGGATAGAACAAAATACTGACAACGGATTTAACGATGACATTTCATCTTTATTTTAGAAAGACTTCATTGAAATTATGTTTTTTTTTCTAAAGTTCAGCATCGGAGTGAATAGAGGAACAAAAATAAAAATAAATGGAGGAGGGGTTATATGAAGGAGAGACAGAAAAAAAAAGAAAAGGAGAGATAGAGATATATGTCATAGCCGTGGCGGCAGGGGTTATTAGTTGCGACTGTGACTTATTTTTTGGAACATCTTCGACAATGTCAAATTATAGAAATATCTTATCATTAATGTTACCTTCCCCTCAGTTGCTTTCTGGAACCTCATTCCAGACCAACTCGTATTTAGCATGTCCTTTTGATGTCAACCTAAGACCATCCAAATGATTCTATCATCCCCGAAACAAGTGATAATCAGAAGGAGCATGCTCAGAAAAATATGAAGAAGAAAGCAATTTTTCCAAACAGAATTCTACTAAGAGATTTTTTGGTCAATAGCATTGGGTGATGACGGGCATTATCGTAATGGTGAATGACTCATTCTTTAGACTGATATTCCCTCATTGAATTCAGGAAAACCTCCACCTGCAACTAGTTTCCTTTAATGTATTATTCCTATTAGTGCACTGAATGGATTTTGATTCTCTACTTGCTTTGATACCCACACGAAACTCATTGAACAAAGCATTTTAAATTTGTTCTTCATTTGGAACAAGAATAGAGGTGAATACCAAAGAAGATGACGAACAATATTATTATTTTAAGGGAAAAAAAATGCTCATTCTAACACATTCATTATAAACGGATATCTACTAGGAAATGCATAATTGGGACCAGGAGACAAAGATGAAGAGAATGTTCCGTGTGATAATCGTATAGAGACTTTAATTTAAGCTCGAAAGTCCGGATTAAAAAATGTTTAAAAAATTAGGTTTCTTGGATGACTGAAGCAGAACAATTCCCACCTGCTGAACCATTTATTAATTTTCGAACAATTAGTGCAATGAAATCCAGAAATGAAATGCAAAATAAATGAAGTTGGAATCTTATGTTCTTTTTGGTTAGAGTTCCATTTCTGTTAAATTTCGTAACAAACAATACTTCATATTTGTTTAAATAGTATAATTTTTCACAAGAAATAAGAAAATTCCTATCTTAGGAAAAAGCAAATAATTATTAATAAAATGTTTTTGGGGTATCTATTTTTAGGTGAGAGTCTCTCTCTCTCTCTCTCTCTCTCTTTCTCTCTCTCTCTCTCTCATATAAAATGCTTGGTGGGTATTTATTAATAGGTAATACTATCTTTCTCTCTCTCTCTCTCTCTCTCTCTCTCTCTCTCTCTCATATAAAATATGTTTGGCGGCTATTTCTTTATCGGTGATACTATCTACTTCTCTCTCTCTCTCTCTCTCTCTCTCTCTCTCTCTTTCTCTCTCTCATAAACATATCTTTGGCCATTTATTTATAGGTGACACTATATATCTCTCTAACTCTCTCATATAAAGTTGGTGGTTATTTATTTATCGGTGATACTATCTCTCTCTCATAAAAAAAACATGTTTGGTGGGTATTTATCTATTGGGGATAGTCTCTCTTTTTCTACCTCTCTCTCTCATATAAAACATGTTTGGTATTTAACTATAGGTAATAGTCTCTCTTTTTCATCTCTCTCTCTCTCTTTCATATAAAAATGTTTGGTGGGTATTTATTAATAGGTGATAAATTCTCTCTTTCTCTCTCATGAAAATATATTTGGCCATTCATTTATAGGTGATAGTATCTCTCTCTCTCTCTCTCTGTTATAAAATTTTTTGGTGGGTATGTATTTATGGGTGTTACAATCTCTCTCTCTCTCTCTCTCTCTCTCTCTCTCTCTCTCTCACATAAAAATGTTGATTTCAGGTTTAAATGAACAGATACCGCAGCAATTGGAATACACCCTACTAAAGCCTGATTGTCACAGCTGTTGAATTTCAAAAATGCAATCTGGACGTGAGGACACTTTAGAAGAACGATATGCAATAAAGTTATGTTTTAAACTTGGAAAAAATACCACGGAAACGTAAGGAATGCTTCAGACTGCTTTTAGACAATTAGTTTTTGACTGGCATAAGAGATTCAAGGAAGGCAGGGAGTCTGTGAGGGATGATGAGAGATGTGGGAGGAGTAAGGAAAGTCAATACACCAGAGTTGATTGGCCAAAGGCTTAGTGTTAGGGTTAGGGTTACTATGTTAAGGTTTTAATGGAGTTCAGCAAGAGATTCCGTCGGAAGAGGCCGGCACTCTTCAAATCGGGTCAGTGGCATTTCCACCAGGACAATGCACCAGTCCACAACTCCATCCTTGTCACAGACTATTTAACCAAGATGGGCATCAAGACAGTTCCTCACACTCCCTATAGTCCAGACCTTGCTCCCTGTGAGTTTTGGTTATTCCCTAAGCTCACAGGCTGTCGTTATGAGACAATTGAGGAGATGAAAGAGACTGTGACGAAGGTCATTGACATGCTCACACAAGAGGACTTCCATGGGGCCTTCCAGAAGTTGTTTTTACGTTACAACAAGTGCATTGCAGCCGGGGGAGCTTACTTCGAAGGGGATTAGAGCTTCATGTGTGTACTATCAATAAAAGTGCCCACACGAAAAAAGTCTGCAAACTTATCGTATGCACCTCGTATGCCAACGCCATAACTTAAGTGGGGAAAACGAAATAAAATCTTGAATTTAGTCACAGAAAGCTCCTATTTGCCCAAACCCTCGGATACAAACGTTCTTCCATAGATACGGATCCAATTTGCCAACTGTAAACCTTGGAGACCTGCTCTGGTGAGTAGGTACACACTTGCCCAAGAGCTGTGACAAAACCAGACCAGAACTTTCGAGGGTCGCCTAAAGTGAACCGGATGCCGCCCGAGCTGCGGCGCTCAACAGTTCTGTTTTCCACATCTTCTGAAGAACCGAGTACACGTACAAAGTCATTTGCGTTGAAAAAAAGCTCTTCCCAGAGCTCTCGATGACGTCTTCGGGCTCGCTTGCGTCACGGCGGTTTCGCCCGAGAAAGAGACGAGTGGCACTAATGAGAACAACTATGGAATGTCGTCGCTACTAACAGCGTCGTCACACTTGGGCCTTCTTCTAGTCTGGGTTCGGAAATATTAACAAAATTCAAATTCGAAGCCAGAAAGGCCGCTTAACACAACTTTAGCAAATTCTTTAACAAATCACAATCAACACTGAATTTTTCTGATATCACTTTTTCATTTTGGTTTTATCGTAATTCAAACCATATTCTAATTTAGATTCCATCATTTCTATGAATGTCCCTCTCATTTCATTTGAAGGGCTGAGGCTCTTTAAAAGGTTGTATACTGCTTGATGAATGTGAAAATGTGAAACAATTCCACCAAAAAATGGAATGTTCACTTAGTTCTCGTTCCTAAGAAAATTAACAGTAAAAGCCTAACGTGCTAAATCGGTAGACAGGTAAAATACAATTCTTGCAGAGTTAAGCAAGCAGTTGAGACAAACTTAATTAAAAGAAAATATCGCTACAATAAAAAGAACTGTCAATACAAGCAATGAACAGAATCTTAAAACACATTCAAGAAGGCAATTTATATTGAAGTGTGGCGAAATATGTTAATTTTTCCTGGTCAGCTGTGTCAAAACCTTTGAGCAAATATAAAACAAAATTATGTGATTAGAATAGAAAAACATACTGGTAAACCAGGATATGCAATAAAGCAACAGTATCAAGAATTCTAAGCAATATGGCCCAGTCGACTGGGGTTGTAGAATACACCGACTGCATCTCTGCTGAAAGGTAAGATTCCCCCGAGTGTCCTGGTGGTCCAGTCGGTTGGGGCTGTAGAATACACCGACTGCATCTCGGCAGAGGAGACAGACCCCCCCCCCAATGAGTATCCTGATATGACTCTAAACAATCTGATGGTGAGGCTACAGTAATGCTGGAGCTTTTGGGAATGTGTAGTACCATTTCATTGCCATTACTTCCTGGTCCACTCTGACACGGAGTGGTAGAACCTGATAGGGTCCTAACTGTGGGTCAAATAGAAGTGTTTGACATTTAACTGAGATCAAACAAATTACTTATGCTAATTGAAATAGAATTGTTAAATCATTTAACTGTGTAAATAAATGACTGATGTTTAATTGAATTGTTTGTGCAAAATAGCAGTACTTGAAAACGTTTAACTGTGCGCCAACAAATCATTAATAGTTAATAAAATTATTCGTATGAGATAGAAATAATGGAAACAATTTAATTGAGTGCACAAAAATAAGCAGAGGCTCGTTTAAAAATGTTATCTACAAAATGTGTTTAGAAATCATATATTTGATATATATCTATAAAAAGGATTTGGCATTAAATAACCTACAATGTTTGATAGGCCATAAAACCAAACCAAACCAAATCCTATATATTTAATATATATGTATAAAGAGGATTTGGCATTAAATAACCTACAATAGTTCATATAATTTAAAAACCAAACGAAACCAAACCTAATAGAATAATAATTTGAAAATAGAAAATATACAACAAAACAAATGAAAAAAAATGGGTCGAAACTGGAATTAATGTTGGTGAGAGTACTGCAAGATGTTGGTTGGTTGGTTGGATTTTATTGCATATCAGCTTTTGTAGGTTATTTAATGCCAAATCAATTTTTATACAACCGATAAGTTCTATTTCAGATAATTCAGTTTTGCATAAGTACACCATTCAAATGTTAGTGTACAGTTTAATTGTCAACAAATTTTTATTTCAAGCTATTCAGTTTAGTCAAATACTTCTAATTCAAACAATTCCGTTTAGAATAAGCATAGATTTTGTTTGCACAAAATTAAATGTCCAAAGAGTTTAATTTTTAAATAAGTACAGTTTCAATGTCAAAAACAGTTCTATTTCAAACAACTCGGTTTAGTATAAGTATGCAGTTTAAATATCAAAACTGTTCTATTTCAAGTAATTTAGTTTAGCATAAGTACACAGATTAGTTCTATTAAATCCATAGATAGGGCCCTATAAGGTGCTACCACTCCGGGCCAGAATGGACCAGGGAGCGATGGCTATGAGGAAATGCTCCATATTCCCCAAAGCTCCAGCATTACTGTAAGCTCACCATCAGATTGTTTAGTGCCATTACCAGGGCACATTTTGGTGGGGGTTTACCTCTCTACAGAGATGGGATCGGAATATTCTATAACCCCAACCGACTGGGCAAGGACTACTGCAAGTGATTGGCTGAAGAAAATGGGATTTATATAGAGAAGAGCCAAATTAAAACCTACACTAACAGTCGAGTAGAAGAAAATGAATTTAAAGAGGACTAGCTGGTGATGATGAACTTAGCAGATTCAATATTGTCGCAAGATAACATCAACAAAGTGGTTTCACAGGAAAGAGAAAATGTCATTTTATTGCCTGTGAATAAAATGACAGATATTTCCGTTCACAGATAAGATCAACAAATCACCAGAAAAACAGGAAGTACGTAAGTTCCGATAACCAGCCATAAACAGAAAATACGCGAGGCGAAGAGGATGTTCGTACTTCCACAAGGGACTTGAGAAGACAATATACGGTCAGGAATTTTGGACTGAATACAGAGATCCGATGGTCGCTCAAACGAAGGGGGAGATCCACTGATCTCTCAAGCGAAGGGAGAGACCCGCTGGTCACTCAAGCAGACCTGTCAGCTCCACTGAGTGTGTTCTCCGGCCGTGGCACAACTTCACAAAAAGGGTCCCCGCCACAGAAGAAAGATATGTGCGAACTCTCTCTGACTGTATTCCTACTTCACGCAAGCGTCGCCGTCGGAGAATAAAAATATAAATTATATTTTTATATATCTGCGCGTCCTTCGTTGTTTGTCCAGCGGTGCAATTTACTACAGAGAGAAACAATTTCCATGTGTGGATATTTGGCCCAAAGTGTTATTCGCTTATGAATCACGAATCTACATTCATTAAAGTGATGATACTGTAATTTTTGTCTCTTTTCACTAATAATAAGATAACTGCATGAAGCAAGAAAATTTCCCAAACCCACTCATAATATTACGTTACATGTTATTTAAAGGACCATGGGAGGTGGCAGTCATTACCTCAATAGTCAATGCACATGTAAATATTGACATTCTGAATAACTGTCTCATTCCATCGATAGAAAATTGGTTCGGGGATGATGAAGTTATTCTAAGGACGATAATTTACCTTGTCATCGTGGAAATGAGATAAAGCATTACTTCGGGAATAGCAGATATAATCAATGGCAAGTCTTGTGAACAATACTGATCTAAATCCAATTGGAAATTTATTATGGGAATTTAAAAAGCAGATTGGTCTATGAGAAAGCTCCAGCCACCAAAGAAAATCTATCAACTGCCATTTGGGAAAATTGGAATCTCTTTGATAAAAATAAGTAAAGTTGGTGACCGTAGTCGAGGGTGACCAGAAGGCTCTTTTTTTAATAGTTACTACACCAAGGTGTAGGGGAGGACCCTACTCCTTCACTTGGATTACTCAACTTTAATCTTGATACGTACCTTATATTTCTGAGTGTTAAGCAAGGCGGTATCGATTACCATTTTAAAGTCTTTGGTATGGTGCGACCTGGGATTGAACCATTGGACCATTGGTGAACACTCTTCCCAGTAGGCCAATGAGCCGAAAAAATATGACTTTAAATTAATGAAATCAAAACCTTAAATAATTAAGGATGCTATAAAAAGCTCGAGAAGCAGCAAATAAGAAATAGTTTCTAATTTCTGTGTTATAAATTTCATAGTTTTTCCTCAATTTTATATAATTCCATAATATTTATCTCCACACGCCTTAGAAAATTTATACTATTAATTTTGATAATATAATATTGTTTGTTTAAGGAGTATTTTATAAAGCAAGAATGTTCAGTTATTAAATAAAAAGGTTTTGAGTCTCATCTGGTATAACTTTATTTCCCGCTAAATAAATATAAAAAAAAAACCGAATGCGAACATCCTGTAAGAGTGCTAATTACCTAACTGTTGTCAGAGGTATCTTTCCCCACAGAGAAATCTGATATAGTAAAAAAAAAATCGCCTTATTTGTTGTTTGCTTATCAATTTTTCGTAAACTCGCATACTCACACATATTCGCCCTCCGTTCTCACAACTAAGACAAACTAAGAAATTCCGTTACTCTATCAACAGCTGGGCAAAACGAAAACGATATTAAAAAGACTCGTAGTAAGACATTAAATATCTTAATCATTCAGATGTTGACAGCAATAAACGACGTATTATGGTTTGATTTCTTTGTTTGATAGCATATCAACCTTCGTCGGTTATTTAATGCTGAAGACATCTTTAAAAAAGAACATTTTAACCCATAACTGAGGTAGGAGGAGTCTTATACATTTCCCAAGAGTATTAGTCTGAAAGTGAATTTATTGCACAACTGGAGTTCGAACTCGCTACCTACAATGTCGTAGTCAACCACTTAAGCTACTACACATCGGGAACTCTCCTTAACCTGTTTTCCCGCTAATAAGTCACATAATTTGAAAGTACAAACGACCCATACAACTTATTCAAGCCAACTAATTCTCTAATACTGAAGACTTAGATCTCATATTTTCATAAATGTTTGGTTGGAGGTTGGTTGGTTGGTTTTTTGGTAAGGTTTTATGGCATATCAATATTTATTGGTTATTTAACGCCAAATCCATTTTTACGCAATTAGTTCTATTTCAAACAATTCAGTTTAGCATGGGTACACAGTTTAATTGTCAAAAACATTTCCATTTCAAGCTATTCAGTCTATACAAACAGCTCTAATTCATCTATATCAGTTTAGTATAAGTACAGATTTTGTTTACACACGGTTAAATGTCAAAACAGTTCTATATTAAACAATTCAGTTTAGTGTAAGTAGAGTTTCAATGTCAAAAACACTTCCATTTCAAACAACTGAGTTTAGCATAAGCACGTAATTTAAATGTAAGTACAGTTTCATTGTTCAAAACATTTCTATTTCAAGCTATTCAGTTTAGTAAAACAATTCTTTTTCAAAAAATTCAGTTTAGCATAAGTACGCAGTTTAGTTCTATTTAACCCATTGATAGGGCCCTATCAGGTGCTACCATTCTGGGCCAGAGTGGAGCTGGGAGCAATGGCAATGATGGCGTGCTCCGCATCACAGGAACCTCACCATCAGCTTGTTTAGTGTCATACCCAGGACATTCATTTGGTGGGGGTCTTACCCCTTTGCAGAGGTGCAGTCGGTGTATTCTACAGTCCCAGCCGACTAGGCAATACACAGAGTTAAATGTAAAAACAGTTTTATTTCAGATAATTCAGTTTAGCGTGTAAACGTTTGGTTTATATAAATGTGAGGCTGGCATTCATTGTAACTCTGGAGTTACTGGTAAAAATTCAGGATAATCTTTTCTGTATTTTGAGACGGATTTTACAATTGGATTTGTGTTTTATATTTGTATTGTCAGCCAGTATGTTAGTTATATAAGGATTGTAGTTTTTCATGTCGGTTTAAGTGATTTTGGGATACAATAAAAAAATTACTTTTCTAAGATAATTCGCTTGTAGAGTAGGGGACTCGTAAAAGATTATAGGTCACTCCTAAAAACCCACTTTCAGTCTCCAGCCTTTGAATAGTGGAGGCGTTGTCTCAGACTTCGGTCAGAAAACGGGAAAAGCACATGGCTGTGTGACCAGCTCTTATCTAGAAAGCCAAATTCTCTTTTATACACCTTCAAATTACTGCTTGTTCATGAAACAGTCTGAATAATTCTAACTTTGGGGGCAACTTTGAATATCTTTTTTCTTTTATTATCACTTGGGTTGGTTTAATTTCTTTGTTAAATTGTGTACGAGGATCATTAAATAAGTTTCCAGACTTTTTTTCGTATGGACACTTTTCTTGATAGTACACACATGAAACTCTAGTCCCCTTCGAAGTAATCTCCTCCGGCTGCAATGCACTTGTTATACCCTTCCAACAACTTCTGGTGAGCCCCGTGGAAGTCCTCTTGAGTGAGCGTGTCAATGACCTTCGTCATAGCCTCTTTCATCTCTCAAATGTCTCATAACTAAAGCCTGTGAGCTTAGGGAATAACCAAAAGTCACAGGGAACTGTCTCGACGCCCATCTTGGTCAAATAGTCTGTGACGAGGATGGAGTTGTGGACTGTTGCATTGTCCTGTTGGAAATGCCACTGACCCAATTTGAAGATTGCTGGCCTCTTCAGACGGAATCTCTTCCTGGACTCCCTTAAAACCTCAACATAGTAACCCTAACCCTAGCTCTAAACCTTTGGCCAATCAACTCTGGTGTATTGACTTTCTTACTCCTAGCACACCTCTCATCATCCCTCACAGACTCCCTGCCTTCCTTGAATCTCTTATGCTACTTACAAATTGATGATCAGTTCGTGCAAAATGGTCGAAAAGCAGTTTGAAGCATTCTACGTGTTTCTGTGGCCTTTTTTCCAAGTTTAAAACAGAATTTTGTTGCATATCGTTCTTCTAAAATGTTCTCACGTCCAGATTGCATTTTTGAAAATCACCAGCTGTGACAATCAGGCTTTAGTAGGGTGTATTCCAATTGCAGCTGTAGCTGTTTATTTAAATCTGAAATCATAAAACTTGGTCAGTCATCTCATAAGATGTATAGCAATAACATACTGAATTTTTAAGAGTCTACAACAATTGTAAATATCTGTACAAAAAAAGTCTGGAACCTTATTGAATGCACCACGTATTAACCTCGGTTTCATTATTTAATACCAAATTCATCCTTATAGAAAAGTAGTACTATTTATAAGAAGGATAAGAAGGTTCATACAATTCTCAAGGATATGAGTCCATAGGTGACTGTAATAGCGCGCCTAAAATGCAAGCTCGTTTACGATGAATTTATAATCAAACACTATAACCTCTACGCCACTGGACTCCATTGGTAAATATATCGTGAATATAAATTGGTTTAGGCATATTCAAATGTGTGTATCTTATTTTTGACTCCGTTTTGTCATTTGTTAGTATATCATGGATTACAAATTGGTCTTTGGAGAGAGGTAATTCAACTACAACATATTCACCGCTGAGTATCCAATAGTAATTTCGTATGACACTCTTTTGGGAGAGAATCTTCAACATGATATAAAGTTCGTGATTCCCATTTAGTTGTTTATGGCATTGTTTTTTTCAAGAACGGTGTTCCCCACTGGACAAATAAATTCAAAAACAATGTTGAACTTGGTATTTCTTTATTTCGGTGGGGAGTTAAGACGCCTGATGATGATAATTGTGAACGTTACGTTTGACAGGGGAATCCATCCATTCATCTCTTTCTCTCTCTCTCTCTCTCTCTCTCTCTCTCTCGCACTCTCTCTCTCTCTTTCCCCCTCTCTCTCTCTCTACATATATATATGAGTGTGTGTGTGTGTGTGAGACAAACAGAGAGAGGGAGAGAGAGAGAGAGAGAGAGAGAGAGAGAGAGCGCGTACGCGCGCATACGTGTGTGTGTAGACGGGTTTAGTGAGGAAAATCAGTTGCTTTGCATCGTAAATCAAAAGAGTCATTTTTTTGAAAAAAAAAAAAGAAAGAAAAAAGAGCTTTTCAGAATCCATAAAATTTGTAATTTTTTTTTCTGTTTTTTGACAAATCAGCGCTTTTAAACAGAATACTGGCTCCTCTTTGAATCGTCGTTGATATTTGCAGATGAGAAATCTATATTATTACAAAAAACATGCAAAATCCAAACCTCAAAAAATTCATGAATATTTTCCCTCCTTGGTTATTAGAAATATATTTCATAACCAATTAAAATTTGCGTTTCTATTATTATTGTCATTTCTGGATTTTTCCCAGATTCTTTCTTGCATCTTTGTTAAAATCTTGACCGATTAAACGGGAGAGTTGGTGTTGCGAGCAATATTGAACAGGTCCTGGCAGTAACACCCCACACGGCGCCAACTGAACGGCCACCTACCACCTATCACGAAAACTATACAAGCTAGACGAACCAGACATACCGGACACTGCTGGAGAAGCAAAGACGAGATCGTAAGCGATGTGCTCCTGTGGACCCCTGCATATGGCCAATCAAAAGCAGGACGACCAGCTCGAACATTCATACGGCAGCTATGTGATGATACGGGATGTAACCCCGAAGACCTGCCGAAGGCAATGAATGATAGGGAGACGTGGAGAGAGAGGGTCAGGGATATCCGTGCTAGCCGCACGTCATGATAATGATATATATATATAAATATGGATCTAATTCCGACCGTATGAAGAAAGTAGAATAAAAAAAGAATAATCCAAATTAGATGAATTCTATTGTGATGTAAAGCCAACATTAAACGTTTCGGTTTTAATAACCTTCATCAGAACTTTGATATCATGAGAATTGTTCACACTGCGATGGCTGCTTGTCGAGATAACAGGAGCAAAGAAAATGTATATAACGAAAGATTCATAAACGGTCATTTGGCGTTCTTAATTTGAAAGTCTTAACTACGTGTTTGGCACGTGGAATGATGCTTGAAAAATGTTGAATTTTCAAGGGATCAGGGGTTTCCTCTTGTTTTTTAAGGAAATATACAGAGATGGGTAAGTTTTATATATACAGATCGTCTTGAAGTCATCTAGGTTAAATGTCGTGTTACCTCGACAATCATCCATCGCTGAGTTAACATTTCTCACGATATCATATATATATATATATATATATGTGTGTGTGTGTGTGAGAGAGAGAGAGATTCTTTGCTGGTTGACCAATACTTATGCGTCTATGTGTAGGAGTCCATGAGAGAACATCGCTTATGTGTCCATCTTTAATTTCCCTGCAGTACCTCGCAGGACATACATACGTCAGTTCTGTTTAGAGGACCTCCTAAAAGCTATGGGCAATCGGCAAGGATAGCAAGAAAGAGAGAGAGAGAGAGAGAGAGAGAGAGAGAGAGTCTTGGAATTCCATCTTATCAACACCGCCTGATAATATGTGTGTGTATATATATATATATATCATAATCATGTCGTGCCATCGGCACAGATATCCCTGACCCTTTCTCGCCACCTCTCCCTGTCGTTCATCGCTTCCGGCAGGTCCTCAGGGCTACACCCCGTATTCTCACATAGCTGCTGTATGTAGATTCACGCTGGTCACCCTGCTTTCGCTTGGCCATGTGAAGGGGTCCATAGGAGTACATCACTTACGAACTCGTCCCTACTTCTCCAGGATGTCTGGTTCGTCTAACTTGGATAGTTTTCGTGATGAGTGGTAGGTGGCCGTATAGCTGCTGCTTTGAGGGGTGCTGCCTCCTGGACCTGTTCAATATTGCTCGCAGCATTTTAGTGTAGTTGCCGCCAGGCTTTTTCTTCAGCTGTTTAGTTAGCGTCCATGTAGTGCATCCATATAGCAGTATCGATACGATCGCTGCTTTGAAGAAACAGCGTTTCATTTTATCGGTCAGGTCTGACTTCCATATGACCGATAGCCTATTGATAGCTGTCCATGCCTTTGTTAGTCTCGTGTCGATGTCAGCCTCATATATATATATATACATATATAGATAGATATTGTGTGTGTTTGTGTGTACAAAAATGCATGTACACTTTGATTTATTATAAATATGATGTTTATTAAAATATATTTATGTTTTTTAATCCAAGTTAAAAAAGATCAAGTATCGAATATTTTGAGGTATAGCGGGTGTTTAAACTGAAGACCATTCTATTTAAAGCACGGGTGATTGTTGTACAGCCATGACCACGACCAACTATACAAACACATAATACATAATCATAACAACACAATGAAGACGAGAGACACAGTCTTTTCGAAAAATATACCTCTCACTTTATTTGAAAGGGTTGTGTATGTTAGAGGAAGTTGGAGACCGAACAGAACTGCAATAAATTGACCCCCACTCTTATGGCCATCAGCGTTGTGTCTTTCTCGTTCTCCGGATTGAATTGCAAACTTCACAAATAGCTTCTATTGGTATTTGGGTGCATTCTTTTTTGATTTCGACTTTCAACTTATTGGTTGTTGCAGATTTTTGACGATAAATTAAAATGACTGGATAGAATGCCAGAAGAACAAATACTGGACACCTCAGTAGCCGTATGTTGCGATTGAACACCATGTAAACATGCGAAAGGTTACAATAAGATGTGGGTTATCCGTGTTGTGTATAATCCCTCCTGTCTTTTCTGAAAAAAAAGTGTCTATACATTTTACTGGTAAAGCACATTTTGCCCAATTTACTAAAGTTTATTTATTTAATCTTAGTGAAGAGTTTGTTGAAAAACGAAAGCTATTCGGGTTGATTTGTTGGTTGGTTTTATGTCATATCAACCTTTGTAGATTATTTAACACCAAATCGTTTTTTATACAAATAATCATTTCTATTTCAAACAATCCAGTTTAGAACGAGTACACAGTTTAATTGTCAAAAACATTTCTATTTCAAGCTATTCAGTTTATTCAAACAGTTCTAATTCAGCCACTTCAGTTTAGTATAAGTATAGATTTTTTTACTCACAGTTAAATGTCAAAATAGTTCTATATTAAACAATTCCGTTTAGCATAAGTATGCAGTTAGTTCTATTTAACCTATAGATAGTGCCCTATCAGGGGTTACCATTCCGGGCCTGAGTGGACCTGGGAGCAAAGGCAATGAAGGGCTACTACACATTTCCCAAAGCCTCAGCATCACTAGAACCTCACCATCAGCTTGTTTAGTGTCATAAACAAGACACTCGTTGGCGGGGTCTTACCCCTCTGCTTAGGTGCAGTCGGTGTATTTATCAGGCCCAGCCGACTGGGCAACAAAAGTTATTAAATTGATGCTCTTGATAAGAAAAAAAATATTTATTAATGCCTAAATATGCCTCAGTATTTACATTCGACAGAAAATATTTCGTGCATTTAAATAGCACTTTGTTTAAAAGAAAATATTTTTGTTTTAGAAAAGTTCTAAGAATGAGAGAATGTAATGTTTATGACACTAACATGTGGGTATATACAAGACAATAATAAACGACAGTAAGGAGTCGATACTGCTGTATGGATGCACTACTTGGACGCTAACAAAACAGCTGGAGAAGAAGCTAGACGGCAATTACACAAGAATGTTGCGAGCAATATTGAATGTCCTGGCCGCAACACCACACAAAGCACCAACTATACGGCCACCTGCCTCCCATCACGAAAACTATCCAAGTTAGACGAACCAGACATGCAGGACACAGCTGGAGAAGCAGAGACGAGCTCGTAAGTGAAGTACTCCTATGGACCCCCACATATAGCCAAACAAGGGTAGGACGACCAGCTCGAACATACATACAGCAGCTATGTGAGGATACGGGATGTAGCCCTGAGGACCTGCCAGAGGCGATGAACGATAGGGAGAAGTGGCGAGAGAGGGTCAATGATATCCGTGTTGGCGGCACGACACGATGATGATGATTATGTAGGAATGTTATATTAATGCAAATATTTCAAGCGTTGATTGCATGTAAAGATGTTAAATTAAGTAGAATAATCTACTTTTGATCTATTTTCGAGCCTATCTAAATCTTATAAAAATGAGAAAATACTCTAGTCTCCGGTTTTTGATAATAACTACCTCTATCTTACCGGACATTGGAATAATGGTTAGAGTGTTTGTCAATAGCTCTAGATACCTGGGTTCAATCCTAGGTTGAGTCATACCAAAGACTCAAAAAATCGTACTTGATGCCGCCTTGCTTAACACTCATCATTACAATGTACGTGGTGTAGTCGTTATCGTCGTAGGAATTGGACACGGTGACACGAGTTCAAATCCTGGACGAGACTGATTGCATTTCACATAGCACTAATACCCTTGGGAAAGGTATGAATCCAATTATTCTCCCTCCAGCTATGGGTAAATAGTAGGACAGACTAGGTTCTTCAGCCTTGGTTAGGCAACTAGTCTAGGAGAAGGAAAACTCTGAATTCAAACCTGTTAAACTCCGCTTAAAAACTGACCTTGTGTCATATCCTGCCCGAGCGGAGGGGTTGGGTAAATAGTATCATTACAATGTACGGATCAAAGGTAAAGTGGAGCAATCCAAGGAAAGGAGTAACGTCTTCTCCAACACCTCGGTGTAGTAGCTATCGAAAAGGGAGACTTTGAGTCACCCTTGACTTTGGTCGCCAAGTTTACTTTATCTTACTTACCTCTATATTCATAGGGGCACCTCGAGTGGTGTAATGATTAGCCAGCTTGACTAGCAAACCTACCCGAGTGAGTTCGAGTCTCATTGGGTTCCATATTTATTGCTTTGCTTTCATCTTTATTTCTAGTATTTTTAGTTACTTTCCAACATTCAAATCCCCGGAATCTATGAAGATCCAACAAGCCTGGTATGAATTGGTTTATTTGTTTTTTTAATGGCATATCAACCTTCTTGGTTTATTTAATGCCAAAGCCATCATTCTAGAAGAACAAAAGAGATACTATTTAACCAATAGGTGGGAGGATTAGGGGGTTCATACCTTTAACAAGGGCATTTGTCAGAATGTGAACGTAATGGGAGTTCGAACTCGCTTACTACGGTTCTGCAGTCCATCGCTTTAACCATTATACCAAGAGGACACACCCTGGAATGATTTCAGGAAAGGCAGAAACGATAATAATAATTGAAACGCAGGAAAACAAACGAATAAAATGTAACAAACAGTGGATTTAATGAGGATCTAAACTTGACTTGAAATAGGCTGGATAGACTTAGGAACACACAGGAGCATCTAAATAGATATATATGCCTTGCAGTTACAGCTAATCTGAAACATACTCCTCACAGGCTTAACATATACCACATATGTCTCCTCGCGACAGATATATAAAGGTCAGTTGAAGATACTTGTATATCAGAAAATAATTTTCATTCGACAAATGGACATGCAACGTCACCAGAGTTTTTTTTCCTCCCTTCTCTTCTAGTATATCACCTCCTTTGAAACTTGCTCCCTCCAATATCCCAATCAGCTTGGACTGAAGAATATACCAACTGCATCTCTGTTGAGAGGTAATACTTCCTCAGTGAGTGTCCTGTATATGACTCTAAACAATCTGATGGCCAGGCTCCAGTAATGATAGAGGGAATGCGAAGATTTGGAGGTGTGCGGAGTACCCCTTTATTGTAATCGCTCCCATATCCACTCTGACTCAAAGTGGTTGCACCTGATAGAGTCATATCTGTGAGTTAAATAAAACTAAACAGTGTACTCGTGCTAAACTGAATTGTTTGAAGTAGAACAGTTTTTGCTATTTAAATCGTTTACTTAAGTTAAACTGGATTGTTTAAAATAGATCTGCTTATATGTATAACAATAGATTTGGCATTAAATAAGCCTCAATGTTTGATATGCCATAAACCCAAAAAAACCAAAATGATTTAATTCGGCGTTAAGTAACCTGAAAAAGGTTGATAATCTTTAAAACAAACCAACCAACCAACCAACCAACCAACCAACCAACCTCTCCTCTCAAAACTTTTTTCTCACAAAAACCTTTCTCTTTCAACCTTAGTTGGAAACAATTTGTGAACAGTGAAAAAGTCAAAAACATAGAAAAAACTTTCCTATTTTCTTACCACATTTTTCATGATATATATATATATATATATATATATATATATATATATATATATATATTGGGATTTTGACTTTTGTATGTTTGTTTTCTTCTAAACTACTATGGGGTGACGAGAAACAGTGGGCATTCTAAGCTTTTTGAAGACTTGAAGACTTGAAGACAATATCCCAGTCAGCTTGGACTGCACAATATACCAACTGCATCTCTGTTGAGAGGTAATACTTCCTCAGTGAGTGTCCTGTATATGACTCTAAACAATCTGATGGCCAGGCTCCAGTAATGATAGAGGGAATGCGGAGATTTGGAGGAATGCGGAGTACCCCTTTATTGTAATCGCTCCCAAATCCACACACACACACACACACACACACACACACACACACACACACACACACACACACACACACACACATATATATATATATATATATATACTGTAAACACTACACTTACTAGATGATATAATTATAAAAACAAAGGAAATTACTATATTTAATAAAACTGGATTCAATCTAAGAATCGCTATAATAAATGTATCTGACATCTAATTAAAATACGAACTCGAATTACATACTGCAAACAGTTTACACGTGTTGTAACAATTTTGAACCTCATGATCATATGAAAATATAAATTTAAATTTCTAACATAGGAAACGCTATTGAAAACACTTATTATATCAAAGCCTCAAATAGATTTAAAAGCAATAATATTACACTTGATGTTTATTAATGATGACTGAAAGCGTACGAGGAGAAAATCATTTTTTAAATGTTTATAAAAGACAAGTAATGATTAATTTTCATTTTGCTGAAGATATGTCAGTCCTTACAATCAATTTTTGCTAGTTTTGCTATTAATAATTATGTTTTGCACGCAGTCAAATGGTTCTAAATATCGTTATTTATTTTTTGCATACAGTTACATGGTTTCAGGGATTGCTAAATAAAAATAATAGGGTACTTATGCATCTATGTTAGTGCCAAAAAGCCGAACTTTGCCGAGCGTTTCCGGAAATTTAAGATAAAATAATTCAATCAATTTGTTTACAAAGTTACAAACAATTGTAAACATGAATTTATCGCAGCTAAGCGAAAATCTACAATGTGCAGAAATGGTGATCCAATTCTGCCAAGAAAAAACTTTATTGGCAAAATTAAAAGTTGCCGGGCACCCTTGCCAACTAAAAGAAAACGAGGAAAAGATATGCCTGGAGATGCCGTAACACCAAATGCAGGACCTGAATTATTATTAAATTGTTAGGTGAAAGTACAGAATAGTTACAAAACACCCCCTCCCCATGGCAAGAATGGATTTCTAAATTAACATGTTATTACTTCTGCATGGTACAATAAGTGCATAAATACGAAAAAAATTATTTAAAAAGACAAAAAAAATGATACACCCCCCACCAATAGATAAAATAAAAATTCAGACTATTTGTCATATTGAAAATTACCACACTTTGACTGTAGATTTATTCTTTTTCTCCTGAAAAGGTTGGTAACATTATCCATTAGAAATTGTCTTTTTCTCTCTTTTTTTTTTTTTTTTTTTTGGTCTTCATGCGTTTGGTCAACAAATTGGTTGACTTATTTTATCGTCTGCTTGCTTAAATTTCGTTCAAGAATATTCCAATTTTTTCCATTATCGGCCTGGAAACGCTCGGGAAAGTTCGACTTTTTTGCGGTAACATAGATGCATAAGTACCAAAATTAGTTTTATTAGGACACAGTTAAATTGTTTCAAGTATTTCTATATAACACTAATAATTCAATTAAAAAATAATGAGTAGAATCATTCAGGGTATAGTTGATAATTAAACGGCTCTATTTAATGAGGCCATGTCGACTGGGGTTACAGAATACACCGACTGTATCTCTGCAGAGAGGTAAGACTTCCTCAAATAAGTGTCCTAGATATGACACTAAACAATCTGATGATGAGGCTTCAGTAATGCCGGAACTTTGGGGAATGCAGGGTACCCCATTATTGCCATCGGTCCGCTGTAAACAGTGTAATTATACTAAACTGAATTATTTGAAATAGAACTGTTTTCTATTTAGCTGTGTGTAAACAAATATGTATTTATGTTAAAATGAATTGTTTGAAATAAAAATGTTTTTGACATTTAAACTATGTACTTATGCTAAACTGAATAGGACTGTTCATATGTATAAAAATAGATTTAGCATTGAATAACCTACAATGGTTGATACGTCATAAAACCAAACCAAATAAAACCAAAAGTTCTATTCAACCCGCAGATGGTACCCTAAGGGTACTACCACTCCGCGGCAGTGTGGACTTGGCAAAGACGAGGTACTCTACATTCCCCAAAGATCCAAGACGGGAGTCTTACTATGAGATGGTTTAGTCTCATACCCATGGCAATCGTTGAAGGACGGTCTTAACCAATTGTAGAATTGCAGTCCTCGAAGTCTACAGCCACAACCAACAATATATATATATATATATATATATATATATATATATATATATATATATATATATATATATATATTGAACAAGTCCTGGTGGAAACACCCCACAAGAAACCAACTATACGGCCACCTGCCTCCCATCACGAAAACTATTCTAGTTAAACGAACCAGACATGCAGGATACTGCTGGAGAAACAGGGACGAGCTCATAAGTGATGTACTCCTATAGACCCCCACATATGGCCGGGCAAAAGCAGGACGACCAGCGCGAACATACATTCAGCAGCTATGTGAGGATACGGGAAGTAGTCCTGAAGACCTGCCAGAGGCGATGAACGATAGGGAGAAGTGGCGAGAGAGGGTCAGGGATATCCGTTCTAGCGGCACGACATGATCATGATGATGATTATATACGTGTATATGTGTGTGTTTTCATATATGCTTCTGTATATGTATGGTTTGGTTTGGTTTGGTTTAGTATTGGTTTAGCTTTTAGGCATATCAACCATTGTTAGTTACTTAATGCTAAATCCTCTTTTTACATATATATTGAATATATGATTTGTAAACACATTATGTCGATACACACAGTTGAATGATCAAACAGTTCTATTTCTTATAATCCAAATGAGCAAAAGTCAGTTAAATGGTTCCAAGAATTGTTACCAATCACTAACAAATCAAATAAATATCAGTCATTTGTTTACACACAGTTAAATGATGTAACAGTTCTATTCTAAACAAGTAAATTTAGCATAAGTCATTTGTTTGCACGTAGTTTAAATGTCAAATTTTTTTATTTGACTAATGGTTATGACCCTATAAGGTGCTTCCATTATGGGTCAGAGTGGATCTGGAAGTGATGTCAGTGAATGGTTCCTTCGCATTTCCCAAAGCTCCAGCATTATTGGAGCCTCACCATCAGTTTTTATCTCATATTCAGGACAAAACAATTGTTGGCGGTTGGGGGGGGAGTCTTACCCATCTGCGGAGATGCAACCAAATTGGCTAGATATGGGCTTGTATGTCATTTAAAGAACCAGAGTTGATGACAATTATTACCTTTACAATCAATGTATTACATTGATATCTCTGATAAATTCCTCATTCCATCGATAGGAAACTGATTTGATGATGATGAGGTCATTTTTCATGACGCTAATTCATCTTGTCATAGAGCAAAAAGAATTAAGGCTTTTCTTCGAGAAAGACAAATAAAATCAATGATGAACTCGGTGAACGGAACTGATCTAAATCCAATCGAAAATTTTTATTGTGGATTTTTTTTTTAAAAAGGGGGAAAGTCTACTGTTCTTTTTAAATAACGACATCTTTAACAATTACACGGTTTCCAAATGGCGAAATTTTAATTCAATTCGAAAATTATTATCTTGTTATTTTGTCTAGGAAAACGCTTCATTCCTCAAAGCTCGATTTGCTACCCATGGAAAAAGTTTGAACGACTTCAATAAAGAATATTGCTTTAAATTTTGTTGGCTATTTCTATAATATACGAAAAAGCTTAGAATACTTCATGTTTATAAGGTTATTTGATATACGAGTCATTCAATAAATAAAGGGAATTTTTTTTATGAAAATAACTAATTCATTTTTGTTGTAACGTAACAAAAAGGTTACTGAATGAGAAATAAACAAAATGGAATTTAGAAATGAAATGGAAATCTTTATAACTTTAACAAAATACAATACTCACCAGTGGTGTGAAGAAGGTAACATCTGCTAGTGGGGACAACATAGCATATTTTTGATATTTGATATTTGTCGAGCGCCCCACGCCCGTTCGAGTATAGGACATGGCCTTTTTAATTGTCGGAACCAGGCCGTAACCCACACACGCCTGGCCGTTCCAAAAATTTGTTAGTATATTTTTACACACCTCTCACTAATGTTCAACATATTTATGAAGAATAGGACATACCAATTACTGTTCATAAGTTAGGTATACAATATTTTTTTAGAATCTAAAAATGTAATCTCTGCATTGGTTAGAATTAACTTATAGTAAAAATTATTCTAGCCTTGTTGGTTGGTTGGTTGGTTGCGGCGGTTTCATGGCATATCAAGCTTTGTAGGTTATTTAACGCCAAATCCATGTTTATGAAAATATTTCTATTTCAAATAATTCAGTTTAGCATAAGTACGCAGTTTAAATGTAAGTACAGTTTAATTGTGAAAAACATTTTTATTTCAAGCTATTCAGTTTAGTCAAGCAGTTCTAATTTAGCTAATTCAGTTTAGTATTAGTACAGATTTTGTTTACACACTGTTAAATGTTAAAACAGTTCCATATTAAACAATTCAGTTTAGTGTAAATACAGTTTCAATGTCAAAAAACAGTTCCATTTCAAATAATTCAGTTTAACATAAGCATGCAGTTTAAATGTAAGTACGGTTTAATTGTCAAAAACCTTTCTCTTTCAAACTATTCAATTTAGTCAAACAATTCATTTTAGCATAAGTATGCTGTTAGTTCTATTTAACCCATAGATAGGGCCCTATCAGGTGCTACCACACTGGGCCAGAGTGGACCCGGGAACAATGGCAATGAAGGAGTACTCTGCATTCCCCAAAGATCCAGCATCATTGGAACCTAACCATCAGCTTGTTTAGTGTCATATCTAGGACACTCATTGCGGGAGCCTTGCAAACAATTTTTTTTGTGGCAATATAAAATGATGACCCATCAATCAGAGTGCTCTTGGCTTAAACAAAAACTTTTGGTGACTGTGAAGTATTAATAAACCAATGGCAAATTCAGAGACGAATGTGTAATGTTCTCCAAGAAGTGTGTTGTATGTTTTGGCAAAAAAATGTTTACAAATTTACTTAACATTGTTTTCCACTACAAGCCTGAAACAAAAAAAAAACAGTACATGAAATGGAAACTCACTGACTTTCTGATTAAAAAAAAAAGTTCTGGACACATTAGTCAGAAAAGAAGGTCACGCTGACAGTCTTCTGAGGCATGAAAGGAAACATGATTATTGATTTCCTTGGCCAAGATTCAGTTGTAAAAAGTACTTCCTATTGTCATTTATTTTATTGAATGACCCTTACACACACACACACACACACACACACACACACACACAAATGCCCGTGGTGTAATTGTTATCGTCGTAGGAAATGAACACGGGCGACCCGAGTTCAAATCCTGGACGAAACTCATTGCATTTCACATAGCACTAATACCCTTGGGAAAGGTATGAATCCAATTATTCTCCCTCCAGCTATGAGTAAATAGTAGGACAGACTAGGTTCTTCAGCCTTGGTTAGGCAACTAGTCTTGGAGAAGGAAAACTCTGAATTCAAACCTGTTAACTCCGCTTAAAAATTGACCTTGTGTCATATCCTGCCCGCGCGGAGGGGTTGGGTAAATAGGATATATATATATATATATATATATATATATATATATATATATATATAAAGGAGTTACGTCTTTTTTTTTTGTATGTACATGTCTTTTTTTCAAAGAGATATCAATGACCATTAAAATCACGCTTACACAATAATATGATTATAAAAAGGAAAAAGTGCAAAAGTACTTTTTTTTTATTTCTACTGATTAAATGATATAATTTAATAATCAAAATTCTATTGATTTGTAGAACTCTGCGCAATTCTTTATATGTAAATACAAAAAGGTAAAAGTCTACTGTTCTTTTTAAATAACAACATGTTTAACTATTACACGGTTTCCAAATGGCGAAATTTTAATTTAATTCGAAAATTATTTTCTTATTATTTTGCAGACAGTAACCCCCCACGCCAAAAAAAAACTGTAATACGAAACATTTTACATCTTAATGTTTGGCTTACTTAAAGAATAAACCCCCAAAACGACCCCTCACCAAAAAAAAAAAAAAAAAAAAATTAAAATTGTTTTAGATATTTCATCTTCGTATGATTAGATATTTTCATGTATTATTTTAAACGCAAACGAACAGTAGGAATTTAAATTAACATAAAATAAAAGAATTCTTTTCATTTGAATATATACGCGAAATATTTTAACAACATGTAAGGATACATAAATACATATTTAATTCTTAGCTTACTACCCCTTCACCATTTTTATCGCACTCACTTGTCTTCATAAATTGTTTTAGCTCTGTCATGGACCGGGTACTTCAGGTACTATATATATACACACAAATATATATATATATATATATATATATATATATATATATATATATACACAAATAAATATATATATATATATATATATATATATATATATATATATATATATACACAAATGAATATATATATATATATATTAATACAATAAAATAAAATACACATAAGAGAAGAGCATAAAGTGCTTTATGTTGCTATGGCAGAGAAGGCCTAAAATATCTAAAAAAGTTCATGCGGATCGAACAATCATCAGACGGAAATAATAGAAAATAAAGTAAAATAAAGTGTGAAAAATTTATAATGTGGCATTATAGTTGATTGGTTTGATTTGGTTTGGTTTTATAGCATATCAACAATTGTAGCTCATTTTATACCATAACTTTTTTTATACATACGAGGTGCATACGAACAGTTTCCAGACATTTTTCGTATGGACATTTAAAATTGTCATAGACTCTTGAAAATTCACTATGTTATTGCTATACATCTTTTGAGATGACTGACCATTTTTTATGATTTCGGGTTCAAAGGAACAGCTACAGCAGCAATTGGAATACACCCTACTAAAGCCTGATTGTCACAGCTGGTGAATTTCAAAAATGCAATCTGACACTTTAGAAGAACGATATGAAATAAAATTGTGTCTTAAGCTTGGAAAAAAATGCCACAGAAACGTATGGAATGCTTCAGCCTGCTTTTCGACCATCTTGCATGAATCGAGCATCAGTTTTTGAGTGGCAAAAGAGATTCAAGGAAGGTAGGGAGTCTGTGAGGGATGATGAGAGGTGTGCGAGGAGTAAGGAAGTCAATAGAATAGACTTGATTGGCCAAAGGGTTAGGGTTAGGATTACTATGTTGAGCTTTTATGGGATTTTAGGGAGAGATTCCTTGGGAAGAGGCCAGCACTCTTCAAATCGAGTCAGTGGCATTTCCACCTGGACAATACACCAGTCCACAACTCCATTCCTTGTCACAGACTATTTGACCAAGATGGGCATCCTCAGTCTCCGTATAGTCCAGACCTTGCTCCCTGTGACTTTTGGTTATTCCCTAAGCTCACAGGCTGTCGTTATGAGACAATTGAGGAGATGCAAGAGGCTATGACGAAGGTCATTGACACGCTCACACAAGAGGACTTCCAAGGGGCGTTCCAGAAGTTGTTGGAACGGTACAAGTGCATTACAGCCGGAGGAGATTACTTCGAAGGGGACTAGGGTCTCATGCGTGTAATATCAATAAAAGTGCCCATACAAAAAGTCATGAAACCTATTATTGAGCCTCGTATATCCTCGTATATACACAGAAAATAGTTGCTGAAAAAATGTGAATTGATTTCGAAGTGTAGGCATTGACAAATTTCTTTCGTATCATTTACCACCTGATTGAATTCAATTTTTTGTTGTTTCTGAATTTGGACTGTTCGGATTCCAAAATCAATTAATTTTTTTTTAGTGCCTGTGTCGCGTAAACAAACGTCGGGTTATGTGACAGATAGCTCAGACCATAAATACGGATTTAGTTTCTATCATTATTCCGTCTGACGATTTTGTGATCCACACGGATCTTTAAATAATGTAATTTAAGACTATATATATATATATATATATACTGTCTCATCCACAGACAGACTGTTTCGTTGTATCACAACTTTTAAGTGTGGTTAAACATGCGCGGTACTTCAAGCTGGGATCGAAATCCGGCTGACTTTATGCCAGTCGGATATTTTACCGCAGTGCTTTTGTCATCATCAGCGTAAGCGGAGGAATTTTTACGAATATATGTTTTTACACGCTAACGGCCCCCGGGATGCTCAATGCATACGAAAAGCTTTGCATTTGCGCATAAGTGGCAACCAGTAATTACCAGCTAGAATATAAAAGGCGCTCGTAATGCAACAATTTTTCCTCCAACTATGTAAAATAGTAAGGAAGACTTGATTCTTTAGACTTGGTGAAGCAACCAGTCTCGGAAAAGGAAAACTCTGAATTCAACCTGTAAAACTCCGCTGAAAAATTGACCTTGTCCTTCAACCTGCCAGTGCAGAGGGGTTGTGTAAATAAATACGAATAGATATTTGCATTCAATGAACACGATAGACGTCAATTTATCACCAGGGAACTTTATTTTTATCAATTTAATCTTACGTTATTCATAGAGGCTTAGTCAAATCGTGTCCCATGAGAAAGCAGGCCCTAAAGAAATGCCTATGGGGGTCGGTCTACTGAAAATCTGTTGTATGAGATAAACAGCATCTTGAAAAATTATCGGGATTAATAGAGCAAACACATATTTTTCCTTAGAAAATGAAAATAAAATAAAAATAAAAACATTAATAAGAGTATAAATAATTGTGCAATTTTTGTATTAATCCAAATATTATCATCAGCATCATCATCACAATCATCATCATCTACGTGTGTCAAAAGCACAGATTTCTCCTGGCACTGTCTCTCGCCATACATCTCCAACGGTAGCCCCTATTGACAAGTCTCCTAGAGGGCATCTAGTGTCAACACTTACTTGATGGATGTAAATTTTTTCAGGTCGTTCGTCACTTGTATTTCCATGTGTATAAGTCCGTAGGAGAATGTCGCTAATAAAATCGTCCTTATCTCCCCAGAAGTGACCAGCATGTCTTGTTCGAATAACTAGGATGGTTTGTGAGATGGGAGGTGAGTTGTTGTACTGCTGCTCTTCTTTAAGGTGAGGTTTCCAAGACAGGTTCAAATCGGCATGCAGATTTCTTGAGTTGTTTCCATCAATCTTTTCGTTCTTCAGGCGTTTTATTAAGGTCCCAGTGGTACCACTGTACAGTAGTACTGTCACTGCTACAGGTTGGAAGAATTCCCGTTTTATTCTCTCAGAGATATTAGATTTCCAAGGGCTCAATAACTCAATAGCAGTCAATGTTTTACCTATGCTTAGGATGACATCACTTTCAGTGTTATATAGTCGTAATACAAATACACAAGCGACTCCGTTGTTCAGGTACGAACCGTTTATTTATTTCTGACTTTGGTTCTTTGACACGAGGAGAGAGACAATTCTTAAAAGTCTTTCGTATCATACTATGAAAACTCAACTATCTGCCTCCATGGTCCAATGTCAACCTTCAAATCCATGGTCGTACTTCAAATTCTCAACACCATGGTCGGACCCAACTTTTCGACACCAGGTCGGAAATCAACCGAGACAATTCTAAAAAGTCTTTCGTATCATACTATGCTAACATCACCTCCAACGTTTGGCACATCTCGTGGAGTTTTAGATCTTAATTCATCTTCGCTGGTCAGGACCCGTCGCAACGGTAGAAAACTCAACTGTCTACCTCCATGGTCCAATGTCAACCTTCAAATCCATGGTCGGACCTCAGCATCTGGACACCATGGTCGGAACTCAACTGACGTGATTTTTAAAATCCTCAAATTCTCAGCCCATCTCTTCTGGACACGAAGTCATTCACACTCCAGTCTCATTTCCTGTCTGGGGTTTATTATGGCAATGGTGATTGTCATATCCTTTGCGCACGAGCGTAAACTGTACCCAATGCTATGCATCCAACTCTTAACCCGAATAGTTAAAAGCCCAACCAAACTGAATGATAAAATATAATTAATGACAAATGATTAAAATAAAAAAAATCATTCCTTAATTATATAACATCAGTAGATGAGTTATTGCTTTTGTGATGTATGAACTAGTTAACAATTTTCAAAGGCTTGCCATTTAATGAAGAGAGAGTACCATATTCATAAACTTTATAGATTTGTGAAGGCATAGGGTTGATTTAGATTAAAGAGTAAATTGGATTTCTAACCCTAACCCTAACCACTGAGATGAAATTAATTTCTCCTTCGTAGCACGACACTTGGCTCGGATAGAATGAGTCCAAGTACATATAGATAGAGTGAGTGCCATCTGCCCCAGGTAATGATTACCACGAGAATGAGTAAGCATAGTGAGAGGGACACGGTTTTTTTACTTGAGGTGGACTGTAGAACATTGTGATCGAGTGAGAATCCTGAACAAGTCCCGGCAGCAGCACCCCACAAGACACCAACTGTACGGCCACCTGCCCCCTATCACGAAAACTATTCAAGTTAGACGAACCAGACATGCAGGACACTGCTGGAGAAGCAGAGATGAACTCATAAGAGATGTACTCTTATGGATCCCCACACATGGCCGCGCAAAAGCAGGACGACCAGCTCGAACGTACATTCAGCAGCTATGTGAGGATACAGGTTGTTGTCCTGAAGACCTACCTAGGGCGATGAACGATAGGGAGGAGTGGCGAGAGAGGGTCAGGGATATCCGTGCTGCCAGCACGATATGATGATGATGATGATGATGATGATGATGAAAAATTACTTGATCGTATAAAAACACTAACGATCAGTTTAAGAGAGGTGCTCGTACAAATCACTGACAAAGTTTTACTTAGTTTAACACAAGACCAGAGGTATGAGAAATTTAGTAACAAGTGAATCCACAATCTGCCAGACTAGATCGCTAACCATTTAACCACGGGAATCACCCTGATCTTTGTATGTTTTGATGTAAACTGTCACCGCAAAAAACCATGCGAATTTTTTGATATCTCAGTAGCGTTAAAATGTTTTTTTACTTCAAGAAGGAATTAATTTGTAAACCAATTGGCAACGTGGTAATAATTATAAAAATTGTAACAATCAGACAACTTTCCAAATAATGGACATTGCAGTCCCAGCGGACCTCAGAGTAAAAATAAAAGATAGTGAAAAGAGAGACGAGTACTTGGACCTTGTCAGAAAACTAAGAAAGCTGCGGAACATGAATGTGACGGTAATAATAATCGGTATTGTCTAAGCTACAGCTAGTTGAGATCAGCAAGAGTACTAAGCATAGTCCTGGGCATCTGAGGAGACTCTAGAGAAAGAGTATCAGCTAAAGGATTCGTACAGGGACAAGAAGATTTTTGAAATAAAAGGATGAGTGGAGACTGTTCAGACTACAGCATTATAAAGAATGGCTAAAATACTGAGAAGAGTACTGCGGACTTGAAAAGACTTGCTGTCATTCGAATAACAGTGGGAAACCATCTGCTAACGCTAGTGTGAGAAATTCTCAAAAGAATACCACCACTAATACTAATAATGAATTAGCTCATTGGCCTTGTGGGTAGAGTGTTAGCCGATGGTCCGGGAGAACTGGGTTCAATCTCAGGTAGTGTCATACCAAAGACTTTAAAAATGGTACTTGATACCTCCTTGCTTTACACTCAGCAATATAAGGTATGTAACGAAGGTAAAGTGGATCTATCCAGGGAAAGGAGTAGCGTCCTTCCCTACATCTCGGTGTAGTAACTATGGAAAAGGGAGCTTTCTGGTTGCCCTCGATTAAGGTCGTCAACTTTACTTAGTACACCTACTGATGATAATAAATCCTGATGCAGATAATTGGTATATACAGCTAGGCTAATAATGCTAATAACGAAAATGTTTATTTGGTTGGTTAATTGTTTTGTTTTACACTGCATCAACCCTTTTGGGTCATTTAAAGCTGAATAAATTAATTTTCATAAAAGTTCAAGGGATTCAATTTAGTATAAGTACGGATTTCTCTTTACACGCAGTTTAATGTCAAAACAGTTCTATTTCAAACAATTCAATTTGCGTAAATATGCAGTTTAAATGTCAAAACAGTTCTATTTTAAACTATTCAGTTTAGCTTAAGTACACAGTTTTTTTCTATCTGACCTATAAGGTACTACCACTCCAGGTCGAGTGGATATGAGAGTGATGACAATGAACGGGTTCTCTGCATTGCCCAAAGCTCCAGCATAACTGGAACCTCACCATCAGATTGTTTAGTGTCATATCCTTGGTTGGAGTTTTACCCATCTGCAGAGTAGGAGTCGGTGTAATCTACAGCCAGAGTCGACTGGGCAAAATGAAAATGGGGAAAAGAGAAACAACGAAAAAGAATGTGGCTAAGAAATCTGAAAAGAATCAGCACACTTGGATAAAAAGAAAAGTACCAGGGAATATTGGAAGCAGACGCCATCATCCAAACGGAGATAAAAGAAAAAAATAAGCAAACAGAATTCAGGAGAAGAAAAAAAAAACCCTCTAAACTAAGACTTTGCAGCAGAAATCTCCCCACATGTATAAAAATATGGGAAATATCCCTAGAAAGATAATCTTGACTAATCTGAAAATGACTAGGGAGACTCAAACAAATTAACCAATGGAAAAGGAAATTGATGATTAAATACGATATCATCTTAGATATTAGAATTTAGAAAATGATGACAACATTTTTCTCCGTTGATCAGATACGAAAAAGGCTTTTTATTTAGACTGTCTCCAATTCTAGCAATCCGATACAACACGGAGAGAATGAGAACATGTAAGTATCAATGAATGAACCTCACTTGCCGCTACGCAGAGACACCCACTGCCCGTCCTGACCAACGTCTTGTCTATTTGTGTTCTAAACGAGCGACCCCTGGATTTAAAATTATATTTTCTTATATAATATATTTTAATTACTGATTGCATCATATTATCTGGAATAATCATGTGTCACAAACCCTTATTTCACCACGCCAGTTGACTAGTGTTGATTTGTTTATTTTCCACATCCTGACTTCCGCAACGTTATTTTGACGTGAGGTATAAAGCCAGGGTATCCTCTGTGCACGCGGTTGACATTTGTGTGGAACTACGTTTACATTCAAAGTCCTAAGCTAACCGACAATTTTACCAAACTAAGTATAAAACAATTAATATAATCAATTGTCAATAGAATAATAAATATAATTAATTATCCACCTAATTGTCTTACACACCAGGCCTTAAAACTAAGAAATGAAGACGACATATCAAGAAAGAAAGGAGGAAGAGGACATGCCACAATTGAAGATGTGTGAGATGCATCAATACATAGACTCGAGAAATACACTAAAAAGTGCCAAAAAAGACTGATTGCAACAGCCAGTAATACCATTCGCAAGATGTGAACTAACAAAGATAACAAACAATAGAAAAAAAGGGAAGAACAACTGCATGAATACTGGTGAGATTGCATACGGGAAGACCTTGATAGGAGTTAGGGAGGTAAACCACTAGGGAGATACCAAATCTCTTCTATAGCAGCACAAAACAATGCCATAAGGATTAATTATATTATTCGGCTTGGTTGTGTTTTATGGAATATGGGTTATTTAATACTGCTTATATATATATATATATATATATATCGAGAGAGAGAGAGAGAGAGAGAGAGAGAGAAAGAGAGAGAGAGAGAGTAGAGAGTTCGCCAATGGTCCGGGAGGCCTGGTTTCAATCCAAAGTTGCGTTATACCAAAGACTTTTAAAATGATACTTGATACCTCCTTGCTTAACACTCAGCAATATAAGGTACGTATCAAGAGTAAAGTGGAGCAATCCAGGGAAATGAGTAGCACCCTCCCCTACACCTCGGTGTAGTAGCTATCGAAAAAGGAGCCTTCTGGTCGCCCTCGACTACGGTCACCAACTTTACTATCCGGACCATTGGCTTAATTCCCTAAATACTCGTCCTGGCTTTATAATATTTCTCCTTACTTGAGCTAATCCATTTTAAATAGCTACAATGTATTCCATCTTTAGTTTATATATTCCATACATATCATAATTTTATGCTCTCTCTTTTTATTTATTTATTTATTTTCTTCCTTCTGACTCGAAATCTTTATCGATAAACAAACGGAACATAAATTCTATACAATATTCCTATTAAGTCAAATGACGTAATTTACTAATTAAACGGCCAACTTTTTCTTGTTATACAAATTTTCCCCTAGGTTTTTGTATTTAGCATTTTTAAACATCCATCGTTGACTTAACATCGCTAATATCACCCCTGATGGTTCAGTAGAACCGAAACGCTATAGGGTCGACTTTACTTCTCTATAAATTTCTCCTTCAACTTGGATTTTTCTTCATATATATATATATATATATATATATATATATATATATATAGGTATTACTGAAGAAGTCCTGTTATATTTTTCTTTGTGTTTTTGGTTCACACCAGAAACGAAAAACAGGATGGAAATAAATTTATAATCCTAAAATAACTGGTCTTTGTTTTTTTAAAGATATATATATATATATATATATATAATTTGTAAGCTAATAATTTGTAGTTAGCATTATTATTAAAAGAAACAGAACTCACTTGTCTGCACACAGTTAAATGGTTTCAAGAATTTCTCTCCGACACTAATAGTGATTCACTTAGAATATTCGGATTATTGACTTTATCTTTATTGTTATGCTCACAACAATTCGGCCAGTACGTCCTTCGGCCTTCTTCATGTGTTTCATTTCGAACTCGGGACCCCACAAAAAACTTCGAACTGAACCTTTTATAAAATCTACGAAGGGAGATTATTTCATCTCTGTTAACCATGATCTTGTACAAGTGTTTAGTTAAAGTAAGTATTTCTAGGTATTTGTATCTGTAGTTGGGATTGAAACTACAACCTCTTGCTAATTTCGCTCAGAAAGACTTTCCAAACAACCGCCTTACCCACTTCACAAGGTGTCCCTGGCAAATTCGACATAAAATATATGAAGAAGGCCGAAGGACATATCAGTCGAAACGTTGTGAGTATAACAAGAAAGATGAGGTCAATAGTACGAATATTCTAAGTAACCGCAATTATCAAGCTTCATCTTAGAAATTTAGCGAACTAATTGTTATATTTTCCTCAGCTAAAGGATGTCAGGTATTGCTAACTAACGATACGATAAATTTCCAGACTTTTTCGTAGGGGCAATCTTATTAATAGTATACACATGAAACTCTAGTCCCCTCCGAGGTAATCTCCTCCGGCTGCAATGCACTTGTTGTACCGTTCCAACAATATATGGAAGGCCCCATGGAAGTCCTCTTGTGTGAGCGTGTCAATGACCTTCGTCACAGCCTCTTTCATCTCCTCAATTGTCTCATAACGACAGCCTGTGAGCTTAGGGAATAACCAAAAGTCACAGGGAGCAAGGTCTGGACTCTAGGGAGGCTGAGGAACGGTCTTGATGCCCATCTTGGTCAAATAGTCTGTGACAAGGATGGAGTTATGGACTGGAGTATTGTCCTGGTGGAAATGCCACTGACCAGATTTGAAGAGTGCTGGCCTCTTCCGACGCAATCTCTTCTCCTGAACACCCTTAAAATCTCAATATAGTAACCCTAACCCTAACCCTTTGGCCAATCAACTCTGGTGTATTGACTTGCTTACTCCTCCCTCACCTCTCATCATCCAACACAGACTCCCTGCCTTCCTTGAATCCCTTATGCAACTCAAAAACTGATGCTCGATTCATGCAAGATGCTCGAAAAGCAGTCTGAAGCATTCCATACATTTCTGTGGCGGCATTTTTTCAAAGTTTAAACACAATTTTATTGCATATCGTTCTTCTAAATTGTCCTCACGTCCAGATTGCATTTTTGAAAATCACCAGGTGTGACAATCAGACTTTAGAAGGGTGTATTCCAATTGCTGCTGTAGCAGTTCATTTGAAGCTGAAATCAAGAAAATTGGCCAGTCATCTCATAAGATGTATTGCAATAAGATACTGAATCTTCAAGAGTTTACGCCAATTTTAAATGGCCATACGAAAAAAGTCTGAAAACGTATCGTACTCACCTCCTATAACTCAATTTAATATTAATCATGAAATGGTTTTCCTAATTGTAAATGATTAAACAGTTCTATTTGACCCATCGATGGGATCCTAACAAGTACTACCACTCCGGGTCAGAGTAAAAATTTGAGTAATGACAGTGTAAACTTACTCCACATTCTCTAAAGCTCCTCGTCATCATCTGGTGTAGTGTCACATTCCAGACACTCGTTGAGGTGGTATCATATCCCTCGCCAAAAATGCACACGGTGTATTCAATAGCCACAACCCAACTGAGCTACAATTATATGAAAGCAAAAATTGATTATATGTAACTGAATAGCCTGGTAAGATTATGTGAATACAGAGATGGAAAAAAATAATTTCATAATGAACGAATGCAGCAAACTGGTTTAAAAGAAATAGAAGACTAGGGATGACTGGTTGGGGAAAATGATCCACTGAGAATTGTGCAAGAGACCATACTACCAAAGAGTAAAAGTATAAACCAGAATCCATGCTCGAGAATGATACGCATAAAATCTTATTGGACTTTGAGATACAAACGGATCACCTAATCCCATCCAGAAGTCTAGACATAGTGATGATTTACAAGAAAAAAAAAACAACTTTGCAATCTAGTTAATTTTGCCATTCTTCCGAGCCAAAGAGTGAAAATAGAAAATAGGAAAAAGATACAAATACTTGCTCTTTGCCAGAGAACAACAATAGCAACAAAAACATGTGGAATATGAAGGTGACAATTGTATCAACTGTTGGAGAATTAGCAATCAGATGAAGAATCGATACTCTCCAGATCACAACATTGTTTTACACAGATTAATACTGGTGACCAAAAGGGACTTGTTCTAATTTATTTTCCAATAAACCACCAACAACTAACGATGGCGTGAAAAACTTGCCAGGAGTACAATAATAATGATAATAATAATAAGACCAGATATAGTGGTTAAGGATTATAAAAGAAGCCCATGCCTTCTAATTGATCTATCCGTCCCCACGGATAATAACATAGCAGTCAAAGAATATAATAAGTAAAAACAAAGACCAAAATAAAGAAAATAAGAAAATGTGGTATCTTAAAATTACCACCATGGCAGTAGTAGTGGGAGCACTGGTTATGATCAAGAAAGGGACAGATATACAGATTAGAAGGATATCTGGCAGTCACTGCCTATAAAATTACAAAAAAAACCTGTACTTTGCAGAACTATCAATGGGACTGGAAACAAATCCCTCTAAATGCAGCATTATATATATATATATATATATTTATATATATATAGATTGAAAGCTAGATTGCTGCCTTTTAAGGGTAGACACACCGATATATATATATATATATATATATATATACAGAGAGAGAGAGAGAGAGAGAAAGAGAGTGAGAGAGAGATTGAATACAGTAGACACGAGATTTTGGGTAAAAACCCAGTAAAGTATTGTAAGAAACTGAGAGTTTAGCTGTAACTTTTATATAATAAAAATAATCAAAAAGCAAAAGAAATAAAAGACCAGGGATGACTGGGTGGGAAGGATAATCCACCGGGAAATGTGCAAGAGATTGAAATTTGACCGTACTAACAAATGGTATATGCACCAACAAGAATATGTCATAGAAAATTAGACCACTACATTTCTCTTATATCTTAAGATAAATACTAGACGTAATGTCAATCAATAGGAAGTATAAAGAACTTGTCATTTTGTGAATTTTGCTGTTTCTGTGGACCTCAAAAGAAAGAAAAAGAAAACTAAAAGTTAGACAAATACTTGGACCTTGTCTGAGAGTTGTAAAAATGAAAGTGACAATAATAATAATAAATACATCAACAGTTGTAAAAATGAAAGTGACAATAATAATAATAAATACATCAACTGAAGTTGATGTACTTGGACCGGCCCCCAAGCCCTTGGAAAAGAAGCTGGAAGGTGGGGACAGAAAATCCGTGGAAGAATTGAGATAATCAAGAAAGCAGCAGTTTTAAAATTGGTTTGAATACTCGATAGAGTCGGGGAGATCTGAGAAGACTTGTTATCACTTCCGCTAAACGGGGTTTATTTTATTTTTTTTTCTCCAAACCTTCATCGTACTGTTTTTTCAATTGTATATAAATCATCTCACCTCATCCGGTTTTTAAGTAGGTCTTCTTTCCATGGAGTGAATGAGATATTATAGTGACGGTTTGTGTGTTAGGTGAAGAAAGAACGGATCTATTGTCAAGAGTGAATGAAGATGATTGGAACTAGCTAGGGCTCGCTAGAAAAAACTATTGAATAGCACAGTTTTCTTCCCCTTCACCCTCCCCTAAAAAATTTCCGGCCTTGTGCCCACTTTTTAAAATGCATATATTTTTTAAAAAGAAATAAAATCACTTCGGCTGAAGTGAAAGACCACAAGATAACCATATTTACCAACCCCACCACTCGGGCAGGATATGACTCAAGGTCAATTTTTAAGTGGAGTTTAACAGGTTTGAATTCAGAGTTTTCCTTCTCCCAGAAGAACCTGCTGAAGAACCTAGTCTGCCCTACTATTTACCCATAGGTGGAAGGAGAATTATTGGATACATACCTTTTCCCAGGGTATTAGTGCCATGTGAAATGCAATGAGTCTCGTTCAGGATTTGAACTCGTGTCGCCGTGTCCATTTCCTACGACGATAACCATTATACCACGGGCACCTCCTAAAAGACCACAAGATAACGCTGGTCTGAAAATCTCGTGTTAGTGTTTAACATTTCAACTTGACTGAATACACTGGTGATTTAGTTATTTTAATATTACGGAAAAGGGGGGAGAGATATATACTGATAAGAACAATAAGGGGAAGACGAAGTGTGTGTGTGTGTGTGTGTGTGTGAGAGAGAGAGAGAGAGAGAGAGAGAAGGGAAAGTAATCCCAAAGTACATACCCTAGTAGCAAACAGCACCACTGCGATCAGGTTAAAAATAATTATGTATCTGGAGGAATACAACCAGACGGGCAGTGATTGGCTAAAAAAACTCAAATGGGAGGTCGTTAAATTGGGTGTGGAATAGAAAACATGGAAAGAAAGCCAGTCTCAGAACCACAGCGATGATGGGAAGACGTGCAGAACAGTCGCTAACCATTTAGGATGAGCTCTGCAAAGGAGCCAGCCACTCCAGTTTATATTAAACAAGGCTGTCGTGGAGAAGCCTTCGTACAGAAAGAATGAATGAACCACTGACATTTCCTTTAAAAATGCGAGGAAGGAAAAACGGTGGATATAATCGTCCATCTCAAAACACCTCCAGTAAAGATACCTGAACTGTCTCACTGAAAAAAGATAAATTCCACGTGTTGAACCTCACTCCCATGAACTTTCATATTCAGACTTATGGTTTGCACACACCATTCCACTGTTTGATTCACTTGTTCATAAATTGTTGCCTTCACCATACCATACAAAACCGATCTTCTTTTCAATAGAACCTTCCGTGTTTCATATTGTTTTCTTTTTGTAATAAATGATCTGCTTCCTATCTTAACATTTAGTTGTGTTTGTTTTCTTCATTCCTCGAAGATCGGGGCGTAGTTGACTGGATATTTGCTTTCTTTATTTCTTTTCTTTTTTTTTAACCTTATGTGTGTGCGACTGAATCTCTGGGAAATATATTAGACGTTTTTAAAGACTGGCATGTGAGAGTCCTAAAAGGGTGTTTGTTTTTCCTACACCTAAAGAATTTTCTGACCCCATAACACGTGTCATGGTGGTGGGTGTAGGACTAACCATATAATTTAGATGAGTTGGTAATAGATGAATAGTTCATAAACCACATTCTCTTAATGCCTTCTCCCAGCGCAAGAGGGAAAGTTTTCTTCGCACGCGAGAGAGAGAAAGAGAGAGAGAGAGATTCATGATTTTTTCCAAGACAAATTGCCAGAATCGAAGACAGCGTTGATGCATCGATACAACGGCTCGAAGACTACATAGAAAACGCGAACGAGGACTAATTACAGCCATCAGAAACGATACCAACAACACGACAAACGATAAAATGACAATAACTAGGAAACAAAAATGGGAAAAAAAAACAACTCTATGGCCGCTTTAAACGACTAATAAACATCTCACACCAGAAAACCTGGACCTGGGGAAGAAAAGCTAACCTTAAGAGAGAAATGGAATTCTCACAATAGCAGCACAGGACAACGCCATAAGGACCAATCATATCAAAGTGAGAATAGATAAGACTAAAAAAAAAAAAAGCAAATGTAGAATATGCGGTGACAGAGACGAAACGATCAATCACATAATAAGCGAATGTAGTAAATTAGCCCAGAAGGAGTATAAGGCGAGACACGACTGGGTTGGCAAGGTGATCCACTGGGAAATATGCAAGAAATATAAATTTGACCATACTAACAAATGGTATATGCACAACCCAGCACCTGTCCTAGAAAATGACACATAAACTCCTATGGGACTTTAACATACAAACAGATCACCTAATCCCGACCAGCAGAGCAGACCTTAAAATAATCAACGAAAAAAAGAGAATTTGTAAAATTTTGAAAAATTCCCTTAAAAATTTTCAAGAAGAAAAAAAAGGTGGGAAATGAGAGGAAGGTTAGTTGGGTGAGGTGATGTCGCTAAGGAATCGATGGTCGAAATTTCCCTTTCTTTGTACAATTTGCGAAGATAAAATGTTTCTTTCTTTCTCTTCACTCAATTTGCAATGATTGTCTTCCGTTGCAGAACCTTTCCTCTTCCATTGCCCTATAGCTACAGCCAAAGTGTTAACACTTCTCACGACAAGGAATTTTTTTTATCCTTGACTGCATACATGGTATTATTTGATAAAGAATGTTTAAAGTATTTTGCTCATGGAATATTTCTTTATATGATTATGATAATAATTTTTAAGTGGGAACGGTACTTAAGATTAGGCTTGCCATTTTTTACGTCCATTTTGAATAGGAATTAATATCTCTGAGTGACAAATCTTTATCTGCTAATTCCATGTTTTTCATTTGCATACAGTTTAATGATGTCAACTTTTCCTAATGTTAATAAAAGTATTTAATAATTATTTGTTTGCACACAGTTATATGGTGTTACGTATTCTCATCCGGTACAAATAATTTTTATTTTTATCAACTTGACCCAAAGATGGGACCCTCACAGGTGCTCCTGCTCCGGTCTGTGTTGGCCTGAGAATAACAGCAATGAAGAGATATTTGTCACTCCTCGGTCCTTTAGAGGAGCAGTAACACCATAAGATGCAGTTTAGTACCATACCCAAGACACCTTTTTGTGAGGTCTTTTCTTGAATGTATTTTAATGTAAGAACTTTCCAGAAACGTTTAGCATTTCAGGAACTGTAAAACGATTCTAGGAAGTGTCCGTGGTGTAATGGTTATCGTCGTTGAAAATGGACACGGTGACACGAGTTCAAATCCTGGACGCGACTGATTGCATTTCACATAGCACTAATACCCTTGGGAAAGGTATGAATCCCATTATTATCCCTCCAGCTATGAGTAAATAGTAGGACAGACGAGGTTCTTCCGCCTTGGTGAGGTAACTAGTCTAGGAGAAGGAAAACTCTGAATTCAAACCTGTTAAAGTCCGCTTAAAAAATGACCTTGCGTCATATCCTGCCCTAGCGGGGATGGTGGTAAATATGTAAAAAGATTCTAGGTAAATATCTGATTCAGAAAACAAAACCAACATAAATTGATATCTTAATTAAGACTTATTACCCTCTTCAAATTAGTCTGAACTCAGTCACACTATTACGTTCACTCTTATACTCTAAGAAAAGGTAAAAACCTTCTCATCTCACCTGCTATGGGTTAAATAGTACCACTATTATTTTTTTCTATAAGGATGGCTATAGCATTAAATAACCCATGAAGGTTGATAAGCCATTAAACAAAGAACCCAAACATTTTAAAATCAAAATAAAGACAGGGTTTTAAATCTTACTGATATCTTGTTTAATACCTTTTATTGTCTCCATTCCAAACATTGCCGACCATAGGTACCGACAATTGGGCTGGTTGCCTAGGACGTCCAATGTTTGTGATCGCCTCATGATTAATGAATAGATAAAACAGAATGAAACTAAAAAAGAAAAGCTCTGTTTCCAGTTGCTAACAAAAAAAGGGCTGTTCACAACAGATGGAAGATCAAATGAAGGTTAATGGGGGTGAATTAAAGTCGCTTGGCAATTTCTGTGGCTGGTTGGTTGATTTTTATGGCATATCAATCTTTGAAGGTCATTTCACGCCAAATCTATTTTTATACAAATAATTAGTCCTATTTCAAACAATTCAGTTTAGCATGAGTACACAGTTTAATTGTCCAAAAATATTTCTATTTCAAGCTTTTCAGTTTAGTCAAACAGTTCTAATTCAGCCAATTCAGTTTACTATAAGTATTGATTTTGTTTACACACAGTCAAATGTCAAAACAACTCTATATTAAACAATTAGGTTTACGTAAGTACAGGTTCAATGTCAAAAACAGTTCCATTTCAAACTATTCAGTTATTTAACGCCAAATCCATTTTTATGCATATAGTTCTATTTCAAACAATTCAGTTTAACATTAGTTCACAGTTTAATAGTCAAAAACATTTCTATTTCGAGCTATTCTGTTTAGTCAAACTCTACTAATTCAAACAATTCAGTTTAGCATAAGTATGCAGTTTAGTTCTTTTTGACCTATAGATAGGACATTTATGAGGTGGTACCTTTCCTGGCCAGAGTGAACCGGTGAGTTAAGATAATGAAGGGGTACTCCGCATTCCCCAAAGCGCCAGCATCACTGGAACCTCACCATTAGATTCTTTTCGTGTACAGAGAGATATGTCCTGCTGTTATATATTGAACCTCGACCGAGCCGTCAATCAAGAGGTGAACCTGTGTAAATAAGCGGGAATACAGCGGAAGCAAATGGACGTAAAACAATAATATAACCAGGTGCCCGGGGCGGTTCGAGTCAGTTGGAGGTAAGATGCCAAAGTGAGAGCCAGCAGCAGACAGAGGGCTTTGGACCCTCAGTGACCCACGTTTGAGCAACCCCAGCCAAGATGAGGAAGAAGAGCTGCTATGGTCAGAAGAACTTGGGTCAATATAGCAGTCTGTCCCCGTCTCCAACTCACCTCTCACACACCACAGAAATATCAACCCTTTCAAGAATGAAGTGTGAGAGATTTATATTTTCATAAAGAAGTGTATTTATTCGTTATTGAAGTCGTTCATTACCGATTAATGATGTTTCCGCATGTGAGTGTATATTTGTAAATGTACACGTGCAGTTGTATATGTATGTGGCTATACAACACTGCGTGTAACACTTAGCTGCATCTCCATTTTTCCTATAGGGCTTGAAAAAATCTTCCTGGATCCCTTGGAAAAGAATAAGAGGCCTTCCCCTAAAATAAACTGGTGTCCAAGGTAGGACAACAAACTCCATCCGATGGTAAAACTTCAGTTCTGGCGATCTGGAGATCTCTTCATTACCCTTACATCCACGTCCACTCTCACCTGGATTGATAATACCTGTTGGGCTCCCACTTTAGAGTCAAATAGATATGCTTAAAACTAATTCATAATTGAACCCAACAAATAAAAGTGAATAAAAAACTACACAAAAATATAAATATGAACGTATAATCAACACGATTCCATATCTTCTTGTCAGAAAATAATCCTAGACACGTTGAAATGCCGTTTTTTATTTCGAGAAAGCATTTGGATATCAGGTTTGAAAATAGGAGAACGGATTTTCAATAAACATTACGATATGATTGTGAAACTTAAGATTTTAGAAAGCTACCTGGGGCCTTAAAGTAGCAGGTTTCTACAAAACTGGTTTTATCCTTTAATTAGCCCTGTGTAGAAAAACCAGAAGACCAACAGGTGCAAAAAGAATTGTCTTTTTTTTTTTTTGTTTTCTTAAATTTCATTCGAATTTCTTTCCTTATCAGAAACTGCGTTGCAAATGACGTGCATTTTAATTGTCTTATCCGCAAAAGGAAAAAAATGGTTTCTGCTGTGCTGATATTCAAATATTCTATTATCTTGATATATATATATATATATATATATATATATATTTACTTTCGCAATGAGATTATTGTGATAATCAAAAGAATTTCGTCTACTATTTTACTTTAGGTGCGCATGTTTTAAGATAATGAAATGAGTTTGGATTAAAGAAGACTGTTTCAAAATTTACATAAAGAGAAAATTCCAACAAAGATGAGTCGATAACACGCTCACATAAATATAAATACAGAAAAGGGAAATAATTTTTATTTCCGTATGTACATTTGTGTATATTTACCAACACTTCCGAACGAACAGGATCTTACACGAAGTCAATTTTTAAGCGAAGTTTAACAGGCTTCAATCCGAAATTTTCCTTCTCCTACACTGGTTGTCTCACCAAGGCTAAAACACTCAGTTTGCCCTACTATTTACTCATAGCTGGAGAATTAGATTTATACATTTCCCAAGGCTATTAGTGCTATGTGAAATGAAATAAGCCTTGTCCAGGACTTGAACTTATATCGCTATGTCCATTTCATACGACGATAACCATTATATTGTCCCGTCGGCTGGGACTGTAGAATACACTAACTGCACTTCTACAGAGGGGTAAGTCTCCCCCAATGATTGACCTCGATATGACACTAAACAATCTGATGGTGAGGTTCCTGTAATGTTGGAACTTTGGGGAATGCAGAACACCACTTCATTGCCATTGCTCCCAGGTCCACTCTGGCCTTGAATGGTAGCACCAGATAAATGTCCTATCTATGGATTAAATAGAACTAAACTGCATATTTATGCTTAACTGAATTGTTTGAATTAGAAATGTTTGACTAAACTGAAAAGCTTGAAATAGAAATGTTTTTGACAATTAAACTGTGTACTTACATCTAAACTGCGTACTGAACTGTTTAAAATGGAATTGTTTTTGACATTGAAACTGTACTTTCACTAAACTGGATTGTTTAATATAGAATTGTTTTGACATTTAACTGTGTGTAAGCAAAATCTTTACTTATACTAAACTGAATTAGCTGAATTAGAACTGTTTGAATAAACCGAATTGCTTGAAAAAGAAATGTTTATGACAATTAAACTGTGTAATCATGTTAAACCAAATTGTTTGAAATAGAATTAATTGCATAAAGATAGGTTGTAGGTTATTTAAACCTACAAAGGTTGATATGCCATAAAACCCAACCAACCAACCAACATAACCAATATACCAGGGTCACTTCCTGATATGAGTATATATGTAAGGCACATCATAATGGTTGTAAAGAGCAATATTTCTAAAAGATTAACATTTAGAACCTATATAATACCTTTGCCTGCACTGAATGACACAGTCATGATACAATGTGGCCCAGTCGGCTGGGGCCGCAGAATACACCGACGGCATTTCTGCAGACGGGTAAAACTTCCCCAACGAGTGTCCTAGTTACGACGCTAAACAATCTGATGGTCAGGCTTCAGTAATTCTGGAGCGTTGGGTAATGCGGAGTACTCCTTCATTGCCATCACTCTCGGGTCCATTCTGGCCCGGAGTGGTAGCACTTGATAGGATCCTATCTATGTGCCAAATAGAACAGTGTACTTTTGCTAAACTGAATTGTTTGAAATAGAACTCTTTTGACATTTAAACGGCGTTTTGGTTTATTTAATAGGACTGACACGTGGTTTCTGTCGATTCTATCTTTGCTCGGTTCGAGTCTACCTATGAGTCATTTGACTTTTGGATGGAATGAATTCAGGAAGGCGCCGTATTTTTCCCAGTACTTTTAACTCCATTTGAATCCATCTTCAGAGGAGCGAATAATAAAGGGCCAAACAATGATGAGTCATGTACATGTATACAAAGAGAATGAGGAAAAACGAGGTAAACAACTGATACAGGCACTTGAATGAATTCAAGATATAAAAAGCAGCATGAAGTGTCCATCGTATTTAATCAAACTTTTCTAAAAGAGAAAAAGCGGCAACTTTTTTTATATATGTTTGAATACACACACACACACACACACACACACACACACACACACATATATATATATATATATATATATATTCACACGTACACACATATATTTTTTCACACACATAAAAAATAAAATGTTGCCAATAGATATATGTGTATGTGTGTGAATATATATATTTATATACATGCGTGTCAATATATACTTATTTATGTGTGGATATATATATATATATATATATATATATATATATATATATATATATATAGAGAGAGAGAGAGAGAGATGTATATACACTGCGGTCATTCAATAAATAAAGCCATATAAAATCAGTGACATGCCCAGCATACGGAGTACATCTTAATCCAATCAAAAATTTATCTTGGAAAAAAGAATGGTTTATGAAAACGCTCCATTTACCAAATCAGATTTATTAACTTTACATTCGGGAAAGTTGGAACAAATTTCATAAAGAATAATGTTTTAAATATTCTGTTTTTTATAAGTTATGATATGCTAAAAAGCTTAGAATTCCTTACATTTCTTAAATAGAAATACATACGTGGATCATCAGGGAATTTTTTTGAAGAAAGCAAAATACAATTTATTTCACAATTACTTTTCCATACATTCTGTATTGTTTGTAATTTCTTTATAGTAAGATTATTTTAATATCCTTTTAATTATACTAAAATCGGTGCCAAATCAAATAGAGGGCTCCAAAATTGAACAAAATTTTGTCATCAAATTTTTGGAGGTTTAAAAGTGCAAAACATGTGAAACTTACGGAGCAGTATCTTTTTATCAAAAATATTTACAAATGGGATATATATATATATATATATATATATATATATATATATATATATATATGTCCTCTAGTTTCAGAGAACCAGCATTTAGTGTCGAGATATCTGCTCTTGGATTTTGATTGAAGCACATGTACAACTTTTTTCTGCCTCCGGATGCAGCATCTCATCTACAGAAACTGACATAAATACACATCTATTGAAGGCATGAAGAGCTATTGATAGACTATCGGTCATATGGAAGTCAGATCTATATGATAAGATAAAACGCAATTTTTTCCAAGCAGCAGTTCTATCCTTTCTACTATATGGAAGCACCATGTAGGCGCTGACTAAGCCTAAAGAGAAAAAGCTTGACGGCACTTGCACAGGAATGCTCCGAGCTATATTGAAAAGTCCCGGAAGAAACTACCCACGAAGCAAAAAATGTACGGCCACCTACCTCCTGTCTCTAAAACAATCCAAATCAGACGGACAAGACACGCGGGATACTGCTGGAGAAGTAAGGACGATCTCATAAGCAACGTTCTTCTTTGGACTCCTTCACACGGACGAGAAGGTGTTGAACGGCCAGTTAGAACATGTCTACAATGGCTCTCTACGGACACGGGATGTATTCAGGAGGACCTGCCGGAAGCGATGGACGATCGGGACGAATAGCCAGTGTTAGAGAAATCCGTGCTAGCGGCAAGACATGATAATATATATATATATATATATATATATTATTACAGAGTTGATTGTCACTAAATCACTTTGTGGGTTTGTGGCGAACGAAGTGTAATATAATATGTAGAGTGCTCAATATCTAGGATAGAGCTATTATATAATAATAATAAATAAATATATATTAGATTTATACATTTAATGCCATGGAAGTTTGGCATTATATATATATATATAATTCACCTACCTAGGAAGCAGCGTCTCATCAACCGAAAAGGACATCAAAACGCGGCTAACGAAGGCACGGACAGCTATCGATAGGCTAACGATCACATGAAAATCAAACCTGACCGATAAAATGAAACGCAGTTTCTTCCAGGCAGCGGTCGTATCGATACTGCTGTATGGATGCACTACTTGGACGCTAAGTAAACGGCTGGAGAAGAAGCTAGACGCCAATTACACAAGAATGCTGCGAGTAATATTGAACAAATCCTTGCGGCAAGACCCCACAAGGCACCAACTATACGGCCACCTGCCCCCCCATCAAGAAAACTATCCAAGTTAGACGAACCAGACATGCAGGACACTGCTGGAGAAGCAGGGACGAGCTCATAAGTGATGTACTCCTATGGACCCCCACATATGGCCGGGCAAAAGCAGAACGACCAGCAGCTAAGTGAGGATACGGGATGTAGCCCTGAATACCTACCAGAGGCGGGAAACGATAGGAAAAAGTCGCGAGAGAGGGTCAGGGATATCTGTGTTTGCGGCACGACATGATGATGATGATATATAATGAAAATTATCACTGATCTTGTTCATAAGTATCTACGCATTTTCGGAAGTTCCCGTGGTGTAATGGTTATCTTCAAAGGAAATGGACACGGCGACACGATTTCAAATCCTGGATGACGCTGATTGAATTTCACATAGCACTCATACTCTTGGGGAGTTATGAATCTAATTTTATTCTCTCCAGCTATGGGTAAATAGTAGGGCAGACTAGGTTCTTTTACCTTGGTTAGGAGAGGAAAAGTTCTCAATTCAAATCTGCTAAACTCCACATAAAAATTGACCTTGTGATTCATCCTGCTCTTGCAGAAGCCCTGTTTAATGAATATTAATAAACTTGCCCAAAAGAGCATATCATAAAATTAATGAATTGAAAAACTGTTTTTTATCAGTCACAATAATATCTATGAAGATCTGTTGTAAAGTCTCATCCTTCCCAACCAAGAACATAATCAAAGATAATGAACGAACTCCAATGAACGAAACGAAACCCCTTCTTTATAAAAATCTCTCTCTCTCTCTCTCTCTCTCTCATTTTATTCTTGAAAGGGGCACACAGTTTGTTATAAGCTTAAGAGAGAGGTGGAGAGACATATACTCAGATAGGGGACTTTTTCTTGTTCCATATCTTCTTCCTAGAGCTAGGGGGTGCCAACGCTTGCACCCCCTTGCAAGCTGTATCGTTAGAGATGACCTTACGCCTCCGATCGGCAGCGTATCCCTGGCTCGACTCTCGATCTGACTGGACTGACTGTCTAAATCTGACCGCGTTGTTCTCATATCACACGGTCCCTTTCCGGTTACACACCTGCTCGACCGGCCTACCCCGATGCACTGTCATCCCCCTGTTTACTAATCACAACGTGACAGCTTGTCAAAGCGCACGGGGTCACCAGGAACGAATCCTAAATCAATGTCAACAGTCATTATATAACACATCTATGCATTTCTGCGATCGATTTACAAGGTCATTTATGCCACAATGATATAATTTGTATATTCATCTTAGGAAAAATTTTTTTTACAAATCCTTATTTCTTTTTTCAATCTGTAATTTATCTATTATGATAAATTAGCAGTTATTGTTGATATTGTTTAAGATTAAACGGCTTAATTGTTCAAAGAAATTCATCTTAAATCGATTTTTTTAAATAACGGTTTCATATGTATCGCCGTCGTTGACATCAGATTGGTTTATCATTAGCAAATGGAGATGTATAATAGATATTTTAATGATTAAATATGATTATAAATATGATTTTAGAATGGCCAAAACCGAAGTTGTCGAAACTGTCTTACATGAAAGATCTTTCATAAAACACCACGTAAGATCAGTTATATAAATGTATTTTTTATTTTATTTTGAACAACTTTTCATTTTTCAATAATCATATTTATTACACACACACACACACACACACACACACACACACACACACACACACACACACACACACATATATATATATATATATATATATATATACGTGGTATATTCAATAAGCTTCCAGACTTTTTTGTACAGGCATTTAAAATTGTCGTAGACTCTTGAAAATTCACTATGTTATTGCTATACATCTTATGAGATGACTGTCCAATTTTTATGATTTCAAGTTCAAATGAACAGCTACAGCAGCAATTGGAATACAACCTACTAAAGCCTGATTGTCACAGCTGATTAATTTAAAAAAGGCAACCTGGACGTCAAGACAAATTAGAAGAAGGATATGCAATAAAATTCTGTTTTAAACATGGAAAAAATATCACAGAAACGTATGGAATGCTTCAGACTGCTTTTCGACCAACTTGCATGAATCGAACATCAGTTTTTGAGTGGCATAAAAGATTCAAGGAAGGCAGGGAGTCTGTGAGGGATGATGAGAGGTGTGGGAGGAGTAAGGAGTCAATACTCCAGAGTTGATTGGCCAGAGAGTTAGGGTTAGGGTCAGAGCATCAAGACAGCTCCCCAGCCTCCCTACAGTCCAGACTTGCTCCCTGTGACTTTTGGTTATTTTCTAAGCTCAGAGGGTGTCGTTATGAGACAATTGAGATGAAAGAGGCTGTGACGAAGGTCATTGACACGCTCACACAAGAGGACTTCCATGGGGCGTTCCAGATGTCGTTGGAACGGAACAATAAGTGCATGGTAGACGGAGGAGATTACTTCCAAGGGGACTAGAGTTTCATGTGTGTATTATTAATAAAAGTGCCCACAGGAAAAAAAGTTTTGAAACATTTAATGATCCTCGTATGTATATATATATATAGGTAAAAAACTCAACAAACTGTCATTTAGCAATTATAATTTTATTTCTGCTGGCCATTACATACGTGAAACCAACCTCTTCAGATAGCCATCATAAAATGGAGAGCAAAGAAATTATAAAAACATTTTATATATATAGTCATCCACAGACAGATCTGTTTCGTTCTATCAGAACTCATCAGTGTGGCTACATAGTATGTCCCCATAGCTGGGATCGAAACCCGGTTGACTCAAACGCCAAGCCAAAGCTTCTAACCATTCAGCCACGAGGAGATATTAGCTACGAAGTAAATTTCAAATGGTTATGAATCACAATTACTATTGTTTACATACATCCGTTCAACGGTTGCCGAGATCTCAATTCAAATACGAAGAGACTTGCAATAGACGCTAATGGCAACACGATTACTTCTTCGCTAGATAACTCGACCCTACGGGGGTAGGGGAGTATATATTTATATATATATATACTTTATATATATATATATATACTTTATATATATATATATATATATATATATATACTTTTTATATATATATATTTTTTCAAAAATGGGAAACATCTTTCCAAATAATCTAATATTAAGGTATAAATAATTTACTATGTTTTATAACGAAACTCTTCAAAATAGTTTATATATATATATATATACTATTTTGAAGAGTTTCGTTATAAAACATTTTATTCTTTACCTGTATCATCAGTAAATTATTTATACCTTAATATTAGATTGTTTGGAAAGATGTTTCCCATTTTTGAAAAAAATATTTATTTATGAATTAAGGAATTGAAACAGAGATTTAATCAGTCAAAAATATTATCCATGTTACATTTGTGCATTTCTGCCATCGATTAACAAGGCCATTTATGCTTCAAAGATAAAGCTTTAGAGGTTTTGATATCAATAAATCTTTTGTCATATAAAGATAAAGTGAGACACTGACGATTGAACATCGATCGTCAGTGGCATCCAGATTGTATAAATAGAGGCACAGAGCTGTTAAGTTGAAATAATAGTCGGAGAATAGAGTCGAAAGACCTAATAGTAAGAAGGTCTTCAACGAGAAAAGACTTTCAGTAATAGCTTGGTCGGAAGTGTTAGGGATAGTAACCATCTTTTATTTGTCTTATTTTCTTTTAATATCTTATTTCGGTTTAATGATATACTTAAGATTTTTTTAAGTTGTCTGTCAATTTATTTCTTCTCTTTTTATGAACAAGTTAGAAAAATGCAATTTCTACTTCTCATTTTAGAATTGATTGGATTTGAAAAAGCCTTATATTCCAAATCAGTAAAGCTTAAGCAGAGTTATCCTGGCAATATGTGGCCTTGGATTATCATCCTGATTACATGTAGCCGAGTATTGTCATGAAGCAAAATCACTACCAAACATGGAAAGTAAACGTATCACTTATCTTTTCATATTAAGGATTAGGGGCATATAACCCTCAAAATCAAATTCCGAAAGAAGTAAGAGAAAAGAAACACAGAACACACTATAATTATAAGAAATTGGGTTTTTTCATGATACACTTGTTAGAGCAACATTTTCGGACAGAAATTAAACATTTTAAAATTAGACACTATTTTTTAAACAACCTGTCCTACTATTATCATTGCTGAAGGGAAAATAATTGGATTCATACCTTTCCCAATCGTATGTGAAATGTAATCAGTCTCGTCCATGATTTAAACTCGTGTCACCGTGTCCATTTCCCTACGACGATAACCATTGAACCACAGGCACCTCTGCCAATCATATATTAATTTTATGATGTTATTTTAGTTCCGTAAAAAAAATCTAGCAGTATTGGAGAAAGACCTTAAATCTAAATGTGAGATTTTTCAGTGATTAATCAACTTAAATATTTTTTGTTTGTTGTCCATATTATTAGAACTAACAAAGCATTAATACCATATGATCCTTCATCAACAACTTAAAAAATTACCTATTTAATAAAATTAGTAATGTTTAATTAAATGATTTTGATCACTTGAGTGAGACGAATAATTAATTATTCTGTTTAAAGCCTTGAAATATAGATTTTTTATGATTAGCTATAACTTGCAGCCAAATGGCATCCCAGGAATCATTGTTTATCATAAAAAGCCACTCTTAACGAAGAAAAATAATAAATTATTGAGTGTTCGCCAATTATCCGGGTTCAATCCTCGGTCGCGTCATACCAAAGACTTAAAAAATGGTACTTGATACCTCCTTGCTTAACACTCAACAATATAAGGTACGTATCAATAGTAAAGTGGAGCAATCTTTGGAAAGGAGTAGTGCCCTCCCCTACACCTCGGTGTAGTAGCTATGGAAAAGGGAGCCTTCTGGTCACCTTTGCCTAAAGTCGCCAACTTTACTTTATTATAAAAAGCCTCTCTTTATGAAGAATTCATTTTTAAAAACCTTCCCGAGTGTTTCATAAGTTATTTGATAGCTCAATTTGAAATTTCTGTGTGTCTTTAAAAAGAGAAACAGTAAAATTATTGGAATATAATTTTGTATGATATAATATGAAATTAAATACTTTACAACAATAATAAAAACCTTTTAAAAAAATTACATTTCAAACGAATTCTAAGTAGATATATTTGACGAGTAAAGAGGCAGAAACAAAATGGAAATTATTCTTATCTAAAATGCATTTAAAATCTAATCTGCTTCAAGTTTCGTTTCGGAATTTTTTGGTTTGGTATGGTTTTATGACATATCAAGCATTGCAGCTTATTTAATGCTAAATCAATTCTTATAGATATAAACAGTTCTATTTCAAACAATTCAGTTTAGTATAAGTACACAGTTTAGTTCTATTTGACCCATAGATAGGACCCAATTAGGTGCAATCACTCCAGGCTAGAATGGACCGAAGAGCAATGGCAATAAAAGGGTACTCCCCTTCCCCAAAGCTCCAGCATTTCTGGAGTATCACCATCAGATTGTTTAGAGTTATATCCAGGACACTCATTGGAGGAGTGTTACCCCTGTGTAGAGATGCAGTCAGTGTGTTCTAAAGTACTAGCAGACTGGGCCATTCGGAAGCGTTTATTTTTTAAGAAATTTTCTGAAAAAATAATACTCTTTGTAAATCGTAATCAGCGTCTTCTTATGGACCCTTCAACATTGACATGTCAGGCTGACCAGCAAAGATTTACATCTGCCTTGTGCAGACACAATGCAGCTTAGAGGACTTGCTAGGAACGATTAATTATAGATAGATGGCGAGAGAGAGAGAGAGAGAGAGAGAGAGAGAGAGAGAGAAAGAAAGAGAGAGAGAGAGAGAAAGAAAGAGAGAGAGAGAGAGAGAGAGAGATTAAGTAATCACCGTGCAGTCAGTGCGATTTGATGATGATGATGATGATGTATTCCATATTTTTTTTATTTCAAAACAGATTTTAGGTTTATTTGAATATATAAATAATTTTATTATAAATGATATCATGGTTTTTTTCATTATACTGAGTTGAAGATGCATCTTTTACGCTAAATTTGATGGGCTGATTCCGAAATTTGGTTTAGAATCGTTCCAGCACGTCTGGAGGTACATCGTATGCCATGGGTAACCCTGTGAATGGTTCCTTTTCTAGCCTTTTAGATTTAACGAGGTCTCATGAAGAACTTCGTAAAAATAAAGATGTACAATCATGATTGATTCTATCGCTGAAGGATAAAAATTGTCAAATAAAAGGGGTATAAAACTGAAAACAAACATTTTCATGCGAACAGAAAGTTCAGATGTTAACTGAATCTACTTGGACAAGCGGTAACATACATACAGCAGCTATGTGAGGATACGGAATGTAGCCCTGAAGACCTGCCAAAGGCGATGAACGATTGGGAGAAGTGGCGAGAGAGGGTCAGGGATATACGTGCTAGCGGCATGACATGATGATGATGATGATGATATATATATATATATATATGTGTGTGTGCGTGTGTGTGTGTGTATGTGTGTGTGTGTTTATCATCTGCCAAGATTACGTTCTTAGAATATGTATTGAGAAAATGAAAGTTAACGGTTTCAAGCTGACAAAGGAAAGAAGCTGAAGATAACCCGCACAAACAATTATGGACACAGACTACGCCAATGACATAGCACTTCTGACAAATACACCCTCCCAAGCCAAAACCCTGCCACATAGTCTGGAACAAGCAGCAACTGGCATAGGCCTCCATGTCGACGCACACAAGACGGAATACATGTGCTTTAATCAAAGAGGCGACATTTCAACATTCAATAGTAGTTCTCTGAAACTAGTAGACAAGTTCACCTACCTAGGAAGATGTCTCTCATCAACCGAGACAGACATCAACACAAGACTAGCAAAGGCTTGGACAGCTATCTGTCATAAGGAAGTAAGACCTGACTGATAAAATAAAACGCAGTTTTTTTCAATCAGCGGTCGTGCTGATCCTGCCGTATGGATGCACTACATGGACGCTAACTAAACGTATGAAAAAAAATATCTTGACGGCAATTTACACAAGAATGCTGCGAGCAATATTGAACAAGTCCTGGAGGCAGCACCCTACAAAGCAGCAGCTGAACAGCCACCTACCACCCATCACGAAAACTATCCATGCTAGATGAACCAGACATGCTGGACACTGCTAGAGAAGTAGGGACGAACTCATTAGTGACATATTCCAGTGGGTTCTATCATATGGACGAGCAAAGGCAGGACGACCAGCTCGAACGTACACACAACCGTTCTGTGCCGATACTAGATGTAGCCTTGAAGACCTATCGGGAGCAATGGACGATAGAGACGGGTGGCGAGAGAGGGTCAGGGAGATCCATGCTGGTGGCGCGACATGATGATGATAT
>OY757918.1:12401188-12491188 GCA_963585895.1 Sepioteuthis lessoniana
CCCGGTATCACATTGCCATCGGTTGCCTAAATTTAAACTTAATAACAACGGATGTTTTATTGATTCAGACCCTAAAGCAAAAAAAAAAAGTCCCTTACAGCTAATATAATATAGATTTTCTTCTTGAAAATATTTTAACGCATTTCATATATATGATTTGTTATTATCAACTGTTTTTAATATCCTTGGAGATTTTGGTGTCTTTTCTTCATATTGACTAGAAGGAATGGCTGCAAAAAGTTCCTTCAATGTTTCGAAAATTTTTATCTAAAATAAAACAAAGAAAAAGAAAACATGCATATCAAAGCGAAATGAAATCCTGAACTAAGAATCGTCTGGTTTTTGTATTTGTTGTTTTGATATTAATGCTTTGACTACATTGTTAGATTCAGGAGAGAGAAAGATGTCATACAAATAAGATAAGGGAATATATGTGTGTTTTTTTGAAATAGAGATGGGAAAATAGAAATTAAAGCTGGATTAAGAAAGATAAAGAGAGAGAGGGGGGAGAGAGTGAGAGAGGGGGAGAGAGAGAGATGGTGGATAAAGAGAGAGACGGAGATAGACGTAGTCAAAGACAATGAGGGAAATAGATAAGCTGCTGTGGATAAAGAAGATAGAAAAAGATGAAGAAAGATGTTAGGATAGATAGAGAGTGTATAGGGAGGGGGGAGGGAGCGAGGTAGAAAGAAGCAGAAAAAAAGAAGCTGGAATAAAGAGGGTGAGATAGAAGCTGGGATGGATAAAGAGAGAAATGAACTTGTGTGGATAAAGAGATAGAATAGGAGAGCGAAAGGGAGTAAGAAAGAGATAGAGAGAGAGGGAGAGAGAGGAAGAGAGAGAAAAAGAGGCAAAGTGAACTTGGAAAAGACAGACTGAGACAGAGAGAGAGAGAGATAGAGAATAGAGAGAAAGAAAGGAAAACGAAAAAGATGTATAAAGAGAAGGAGAGAGAGAGACAGACAGACTGGGAGTGACAGAGAAGTTGGCATGGATGAAAAGAAAGAAAGAAAGAAAGAAAGAAAGAAAGAAAGAAAGAAAGAAAGGAGACCTATTGTAGAATATCTAATATGAGATTAACTCAAGGTGAGAGAGAGAGAGAGAGAGAGAGAGACAGACAGACAGACAGACAGACATCAGAGAAGACAAAAAACATTTTAAAAAGAGAGGATGGCGAAGAGGTATAGAAGAAGAAAAAACTGACAACAAAGTCTCATGATCTGTAAGCAAGCACCGATAAGGAAAAATTTCTTTTGACTATTATATTCCAAGTCGAAGGCATTTCTCTTTTGTATCTGATTAAAAAATACACACACACGCATTCTCTAAAATAAAACCTAATTAATGTTTATCGCAGCTTTGCCTTCAAAATGAAGAATTGACTGCTAATACATTCTTGGAGAAAGACATATCAGATAAAATTGACTGGAATTCTAACACTCAATGATTCTTGTATTCTTCCTTTTTTTGTTTTCTTTATCCATCGTTTTTTTTATGTATCGTTTGCACACTAATACCAATTGAAGCTACTTTTACTGAACTTATACAACGATATTATAAGATGAGTTGATCAGCACGATGTTATAAGCCAACAAAACCGGAATCATAATATTTCAATGTTATCTTTACTTTTATCACTTTTTTTTCTAATCAATTACAATTTCTTTGTTGTATATCCCCAGTGCAAGAAATCTATATGAAAATCTATAAAATAAATTTTTGACCAAATAGAACACGTTACAGCTATGAAGATTTTATAGTTCTATTTTTATTTCAAAAGTTAATTTTTAACATGGCACCTATTTAGATATACTTTCCAAAAGAAAAATTTAGTCAGGGTACTTTGTTTAATGGTATATCAATCTGCGTGGTTTATTTTAATACCAACGCTATTTTTGTTGAAGAACTGTAATGGTACTATTCAACTCGTTGCTTCGGGAATAAAAGGGGTTCATGTCTTTTTCAAGGGTATCATCCCGAAAGGGAACGTATTACTTCGACTGGAATTCGAACACGCTTACTCAGGTGTCACAATCCAATGTGTTAGCCGTTACACGATGGGGATTACCCAAGAGAGATAGGTAGGTAAATTGATGAATATAGAAAACATTGTTGAATGATAGGGAAAGAAAGAAAGAAAGAATAGGAGGTGAAAAAAGAATGAAAGAAAGAAATGTACAGAAAGAAAGAAAGAACGAAAGATAGTGTAGTGAAGAAAGAAAGAAAGAAAGAAGGAAAGAAAGAAAGAAAGAAAGAATGATAGTTTAAAGGAAGAAAGAAAAGGCACAGAAAGAAAGAAAGAAAGAAAGAAAGAAAGAAATGAGATAAAAAGAAAGAAAGAAAGAAAGAAAGAAAGAATTCTATGCATTGTTGCTTGTCTCCTGTGGTATATGGGCTCGTAATCTATACGTGAATTGAGTTTTGACCAGACAGAAAATGGCTAATAGCGATCAAAATGGTCTAGTTTTATTTACATTAAAATCAAAAGTTAGTTTTTTTACATGACCCCGAATTCAACTTTTTCCAAACTTTCTATCATCGCTTAATGTCTATTCATGAAGAATATTTAGTTTTCTTTTCTTTCTTATTTCTTTCGAGCAACTAATATTATGCGATGGTTTGAAAGCTAGATTAGCAGACCATTGTTGATGAGTTCAATTCACAACTGAGTGCCTTGTACTTACTGTCCTTGTGCCACAACTACGCTATGTTTAATAAAACAACAACTTTTGTCCATTCAAGCGTCTGATGTCATTTTCTACTTGAACAGTTGGTTGGCTAAGGCCAAGGTATCTATCTTTCCCACTATTAACCTATATCTAGGCAAGGGGGAGAAGAGACCGATCTACATCTTTAGCAAGGGCATTACAACGAATTAAAGTGCAAACAGTCTTATAGAGATACTAATGTTGATGTATGGAGGATGGGAAACAATTGATAATTTCATTTTTTTTTTCTGTTTTCGCAAAGAGTTGATTGAAATATAGCTTATATGGATATGAGACAAATCTATCTGATGGTTAGCCTCCAGTCTTTAAACGCTGGTGAATGTGGAGTACCTCTTCATTGCCAATGCTCCCATATCCACTCTGGCTCGGAGTGGTAGCACCTAATGGGATCCTATGAAATAGTTAGACATTTTAACTGTGAGAAAACTTTGATGTTAAATCGAATTGTTAAAAATAAAACTCCTTCACCATCAGTCATTAAAAATAAAACTCCTTCACCATCAGTCATTAAAAATAAAACTCCTTCACCATCAGTCATTCGTTTACACACAACTGTGTGTAAACGAATGACTGATGTTTAATTGAATTATTAATCATCATCATCATCATCATCATAATCATCATGTCGCGCCACCAGCACGGATATCCCTGAACCTATCTCGCCACTTCTCCTTATTAATCGCCTCTGGCAGGTCTTCAAGGCTACATCACATGTCCTCACATAGCTGTTGTATGTAGGTTCGAGCTGGTTGTCCTGCTTTTGCTCGGCCATATGCGGGGGTCCATAGGAGTACATCACATATGTGCTTGTCCCTGCTTCTCCAGCAGTGTCCTGAATGTCTAGTTCGTCTAACTTGGATAGTTTTCGTGATGGGAGGCAGGTGGCCGTATAGTTGGTGCCTTGTGGAGTGTTGCCGCCAGGACTTGTTTAATATTGCTCGCAACATTCTTGTGTAATTACCGTCTAACTTCTTCTCCAGCGGTTTAGTAAGCGTCCAGGTAGTGTATCCATACAACAGTATCGATACGATCGCTGCCTGGAAGAAACTGCGTTTCAAGCGAATGTATAATGCTGAATTATTAGAATTAAATAGAAATACTTGGAACTCTTTAATTGTGTGCCCAAATAGAATTATTAGTATCAGTTACCAATCTTTGAACCATTCAACTATGTGCAAATAATACTATTAATATGTAATACTTGGAACCGTTTTACTGGATGTAAAATAGAATTATTGTTATAACATAGGTGTATTAAGTAACATATGACTATGTCCAAATTAATGAAATTGTTAAATAGACTGATTTAAATAGCAATATTTGTAACGACCACATTGTGTTCAAACAAAAGATAAATGTAAGTAGAATTATTTATGTTTGATAGAAATACTTGAAACCATTTAACTATGTTCAAAAAATGAGCCCAGGCTCGTTTAAGAATGTTATCTACAAAATGTGTTTGCAAATCGTACTGCACAGTTTGGAACGAGCAACCGCAGGCATAGGCCTCTATGTCAATGTACACAAAACGGAATATATGTGCTATAATCAAATGGGTGACATCTCCACTCTAGACGGAACCCCTCTTAAACTAATGGACAAATTCACTTATCTAGGAAGCAACGTCGCATCAACCGAAAAGGACATCGACACGAGGTTAGCGAAAGCATGGATAGCTATCAATAGGCTATAGATTATATGGAAAGCAGACCTAACCGATAAAATGAAACGCAGTTTCTTCCAGGCAGCGGTCGCGTCGAGACTGCTATATGGATGCACTACATGGACTCTAACAAAACGGCTGGAGAAGAAGCTAGACGGCAATTACACAAGAATGCTGCGAGCAATCTTGAACAAGTCCTGGCGGCAACACCCCACTAGACACCAACTGCACGAACATACATTCAGCAACTATGTGAGGATACAGGATGTTGTCCTGAAGACCAGTCCGAGGCGATGAACGATAGGGAAAAGTGGCGAGTGAGGGTCAGGGATATCCGTGCTACCAGCACGACATGATGATGAGGACATATATATATATAGCCACACTGATGAGTTCTGATAAAACGAAACAGATCTGTCTGTGGATGACTATATATATATATATATAGCGGGGGGGGGATTTGGAATAAAATAACCTACAAGTGTCGATATGCGATAAAACTCCAGCAAACAAACTTTGATTGATATACGGCAATACATTTTTGTTATAGTAAACACCAGGTTTACGAGCTGTACTGAACAGTTCTTGGCTCAACTAAAATGAGAATAGCTTGCTTTAAAAATTTAGATTTAAATAAATAAAATGAAAATATGCGTCTCTTCCCATATGGAATGGACACCTGATAAAGGTCGAAGAACTGACCGGCTGACATGGGATAATCACAAAATAAGAAATCTGAACTAACCTTGGTGTTGTGTCGGGTTAAGGCCCACGCAAAAGGAAGCGTCTTCAGTAAGACATTACACTGCATCTGGCTGCGAGGCTCTAGGTTTGGAGAACTGGTGATTGTGGAGTACTCCTTCTTTTCCATTACTCCCATGTCCACTCTGACCTGGAAGGATAATACCTGTTTTATGGATCAAATGGATCCGTTTAAAATGATTCTTATTCGATAGGATCGTGTGAAAAAAAATTAAAATCTGTAAAGAAAAAAAAATACACAAAAATATACATATGAACTTAAAATAAACGTGATTCCTAAACTTCAAGGCATAAAATAAACCTAGACGGGTTGATATACTGTTAAAATCAATCCTGAAGGAATCTATGTTGATCTAAAAAAAAAAAAAATGAAGTTCTATCTACATGTGTTTTCCATTGTACCTCTTCTGGGTCTACTTACTCGAACGTTAAGTGCCTCATTCTTGTACTTTGAGGATAAATCTAAGCTACGCCTTGTAAACAATAAATAAGATGAATGGTTGTTTTACAGCGTATCAAACCTTGTTGGCTTATTTCACACTCCAGGCATTTCAATAACTATGGTCATCAATTGAATATGTATTGATTACATATAAAATTCATCATCACAATCATTTTGAACTGGTAAACTTATTCTTTTTGGTAGATCTGCTGGGGGTATAAAAATTACAAATAACTTTTAATTGTTTTTTTTAATGGCATATCAACCTCCGAGTGTTATTTAAAGCCAAAGCTATCCTTGTAGAAGAACAGTAGTGGTACATTTAATCCATAGCTGGGGGATAAAAGGGTTCATAACTTTCTCAAGGGTATTAGTCCAAAAGTGAATGCTACAGCATGACTAGAGTCCGAACTTACTTACTGTGATGTCACAAACGAGTACATTTGCTACTAGGTCACTGGAACTTCCTCGTTTCTAGAATAGTAATACAATTTCAAATAAAGCTAGTAGACAATAGATTGAGGCCGATTCTCACCGGGTGTTTTTTAATTTTTTTCCGAATACCATACCTTAGCTACGGTTTGTAAAATTCTCGAATGGTATAGTCGACCTACTAGCTACACTTGTGCTTTAATCAAACAGGCGACATCTCGACACTAGAGGGAACCTCTCTGAAACTGGCAGAAATATTCACCTACCTTGGAAGCAGTGTCTCATCAACCGAAAAAGACATCGACACGCGGCTAACGAAGGCATGGACAGCTAACGATAAGCTATCGATCATATGGAAGTCAGACCTGACCGATAAAATGAAACGCAGTTTCTTCCAGAGAGCGGTCGTGTCGACATTGCTGTATGGATGCACTACTTGGACGTGAACAAAAAAAGCTGGAGACGAAGCTGGACGGCAATTACACAAGAATGCTGCAAGCAATATTAAACAAGTCCAGGCGGCAACACCCCACAAGGCACCAACTATACGGCCACCTGTCTCCCATCAGGAAAACTATCCAAGTTAGACGAACCAGACATGCAGGACACTGCTGGAGAAGCAGGGACGAGCTCATATATGATGTACTCCTATGGACCCCCACATATGGCCGAGCAAAAGCAGGACGACCAGCTCGAACCTACATACAGCAGATCGGTGAAGATACGGGATGTAGCCCTTAAGACCTACCAGAAGCGATGAACTATAGGGAGAATTGGCGAGAGAGGGTCAGGGATATCCATGCTGGCGGCACGACACGAAAAGAGAGAGAAGATAAATGAGTTCGATTTTCACTGGATGCACCATACGCCTTGCTTTGTGATAAATCTACGTAATACTTAATAAGCATCTTTAAAAACAGACTCGTGATGAGTAATTGTTATCGAGCTAAGCAATCAAATTATTGGTAGCAAGTTCTATTCTTACTGGATACCCAACTTTTTATGATGAATATTTTCTAAAAGAAGGTTACCTGCCTAATAATAGGCAGGATTTGCTTTGATTTATTTGTTTACTGGTATGTGGTACCTCCAATACTTTTCCAGACATTTTTTGAACTGGCATTTAAAATTGTCGTACACTCTTGAAAATTCAGTAGGTTATTGCTGTGCATCTTATGAGATTACCGACCAATTTTTATGATTTCACGTTCAAATGAACATCTACAGCAGCAATTGGAATACGCCCTTCTAAAGTCTGATTGTCACAGCTGGTGAATTTCAAAAATGCAATCTGGACGTGAGGAGATTTTAGAAGAACGATATGAAATAAAATTGTGTTTTAAACTTGGAAAAAATATCACAGAAAACTATGGAATGCTTCAGACTTCTTTTGGAGCATCTTGCATGAATCGAGCATCAGTTTTTGAGTGGCAAAAGAGATTCAAGGAAGGCAGGGTGTCTGTGAGGGATGATGAGAGGTGTGGGAGAAGTAAGGAAGCCAGAACACCAGAGTTGATTCGCCAAAGGGTTAGGGTTAGGGTTACTATGTTGAGGTTTTAAGGCAATTCAGGTAGAGATTCCGTCGGAAGGGGCCAGCACTCTTCAAATCGGGTCAGTGGCATTTCCACCAAGCAATACTCCAGTCCACAACTCCATCCTTGTCACAGACTATTTGGCCAAGGTGGGCATCAAGACAGTTCCTCATCGTCCCTATAGTCCAGACCTTGCTCCCTGTGACTTTTACTTATTCCCTAAGCTCAGAGGCTGTCGTTATGAGACAAATGAGGAGATGAAAGAGGCTGTGACGAAGGTACTTGACATGCTCACACAATAGGACTTCCATGGGGCCTTCCAGAAATAGTTGGAACGGTACAAGTGCATTGCAGTCGGAGGAGATTACTTGGAAGGGGACTAGAGTTTCATATGTGTACTAACAATAAAAGTGCCCATACGAAAAATGTCTGAAAACTTATTTAATGAACCTCGTATATCAAACTTTGTGTGTTATTTTATGCCAGAGCCATTCTTGTAGAGCTGTAGTGGTACTATTTCTCCCCGCCCTCGCAGAATGATGGAAGACAAGAAAATTCGACGACATCTTGCTCCAACACTGTATTGCCATACATAATCAAAACACAATAGACAGATGGACAAAGGGATTGTCCTCCCCTTCCCTAAGAAGGGTGACCTCGGAACAGCCAAGAACTACCGAGGTATAACCCTTACATCCATAGTGACCAAGATATACAATGCTCTACAATGCAACCGCATAGAACCCAAAATTGAGAACACACTTAGGAAGAACCAAAATTCCTTTGAGAGAAATATATCCAATGTCACAAATTTTGACTATCCGTCGTATACTTGAAGGTGTACCTACAAAACACCCAGAGGGAATAATATTATTTGTCGACTTCACCAAGACCTTTGACTCCATACACAGAGGAAAGATGGAGCAAATACAACTCACCTACAGCCAACCTAAAGAAACCGTCGCAGTCATAAGGATGCTATACAGATACACGAAAGTAAAACCCCGCTCCCCGGATGGAGACACAGATTACTTCGACATTGTAGCCGGTTTGCTACAAGGAGACACATTAGCCCCATACCTATTTATCATCTATCTAGACTACGTGCTTAGGACATCTATTGATAAAATGAAAGACAGCAGTTTCAAGCTGACAAAGGAAAGAAGCAGAAGACACTCGCACAAACAATTACTGACGCCAATTACGCCGATAACATTGCGCTTCTGGTAAATACACCCGCCCAAGCCGAATCCCGGCTACATAGTCTGGAACGAGCAGCTGCAGTCATAGGTGTCCATGTCAACGCATTCAAGACGGAATACATGGCGACATCACCACACAAAACGGTAGTAGTAGACAAGTTCACCTACCTCAACATGCGACTAGCAAAGGCATGGACAGCTATCAATAGATTATCGATCATATGGAAGTCAGACCTGACCGATAAAATAAAATGCAGTCTTTTTTTTCAAGCAGCGGTCGTGTCAATACTGATATATGGATGCACTACATGGACGCTAAATAAACGTTTGGAAAAAAGCTTGACAGTAACTACACAAGAATGCTGCGACCAATATTGAACAAATCCTGGTGGCAGCGCCTCTCAAAGAAGCAGCTGTACGGCCAACTACCACCCATCACGCAAACTATCCAAGTTAGAAGAACCAGACATGCTGGACACTGCTGGAGAAGTTGGGACGAACTCATAAGTCACTTATTCCTGTGGACCCCCTCACATGGACAAGCAAAGGCAGGACGACCAGCTAGAACGTACATACAACAGCTCTATGCCGATACAGGATGTGGCCTTGAAGACCTAGTGGGAGCGAGGGACGATAGGGAAGGGTGGCGGGAGAGATTCAGGGAGATCCGTGTTCATGGCAAGACATGATGATGAAGAGTTCTATTTAACCCATTTCTGGGGAATAAGGGAGTTCATTTCCCAAAGGTATTACTCCGAATAATAGCGCGACTGGAGTTCGAACTCACTTAGTACGATATCGCAGGAGAGTATGTTAGCCACTACACCACTGGGCTTCCTCCAATGATTCACAAAGTAAAAAGGGTTTAAAAAAATGTCTTACAAAGGAACCACAAAATAGAAATCCAAATGAAGATAATGTAGTCCACCCAGAATAAAAAAAAAGACAACAAAAACCTAAAATTTGGGTAGGAAACATTCACAAAGGATTTTGATTCGCAACGAAAAAGAAAAGGAGGTGGGTGTAGATTGGTTGGTTGGTTTCTTTGTTTAATGGCATATCAACTCTTTTTAGGTTATTTAATGCCAAAGCCATTCTCCTACAAGAACTGTAGTGGTACTATTTAACCCATAGCTGGGAGGATAAGGGAGTTCATACCTTTCCCAAGGGTATTTGTCCGAAAGTGAACGCAATAGCGCGACTGGAGTACGAACTCGCGTACTACTATTCCGCAGTCCATCGCTTTAACCATTACAACACGAGGACACCCCCGCAGATGTAGAGTTATAGCTATTGTCGCAGGAAATGGAATCGTTGTTTCATGTTCAATCCTGAACGAGGTTGTTCGCATTCATTTCGCTCTTGATAAAGGGATAAACCCATGTCTTCTTTCTCACTTATAGCTGAAATAAAAGAGCAGTCTGTTTTCTTTCGTCTTTCTTTGTAAGGCAGCCAGTCTTGGTCAGTTGGTGATTTTCTTTTATGACGTATCAACCATTTTCGGGTTTTTTAACACTGGATTAAATTTCAAGTAATTCAATATAGTATTTGTATAGTTATTTGTTTACAGGTAAATGTCAAAATTATTCTATCTTAAACAATTCAGTTTTGCATAAGTAAAGACTTTCAATGTCAAAAATACTTCAATTCAGTTTAGCCTAAGTACACAGTTTTGTTCGATTTAAAAACAGTTCTATTTCAAACAATTCAGTTTAGGCTAAATACTCAGTTTTGTTCGATTTAAAAACAGTTCTATTTCAACCTGTTCATTTTAGCAAAAGTACGCTGTTTCAATGTCAAAAACAGTTCTATTTGAAGCTGAAGCGGTAGGGTGCATTCCCCAAAACTCCAGTATTACTGGAGCCTCACCATCAGTTTGTTAACTCAGGACACTAGCTGGGACGGTGGGGGGGGGGTCTTACCCCTCTGCAGAAATGCAGTTAGTTTATTCTACTGCTTTAGCAGACTCGGCAAAACTAGTCTTGGAAAAGGAAAACTTGCGATAGTCCATTTAAAAGTCACCTTGTGCCACATCATCACAATCTCGGATGGGCTGGTTAAATATATACATCAAGATATTACATTATTCTTCCCACCGATAAAGGCAATTTTCTTAATTACAAACGGCAAATCGGTTATCTGGCAAAATGGCGACTGACGGCAGAGCAGAGATGTAACATTAAATTCCTCCTTGCAGAAAAGCGGACCCATTGATATTCATCGACGCTTGCTAACGTTTACGGGAATCAAAGAGGGGACGGGAACCAGTTACATTAAAAAGAAATAAAAAGACAAAAACATAAAAAATGAAATAAAGAGATACAAAAGAAACCGTTTCGCAGGAGGCATCTAACAGGATGCACATGCCTAAAAAGAGGGGCTTCCTGGCACCAAAGTGAAACTCTATCAGGAATTTTTGTCACCTCGACTTGGATGAAACTTTTCTCTCGGTTGCAAGTAGGGAGCACTCGTGCTAGCTATGTTCCTGGCTCTTGCATCCCAATGCGTCTACTACTAGTAGCAGCGAGACACAATATGGACGCCAAGATGGACGATCAAATTTGTAATTGCTGAAGATGATTCCATAGTATAGTTCAAACGCCTACTTTGGCTAAGCGTGACTATTTCTACTGGTCCAGGAAAACATTTATACCACTAAGTAGTTCTAACACCCTAATAAAATTTGAGTTTAAAGCTGTTCTTATCTTTTTCTTTCCGTTCTTAATTCGCTTATAACTTCAGCGGACAAAAAGACAAGTGAATTGGTTGAGAAGTAGAAAAGGAGTCAGTTTTACAAACCTCGGTATTTCCCAATAACAATATTCTCAACAACGATAAGCAATTTTTCATCAGCCTCATAATGTTTCAGCAGTATATGACATGCTACGTACCGTAAAGCTCTTAAGCAACGAACAAAGGAGAATCCATTAAGATAATATATCCGGCTTGCTAAACGAATTCTATGTAAAAACTTAGCTATATGTCGTTGGGAAGAGCACGAATCCAATAGGTTCCCCACTACAGCTATGGCAAAGTTAGTAGGACAAACTAGGATCTTTAGCCTTGGTTAGGCAACCATCTAGAAAGAAGAAAAGCTTTGAATCCAATTTAGCTTTTACACTGTTTAAAAACTGACTTTGTTCTGCATCTTGACCTTGACTGAAGAATTAGATTGTGTTAATAATACGTACAGGAATAATAATGTAGGCAGGTTAACAGAGAAGCGAGTTCTTATTGGAAACTCTGAAATACTTCTGGCCCTGTAGCAGACTTGACTAAATTTCGTATATGAAGCACCTCTTGTTGTGTAATGCTGAGTAAACTTCGGTCTAAAGTTCAAATCTCACTGATTGCTCCGTACATTTGGCCTTGTGCCAACAAACAACGCTAAGTTTGGTAAAAATGTCTACAAGTGTTTTCCATAGTTTACTTTGGGTCAGAAAACTGTTGTCGCTAACATGTTGAAGCAGACATGCTGACTGATGACTCATTTTTGTAAACACTGCAACTGGCTGCCGAGAGAGAAACAAAGCGATAAATATTTGTTTATTTTCCCGCTATAATAATCTCTTTGCTTTTTTTCTTTCCATTCATAGCGGAACGCTTTTAGCTCATTTCTTCGTCTTTCTCAATCATATTTTTCTCCCATTCGAAATCTTTTCCTATTATTCCTTCTCTTTTTTTTAATTCTTATTCTTATTCTCTCTATTTGTGTTCAAATTCTATTGTTTTGTCTTTTTTTATTTTTTTTATTTTTTTTTTTCTTCTTTCTAATTCCATTCTCCCACATTATGGCTTCTGGTTATTTGTAACTATAATGAGCCTTCCTTCTAACGTTTTCATGTTATTTTTTTCTTCTTTTCTGTTTGTCAAGATCACCGTTTTATCTTCATTTAGTTTATTCATCTCTTTCCTTTCACATAATGGCATTCTCTTCAGCCTCGTTTTGAGTCTTTCTTAAATGATCATGTCCGCCAAACTCAAAATGGCGGTTGACGATATAAAGCCATTCTATGAAAAAATATATACTTAAACAACAGCACAAAAAAATCAGAGACAGTTTATAATAATACCATATAATTGGATTTCTGACAACTGATATATATATATATATATATATATATATATATATATATATATATATATATATATATATATATATTATGAGAATAAAATGTATATCATAACTGCAAAGTAAATATTATAATATATTATGACAATATGTGCATTAAAACTATATGTATATTATAACTGTAATATGTATCATCATCATCATCATCATCATGTTGTGTTGCAGCATGAAGTTCCCTGACTCTCACCATCAGTCCCAATCGGCCATCGCTCTAGGTAAGTCTTCTAGACGACATCCAGTGTCTTCACAAAGCTGATATATGTAGTTCTTTTCTGAACAACTTACACTGCTACTTCCATGAGTTGCAATCCAAAAGAAAACGTCGCTAATGAGTTCTTATTTACTTCACAGTTCATGTCTTGTTCATCTTGGATAGTTTCTGTGATGGGAGGTAAGTGGTCGTACAGATCCGTTTATGTAGAGTTTTGTGTCAGATTTCCATATAATCGATAATCTGTTAACGTCCTCGTTTTCGTATACATTTGTCGACATCGTTTTGAGTAAATGAGATATTGCTACCGAGGTATGTGGACTAGATTACTGATTTAACGAGTTGTGACTCAAAATGAAAGTTGCTCCTTTTTATTAAGAACACATGAACTGTTTTATTTGTATTTACGTTGCGGTTGATTAGATTGCGCAGGTGTATTTGTGAGAAGCGTCGTCTGCATCTATCATCATTTCTGTGGGATATAGTCTGCTTCTTGTCTCTTAAATGAAGATTTTTTTTTTTTTTGTTATATCTATGGACATTTGTAAATCATAATCTCAGCAGATTATGAACATATATGATGCTAATGTTTCTTAAAGCTAACAATTTGGGAAGTCCATATGATTGAAATACTAGTTTCTTCTTTGCTCTGAATATGGAATCAAATGCTTTCGACAACGCTGCAAAGAGAAATGTTGCCTCGAGATTTTAAGCACGTATTTATTCGCTGATTCAATGAATAGGTACACCCAGAGAAATTGTGGATTGATTTCTTCGAAAGTTGATCTTTTTATGTAATAAACTTTTGAACTTCAGGCTAGATATGACTGAGAAGTAGGACGTTAGAAATCTTAACAGCTATAGAAGTAAGAGTAATGCCCCTATAGTTCTAAGGGATTTCGAGGTCACCTTTTCTGAAGACAGGGAGGATACACTCACTAGTTCATTTCTCTATTGTCTTTCGTTTATACACAGCGTTGCATAATCGAAGAGGTATGTCAGCAACTTTTCTTACATATGTCTGCAGAAATTTCGTCGAGGTCTCCAACTTTTCTGCTTTTAATTGCTTTTAGAACTGCATCAGGTTTTTTCTCCTTAAACTGGTCAAGTTTTATGTCTTGTTGGCTATTACTAATTTTTTCGGTAATTTCATCAGTGATTTCAGAAGGCTTTTCATATAGATTCTTGAAATGTTCTTTCCATTTCTTCTTGATTGGCTGCTTTTAGTTTTGATCTATAGGTCCTTATCCTTCGGCTTATTTCATGTACTGTTTGTCATCTAAATTGTGATTCTCTATCTTCTACCGAATGTCTGATTTTATTGCTGCATATTCATTTTGACAGAACCGTCAATCAGGGATTTCTTCACACAGGATGCGCCTGTGTAAACAACCGGAAAACAAGAAAAACGTGGGTGTAAGCCGATAACATGGGCTGACAACTGGAAACGTGTAGGCGTTGTAAAATGATATATGTTGATGCCAACGGTAGTTATGGTCAGCATATTTACCAACCCCTCCGCTCGGGCAGGATATGACACAAGGTCAATTTTTTAAGCGGAATATAACAGGTTTGGATTCTGAGTTTTCCTTCTCCTAGACTAGTTGCCTTACCAAGGCTGAAGAACCAGTCTGTCCTACTATTTACCCATATCTGGAGGGAGAATAATTGGATTCATACCTTTCCCAAGGGTATTAGTGCTATGTGAAATGCAATCAGTCTCGTCCAGGATTTGAACTTGTGTCGCCGTGTCGATTTCCTACGACGATAACCATTACACCACGGGCACATCCTAACGGTAGTTATGGTTAATCTGGCAGCCCCAGTCACGAGAGCAGACAGCGAGTGTCCAGAGGGGGCTAGTGGCTCCCCTAGCCGAGAAGCAAAAGGAGTACCAAGTGAGGCCCTGAGTATGGAAGTACTGCATCGCTAGGAACTTAAGAAAAGGTCAATAGAGCAGTCCTCCTTTCGTCTCCCTGTCACTGTCTCTCTCGCACACCTACAAAAGCTTTAGGTCACTCAAGAAATAGATATATTATATTTTTGAAACGAAGTGTTATTGTTTCTTCCTTCATTATGTTAGAAAACTTTATTAATTTGGCTTTCAGTGTATTCTAGTTGTTCTTTTTGGTATATGTTACTTGACTCTATGCATACCTAAGTTTCTGCGTATTTATATTTGTTTGGTTTCCTATATTAAGAAATAGCCCCGTCGGCTACAGCTGTAGAATACACTGAGTGCATCTCTGAAAAGTGTTAAGACTCCCCCAACGCGTGTCTTGTAGCCCAGTCGACTGCGGCTGCAGAATGCACCAACGGCATCTCTGCAGACGGATGAGACTCCCCAAACGAGTGTCCTGTGGCCCAGTTGGCTCGAACTGTAGAATGCTTTGACTACATCTCGTCAGAGGGATCAGCTCCCCAAACGAGTGTCTTGTAGCTCAATCGGCTGGGGCTGTTGAATGCACCGACTGCATCCCTTCAGAGGGATCAGCTCTCCCAATGTGTGTCGCTTATCTAAACAATTTGATAGTGAGGCTCCAGAAATGCTGAAGGTTTGAGGAATGCGGAGTACTCGTTTATTGACATCGCTCCCGCGTATACTCTGACCTGGAGTGGTAGAGAACCAGACAGAGTCCTATATATATGTTAAATAGAACTAAACTGTGTGATTACGCTGAACTGAATTGCTTTAAATAGAACTGTTTTAACCTTTAAACTGCGTATTTTTGATAAAATGAATTGTTTGAAATAGAACTGTTTATTTGTATAAAATGGATTAAGGATTAAATAACCTAAAAAAGTTGATATGCATTGAAACAAAAACAACCAACCAAATATATTAAGTAAATATGCTTTTTCATATTATCTCGTTTTTTTCCCGAAATGGTATTGACTCTCGCATAACTCGACACTTGATTCTTTGTCTAGTCAGAATGCATTCGGCTGCTGCGTATCTATGGATAGTATTTTCTGTAAAGATAACGCAATTATTCGCTTGGTTAGTTGGTTGTTTGGGTTTTATGGCATATCAACCTTTGTGGGTTATTTTATGCCAAATCCATTTTAATACAAATAAACAGTTCTATTTCAAACAATTCATTTAGGCATAAGTACACAATTCAATGGTCAAAAACACTTCTACTTCAAGCTAATTCGTTTAGTCAAAGTTCTCTGGGAATTCAGTTTAGTATCAATATATATTTTGTTTACATACTGGCCAATGTCAAAACAGTTCTATTTGAAACAATTCAGTTTAGCATACAAAAACAGGTCAATTTCAAACACTTCTTTTTCAAACAATTCGGTTTAGCATAAGTACATAGTTTAATTGTTAAAAAACATTTCTATTTCAAGCTGTTCAGTTTATTCAAACAGCTTTAATTCAAACAATTTAATTTAGTATAAGTATAGTTTTCGTTTACTCACCGTTAAATGTCAAAGTTCTATTTTGAACGATTCAGTTTAGCATAAGTACGCACTTCACATGTCAAAACGGTTCTATTTCAAGCAATTAAGTATAGCATAAGTACGCTGTTTAAATATCAAAACAGTTTTATTTCAAGTAATTTAGTTTAGCATAATTACACAGATTAGTTCTATTTAATCCATTGATAGGTTCAAGGCCAGAGTGGACCTGAGAGTAATGGCAATGAAGTAAAGTTCCACATTCCCCAAATCTCCAACATCACTGGAACGTCATCATGAGTTTGTTTTGTGTCATATTCAGGACACTCGTTGCTGGGGTCTTAGCCCTCTGCAGAGATACAGTCAGTGTATTCTACAGCCCTAGCCGATTGGGCAAACGTAATTTTTCAAGTATTCAGCTACACTTCTGTCGTACATCACTGGGTAGTATAGGTATCCAAAGAAATCCAACAGTTTATTAAATATCTCGCGGATATTATAAAAATGATAACATTAATATGCAACAACAAAAATTACTATTTGAAGAGAACAAATCTTGATTAGATATCAAAATAACAGCGGGACTTAGAATATGTTGACTGTATCTTCTACTGAGGTTAAAACCCATACCAAAAAGGGATTTCCTGAGTATGACAATAAACTGTATCTGATGGTGAGGTTCCAGTTCTATAAATCTGGGGAGTATGGAGTAACACTTTATAGCCATTATTCCCAGGTTAACTCTGAGACAGTGTTCTTGTACCTATTAGATATGTTTAAAAAATTTTAGCGTTGGAAAAGAATATGTGAAATCAAATTATTTGTCATCATCATCATCATCATCATATCGTGCTGGTAGCATGGATATCCCTGACCCTCTCTCGCCACTCCTCCCTATCGTTCATCGCCCTAGGTAGGTCTTCAGGACAACACCCTGTATCCTCACATAGCTGCTGAATGTACGTTCGAGCTGGTCGCCCTGCTTTTGCGCGGCCATGTGTGGGGATCCATAAGAGTACATCTCTTATGAGTTCATCTCTGCTTCTCCAGCAGTGTCCTGCATGTCTGGTTCGTCTAACTTGAATAGTTTTCGTGATAGGGGGCAGGTGGCCGTACAGTTGGTGTCTTGTGGGGTGTTGCTGCCAGGACTTATTCAGGATTGCACGCAGCATTCTTGTGTAATTGCCATCTAGTTTCTTCTCCAGCCGTTTTGTTAGAGTCCATGTAGTGCATCCATATAGCAGTATCGATGTGACCGCTGCCTGGAAGAAACTGCGTTTCATTTTATCGGTTAGGTCTGATTTCCATATAATCGATAGCCTATTGATAGCTGTCCATGCTTTCGTTAGCCTCGTTTCGATGTCCTTTTCGGTTGATTCGACGCTGCTTCCTAGGTACGTGAATTTGTCTACTAGTTTAAGTGGGGGTCCTTCTAGAGTGGAGATGTCCCCCGTTTGGTTATAGCACATGTATTCCGTTTTGTGTGCATTAACATAGAGGCCTATGCTTGCTGCTGCTCGTTCCAAACTATGCAGAAGTGTTTCGGCTTGGTCAGGTGTATTTGCCAGTATCGCTATGTCATCAGCGTAGTCGGCGTCGGTAATTGTTGTTGCGGGGTATCTTCTGCTTCTTTTCTTCGTCAGTTCGAAGCCATTCTCTTTGATTTTGTCAATCGATGTTCTAAGTACGTAGTCTAGACAAATGATAAAGAGGTACGGGGCCAGCATGTCCCCTTGTAGTACTCCTGCTACAATGTCAAAGTATTCTATGTCTCCATCCGGTGATCGTATTTTTACTGTAGTGTTTCTATAGAGAATCATTATTGCCGCTACGGTTTCTTTAGGTATGCCGTACGCTAGTAGGATTTGTTCCATCTTTCCTCTGTGAATGGAGTCGACAAATATTAATGTCGCTTGTAGGTTCTTTGCCCGTACACCTTCAAGGATTCTGCGGATAGTTAATATTTGTGAGGTCGTGGATCTACTTCTTCTGAAGCCATTTTGGTTTTTTCTAAGTATGTTGTCGATTTTGGGTTCTATTCGGTTTCGTAGTAGGGCATTGTAGATTTTGGCAGCTATGGATGTAAGTGTTATGCCTCGGTAGTTTTTGGCTAATCCAAGGGAAGGGGAGTATGCATCCCTTCATCCATCTATCTATCGGATTTTGATTGTATACTGCGTTGCAGTGTCGGAGCAGTATGTCGTCGAATTGTCTGGTCTTCCATACTTTCGGGGGAATTTCGTCCAGCCCTGCAGCTTTCCTATTTTTAATTTTTCTGAGAACCGAGTCGAGTTCTTCTTGTGTGAATGGTCCTAGTTTAATGTCTAATTGTTTGCTAATTATTCTGGTGATTGGTTCATGCGTTATTTTTGGTGGGTTTCCAAGTAAGTTTTTGAAGTGCTGTTTCCACAGTTTTATTCTTTCTTGTTGGTTTGCTGCTTTAAGTTTTGCTTTGGCTGTGTTCTTTCTTCTGCTCACTTCGTTTATTGTTTGCCAGGCTATTCTAGATTGTCTATCTTCCACCGAGTCTCTAATCCTATCTATCAGATTTTGAATGTATTCTGTCTGTTCCATTATATATATGCCTGCTAATTGATATTGTGCAGTTTTTAGTTTTAAGGCATTTGTGTTTGTTGGGTTTTTTCGATAGTTTTTGGAGGCTGTTTTCACTAGTGCACATTTTTCTCTCACCGCTAAAGTTTCCCATGGGACTCTATATTTAGTTTTAATTTTTGTTGGAATGTGTTTTGCTGCTGCCTGGAAGTGTGCATTGACGAAATTTTCATATTCGTCGTTTGGTGTACTTTTTTCCGTCTTTTCTTGTAGTGTTTCGAATCTGTTTCTTAATTCTAATACGTATTTATCTCTTATATCTTTATTGTTTAATAGGGCCCAGTCATAGTGTTTGGTGGTCGCTGTTCGTTTGGCGTTTTTTCGTAGGCTTAATCGTATTTTCGCCGTGACTATTCGGTGATCGGTGGACACACCCTCAAAAGAGGAGTATACCTCGCAATTCAATGCACTATTCGGGGGAAATACTCGATAACCTTTAATCCGATAAATGTATTTAAAATACATTAAAAATTCAAATGTAAAAGTACAATGTATGCAATGTTACGTAACCTCAGCGACACGGCACCAAATAGGAATAGTTGTTACATTACAGAACCCAATATGAAATGTTGTCATATTACTCAAGTTCGAGACGGGTCCAGTTGTTTATTTCATGTCTGCAATATCCGCCACCAGTTTCCTGGTAGACGAACAAATATTGAATTTATTTCTTTTCTAGCGTCCAAGCTCTACCCAACCAAGGGGCCCTCGTCTTAACTCGACTGAACTCGAAACTGCCCGACGCCAATTCACCGAATTACTGCTAACCAACTGACTGTGTCTTCGTCTCTTCTCATATATATTAAGCTAATTATGCTGTTGACTAATCTGACAATAACACGTATTATTAAAACTTTCCAGAGTTACGTCATCCTCATCTCAGCGGATATCAAATCCCATTGTTTATCTTTTATATCCTCTCTACAGCCGATTTCAAAACAAACTATTGTTATGAAAGGGCTAACATCGAACACAACCAAGGTCCATCTGCCTGACCTTTTAATTGCAAACTAACACTTCCATCTCAAACTTTTTACGTAGCACTTAATTTATCACTAAAATAGAATGATTAATTAATATAATTAATTACAATCCTAAATTATATTACACGCTACTCTTTACCCTTTAGGGTCAAAATAACACAAGACTGATTGATCAATCAATAAAAAATATATACAAAAGAAAAACAAAACAAAGCAAAACAAAAGAAGTTTTCGCTGCTATAAGAAAATTAATTGTGTAGTTTGGCCAGCGGTCCATATCTTGAATTGAATGGTTTGGACACACACACACACACACGCAAACACATACGTGGTGCTGTCAATAAGTTTCCAGACTTTGTTGTCCAGGCATTTAAATTGTCGTAGACTCTTGAAAATTCACTATGTTATTTCTATACATCTTATGAGATGACAGACAAATTTTTATGATTTCAGGTTCAAGTGAACAGCTACAGCAGCAATTGGAATACACCCTACTAAAGCCTGATTGTCACTGCTGGTGAATTTCAAAAATACAATCTGACAATTTAGAAGAACGATATGCAATAAAATTCTCTTTTAAACTTTGAAAAAATGCCGCCACAGAAACTTATGGAATGCTTCAGACTGCTTTTGGACCACCTTGCATGAATCGAGCATTAATTTTTGAGGGGCATAAGAGATTCAAGGAAGGCAGGGAGCCTGTGAGGGATGATGAGAGGTGTGGGAGGAGTAAGGAAGTCAATATACCAGAGTTGATTGGCAAAATGGTTAGGGTTAGGGTTACTATGTTGAGGTTTTAAGGGAGTTCAGGAAGAGATTCCTAGGGAAGAGGCCCGCACTCTTCAAATCGGGTCAGTGGCATTTCCACCAGGACAATGCACCAGTCAACAACTCCATCCTTGTCACAGACTATTTGACCAAGATGGGCATCAAGACAGTTCCTCGGACTCCCTATAGTCCAGACCTTGCTTATTGTGACTTTTGGTTATTCCCTTAGCTCAGAGGCTGTCGTTATGAGACAATTGAGGAGATAGAAGAGGCTCTGACGAAGGTCATTGGCACGCTCACACAAGAGGACTTCCATGGGGCAATACAGAAGTTGTTGAAACAGTAGAACAAGTACATTGCAGCCGGAGGAGATTACTTCGAAGCGGACTAGAGTTTTCATGTATGTACTATCAATAGAAGTGCCCATACGAAAAAACTCTGGAAACTTATTTAATGATCCTCGTATATATTTATAAAATTTTGATTAAATTCAACTTTTTAATCAACCAAACTTTACACTTTCGTATGCAAACCAATGCAGAGCATTATCTCAAAATTTTAAACAAGATTCATGAAACGGGTTGACAGGGATGGTGAGCAGAAAGAGATAATGACGTAAAGGAACTTCAATGTAAGGTTTAAAATGTTTGTATTGTGAACTATGCTTGGGTTGAATACATATATATCGGCAATCAGCAGACACACTCTGAGAAATGTAGTGGGAGGTTGCATGCCAGCAAACTCTGAAATAAAAATCAGACCCCTTTTGCCCTTTTGCTTGAATTGGATCGCCGGCCAGGATAGCTTGAAACGGTGTCAGTTAAAAGGAGAAACGCATACCTAGCAGATGGGAAAACAAAGGCAGTAGCTCGTGTAGAAAAAGGGACAAAAGATTTGATTGAACATAATTTTCTATCATGCACAAATTAATTTTTCCTGTTAATCATTGTTCCTCAGAGAAGTATTCTCATTATTTTCCCTGAGATTTGTGATATGTTTGTATCAATTTGTTAGTTAAATGCTAACGGAATGAATATATATAATATGTTGTTGAAATCGTCGTTGTGTTTGGTTTTACCTTCGCTGGTCGTTCTCATACATGTTTTCTGTGCGATAATTCCTCAATCTGTTAGCGATAGTTTTATTATTATTACTCATTAGTGTTTTTACATCAGCTTACGCTGATGGTCTTCCACAGGAGATTGAGTGACAGCAAGTCTCCTCAAGTCTCCAGGACTCTTCTCAGTATTCTGGCTGTTTTCAATAATGCTGTTGTTTGGGTGGTCTCCACTCGGCCTTAAATTTCCAAATCTTCCAGGCCCTTTAATAATCCTTTAGTTACCGTGCCAAAAGCACCAATCACAATTAGTATAATTGTCACCTTCATATTCCATAGTTTTTTCAATTCTCTAGCAAGGTCGGGGTACTTATCTCTCTTTTCACATTCTTTCAGTTTTATTCTGTGATTCGCCAGGACAGCAAAGTCGACAATTTTGTAGATTTTCTTTTTTCTTTTTTTGTTTATTATTAAAAAATCTGGCCTTCTGGCCGAGATTAGGGGATCCGTGTGTATATCAAAATCCCTTAGAACTTTGTGTGTATCATTTTCTAGGACAGGTGCAGGATTGTTGGCATGGTCAAATTGAAATTTCTTGCACATTTCCCAGTGGATCATCTTGTTCACCCAGTCGTGTCTCGCCTTGTACTCCTTCTGTGCTAATTTGCTGCATTAAATTATTATTATTATTATTACCCGAGGCTCATCCCTAATGAGCCAACCCGAGTAAATACAAGAATTATAAATTTTAGTTCGTTTACGTTCTTCATCGCCGACTTCCGGAACATGGAATAACCAATTATTGAGAATATCGTCTGGAATTGAAGAAGAGACGTAACTATATATATGTATAAATATATATAATAGAATTTACCCGACCACTCTACAAAGCAACCCTGCATTTGTGGTGTGATTGGGTAAATTCTATTATATAGAGGTCAATTTATAAGCGGATTTTAACTGGCTTGAATTCAGAATTTTCCTTATCCTAGACCAAGGTTAAAGTGCCTATTCTGCCTTATTATTTACCCGTCGCAAGAGGAAGAATAGTCTGATGCGTACCTTTTCCAAGGTATTATCGCTCTGTGACACGTAACCATTTGAGTCCAGGATTTGAACTAGAGTCATCGTATCCATTTTCAATGATGATACCCATTACATCACATGCGCCACCTTCTGATCCGAGACAGGGTCCCCTGTTACTACACATTCATCATAAAAAGAGTTGGAGATGAAAGAAGAAAGAAAAAACAGAAAATGGGAGACTGCTCACCGTGGAAAAGATATCAGATAAATGTTAATTCTGCGAACAGCTCGTACGACTATCTCCACCTTCGGTTATTTTACTCTGGCCATCTTTTTTTTTTGTCAGCTATTTTATGATCGCCATCTTTTTTTTTACCTTGTCTTATTACTACTTTATAAATGAATTGTTTATTTTTCTATTGAAGAAGTCTAGTATGCGTCTATTACAGAAAGTAAAAATATAAGATTTTGAGAATATTATTTAAAGGAAAAAAGATACCGTTAATTGAATCTTCGGAGTTAAACTTTCAAGTCGGAAAAAAATCTGAACTAAAGTTGGTGTCGATTTCTATGGCTGATTTTAAATTTAAAACTTTACTGAACAACCCATGGGCGACAATTTTAGGTTATTTATTGCCAAATCTTTTTTAAACATATATATTAAATATATATGATTTGGTTTGGTTGGGTTTTATGGCATATCAAACATTGTAGGTTATTTAATGCCAAATCCTCTATATACATAAGTATTAAGTAAATATGACTTAGTTTGGTTGGGTTTTATAGCATATAAACCGTTGTTGGATATTTAATGCTAAATCCTCTATATACCTATGTATTAAATATATAGGATTTGGTTTGGTCGGGTTTTATGGCATATCAACACTTGTAGGTTATTTAATGCCAAATTCTGTTTATAGATATATATCAAATATATAGGATTTGCTTTAGCTGGGTTTTATGGCATATCAACCGTTGTAGGTTATTTAATACCAAATAATCTTAATAAATATATATCAAATATTTTGGATTTTATTTGGCTTGATTATATGACATATCAACCCTTGTAGATTATTTAAAGGCATATCCTTTTATATATATATATATATATATATATATACATATGATTTGTAAACATATTGTTGATAACATTTTGAAACGAATCTGAGTTAATTTTTTACACACGGTTAAATGTTTTCAAGTGTTTCTATCTAATATGAATAATTCTATTTACTATAAATCATTTGTTTGAGAACTGTTAAATAGATATACATAATATGTTAGGAATTATGTTGTCGGTACTTTAATTTTTTAAAGAGAACAAAGTGGTATTGCAGTTGTTTATACACAGTTGAATGATTTCAATTATTTCTATCAAACACTAATAATTCTATTAATCATTTGTTTGCAGACATCGAAGTGGTTACAAGTATTGCTATTTAGCACTAATTATTCTATTCAACATTAATTATCCGTTTGCACTCGTTTGCACAAATGATGTCAAGTATTGCTATATATAACTGATAATTCAATTAAACATCAATCTTTTGTTTACACAGAGTTACATGCCAAACGGTTATATTTCTATCAATTCCATTAAGCATAAGTCATTTTTGTGTGCACACAGTTAAAATATCAAGCAGTTATATTTGACCCATAGATACGACCCTATCAAGTGCCTGAGTGGACCAGGGAGTTATAGCAATGAGAGAGTACTTTGCATTCCTCAAAGATCCAGTGTTACTGGAGCCTCAGATTGTTTCGTGTCATATACATTCTTTGGGGGAGATCTTACCCCTCTATAGAGATACAGACGCTTTATTTTATAGCCCCAGCCAACTGGGCTGCAATGGTAAAGGTTTATATTTTAGCCACGCTATAGTTGTCTGCGCATAGTTTTGCAGAGATTTTTTAGGCTTAAAAGGTCGACGTATACACGGCGGTTCTCGGTAATTATCTTAAAGTAAAAATACAACTTCAAATTGAGAAAATTTCAACAAGATACAAGAAAAACACAAAATCAGATTGAGAAATAAGATTTGTTGGGCTTTTATATTTCTTGTGCTAATATTTATCTTTCATCCAAATTTTTTTGTCAATTTTGAAGTTGTAGCTTTTTGAGACTCATTAGCAATCTGTATCATGAGAAATTCTTTTGTCATTGTAGCATGGGTTATTTTCGCTTCGCATGGTGCAACAACGGACTTTCTCATTACTAGCTAGGTAGACCTGGTGGCGTTATATATATATATATATATATATACTTCTTACTTCATTTTCCCTCTTTTTCTCCTAACTACTGCTAATACTGCGCCATGCACTAATTCATTTTACTCTATTGAGCCAAGAATCTTTGGTATTTATTTTTCCTTCAGTCACCCATTTCTTCCAAATATACTCTCAGTAGACGATTGGGTTTTTTATTTTATTGAAGTCATTTGAAACTCTTAGTCATGAGACAAAATAAGTATATATAGCTATGCATATATATATATTCAATTATGTTCTGTTGAAGACTACAAAGTATTTTCTTTTTAAAATATATTAAAGTGAAGATGTTCACGTCTTCTTATTATTTTCCTCATGATTTTGGTCGTGGTGGTGAAGAAAGTGCTCCATACTAGACCAAGCGCTTTCGACCCTTTCGCTGGTCGTCCTCAGCGGGGTTGTGTTTGATTGTTTGTTGCTATGAGTTGTGGTGAATTTTTTTAGGTTTTTTTTATAGTATATATTTGGCTCACTCTCTTAAGAGGGGTGGTAGGATTAGTAATTGAATACGTTTGATATGTTAATGCCTTTATTAAATAATATTTTATTTATAGTATTTTTTTAAAAATTATATTTTAAGCTTATTGCTTCGATGATTTTTAAGCGATTTTCATAGTTATTCTTCAATATGATTTTTGCATAATTAGTAAGGATCTTTATTACATCACCGGATTTGAGTTTGTCAGTGTCTTTGTTAAGCTTTGTCATTAGATTTCTGAGTAAGGCAACGAGCAATTGTGGTTGTAGTATGGCCAATGTAGGTATTAGATTTTATGTCATTTTCAGATAGACCCTCTCGAAGGTATATATATATATATATATATATATATATATATATATATATGTTAAATTTCTGGTACAAGCAAATTTATATACACAAATTAACAAAGACGGCATTGGTAACAAAAGAGCGGGGACTATTATAAAATAGTAAAATGAACGAGGGCCCTTTCGTCAGGCGCTTTTCAAGTTTTATACACCGGAAATCGGTTAAAACAGGGGTATAAATTATATAATTTGGATTGCAAAGATGAGGTGAGAGAAAAAGAAAAACAAAAAAAAAACTTAAGTCACCCTAGTCTCAAAGCAATTCCCTAAAAATATTTAAGATATGATTGTTAAACTGCCTACTTAGAGAGGGGCGATTCATAGAAATCTAAATCGCCTCCAAGACTTTGAGATGGGATTTGTCTTTAGCTCTATGCAGGACAGAGAAACAATCGTCTTCATAACTGGTTCTGCAGTTATTTATAGTAAGCAAAGGCTCACCAATAGCCGAATCCATTGCCTGAGAGTGCCCGGATATTAATCGGCCTGACAAGAGAATTCTGGGTATTTGCCGTCTAACTCTCACTTCGAGGCGTTGACAAGTCATGCCTATATATGTCGAACTACATCGACATACAAATTTATATATTAAATTATTTTGTTTCAAGATAGGCAGCTCGTCTTTATTTGTAGAATTAAAGGCCGGCCTCGTAGTGAATATTGGTCTTAACAGCATGATAACAACGATACGCAGAAAAGCAATCTTATCAGCAAAGGACTGGCTAGCAGAATCCACCCAAGGAAGTCTAAAGTAGACAGGACACTTCGGAGGACCGAAGACTTTGATCGTAATTTTGAACCTAGTCACTGTATACATGATATTAACATCAATAAAGATATCCTTGATAACCTTAAGTTCATTCTCAATCTTGCAGTCACTACAGATGTTTAAAGCTCTATAAGAAAGACATCTGATCAGATTAAGTTTCCAAGATTTAGGGGCAAAAAAATGCCAATTCAAATATAGCCCAGTGAATGTGGGTTTCCTATGGACCGATGTGAGGAAAGAAAAATCACATCTTTCGACTAACACATCTAAAAATAGCAATTGACCATTATTTTCCTCCTCCATGGTAAATGTCAGGGAAGAGTGTAGCTGATTCAATATATTAAAAAATGCTAAGGCATCGCTACGTGATCTAAAGGAAACAAAAGTATCATCCACATAACGTAAATAGATGAAGGGCTGAGGAAACTTATCAAACAGACGTCTCTCGTGGAATCCAACAAAAATATTAGCCAGAATGGGGCCAACAACTCCATCCTTGTCACAGATTATTTGACCCAGATGGGCATCAAGACAGTTCCTCACCGTCCCTATAGTCCACGCTCACACAAGAGGACTTCCATGGTGCCTTCCAGAAGTTGTTGCAACGGTACAACAAGTGCATTGCAGCCGGAGGAGATTACTTCGAAGGAGACTAGAGTTTCATGTGTGTACTGTCAATAGAAGTGCCCATACGAAAAAACTCTGGAAACTTATTTACTGATCCTTGTATAATCATTAAATACCTACAAGAAAAGTGTAATACATCGAACAAAAAATGTATTTACATAATCTAAAGGTGATGTAGTGGTTAACGTTATGTACTGTAATATTTGAGTAAGTGAGTTCGAACTTCAGTCGGGTTATTAAATTCACTTTCGGACTACTACACTAGGAAAACGTACAAACCCTTTTATACTCTCAGCTCTAGGTGTAATATATTGCCTTGACCGGCTTTGAACCCGGCAGATGAGGTTGATAGATACATCCGGTCGTAGATAAAATCAACAAAGTGTCTACCGGAAAAGCAGAAATGCGTGGACGTGATAACCGAAGCATAAAATATGTGTGGTTGTAAGCCGTGAATAATAGAAAACCAGCAACGCATTGGCGTGATAGCTGAGGCATAAAAAAATGCGTGGCTGTAAGCTGTGATTTATGGAGAATAATCAGTGTGTGGGTGTAAACCATGGCCAATGAAAAACAATGATTGTGTAGGTGCAGAAGCGTAGCCGTGAGGATCACGTATAATTTTTAAGACTCTATAAGGTGTAGAATTTCGTCAGAAGTCCTGTTTCCGCTGGCTGTTCTGACTCCCGACAGCTCCCTCATGTGCGCGAACTCTTACTGATTTCTCTTCTGCTCCACACAATCGTCACTTTTGAAGAATAATAACATAAGATTATATTTTTATATATACGTATTTGTCGTGGTTTGTGAAGATCCAGTGACAGTATACAACATAGGTCAAGTAGGGCTATTATTGTTCTTCGACAAGGATGGCTTTGGAATAAAGTAACACACATGGGTCATCAAATAAAGAAACTAGAAAGAAACCGAATAATAATGGAATAGATATATCAAAGAAAATCATATCAACATTGAAAGTGGATAGAAAATCGTTTTATTTTAACAGGTATTATTGTTACTACATGTGTATCATTATTTCCTTTTTCTTTACCCCTTTCATGTGACTGCTTTTGGCTTTGACCTAAAATGTCAAATAAAAAATCTTAAAATACAAAATATACTGTTGAATATTCATGTGACAGTGAATTTCAAAACTGATCTAGTAAAACGGAAATATTCCGAAGCGAAGCAATAATATTACAAAGTGAATAGTTTTTGAAAGGTTTTTCCTTTTCTTAGATCGATTTTATTTTCAATAGATTTTTTCTGAAATCTCTGTAAAGACCATGATAGAAGAACTTCCTGATTCCATAGCAATTCAGTTATTTTTCGAGTTAAAATATAAAGTTTACCTGGGTGAGTGTAAAGTTTCGCAAAATTTTGGTAAAATGAGGCACAATTCGCAGCTCCAGATTCTTTGACCCAGGTCGCTAATTTAATTAACCACACTAGGCTATATCATACCGACCTTGCCTGAGTTCTTGGTTACACTTTATTCATATATATTTGATATATATGATTTGTTAACACATTTTGTTGATAATGTTTTTAGATGAACCTAAGCTCTTTTTGCTCCCAGCTTAAGGATTTCAAGCATTTTTACCAAAAATAAATAATCTATTTACAATTAATCATTTGTTTGCTTACATTTAAATGGATATTCATACAAATTTTCAGTGAATAGTCTGTAGGTAATTTCATTTTTAAATGAGTAGGAACTCAGTTTTTTCACTAGTATTACAATTGTTTGCATTAGTATTACGATTGTTTCAACACAGTAAATTGATTTCCGTTATTTCTACCAATCACTAATTCTATTCTATATTAATCGTTTGGTTGCACACAGTGAAATGCTTACAAGTATTGCTATTTAACACTAATTATTCAATTTAACTCAATTTATTCCTTTGTGGGCGTGCACTCGAGTATTACACGCCGGATTTGTCTCTATGGCTTGGAGCACAGTTTCGGAATCCATGGTTTTAAGATTAACTGACCATTCCTGATTGCCAAGATTCTTGCAACCAAATAACATTTCTTGAACCATCCGGTTACTGTACCGTGATCAAGTGCACCATCATACTTCGTTGAAAAAATATTTTTGGTTGCCGCCTCCGTAGCGTTATGACTAAGTCCAACTCGTAAACTGCTGTTAGCTAATTAGGATCCTTCAATCCTTCATAAATCATCATCACTATCATCATCATGTCGGAGCTCTAGCACGGATTTCCTTGACTCTCCCTTGCCATTTGTCTCTATCATCCATCGTCTCCGGCAGGTCTTCTAGATTTCACCCTGTGTCCGTCCAGAGCTATTGTAGATAAGTTCTGGTTGAGAACGTCGCTTATGAGTTCGTCCCTACTTCTCCAGTGGTGTTCTTCATGTCTTGTTCGTTTCATTTAGATGGTTTTTGAGATGGAAGGTAGGTGGCCGTACAGCCGTTGTTTTGTGGGATGTTGCTACCAGAAATTTGTTCAATATAACTCGTAGATTCTAGTACTGTTCCCGTCAAGATTTCTCTCTGTATACATAGCCAGCATCCAAGTGGTGCAGCCACATAATATTATTAATACGATCGCTGCTTGGAAAAATTGGGTCTTATCTTATCGGATAGGTTTGACTTCCATATGAACGATAACCTATCGATAGCTGCCCATGGCTTCGTTAGTTGCATATTGATATAATTTCTGGACATGAAATGCTATTTCCAAGGTAGGTGAACTTGTCCACTAGTTTCAGAGAACCACAGCTCAGAGTGGAAAATTCTTCTTTTGATTAAAGTACATGTACTTCGTTTTGTCTGCATTCACATGGGGGCCTACGTCACTTGCTGCCTGCTACAGGTTATGCTGTAGGAATTCGGCCTGGGTAGGTGTATTTGCTCGAAGCGCTGTCATCAGCGTAGTCTGCGTCCGTAATAGTTTGTGCCGGGTATCGTCTGCTTCTTGCAGTTTTAGGTGTAAAGCCATTTTCTTTCAGTAGATCTAGCGACGTTCAAAGTACATAGTCTAGGTAGATTATGAATATATATGGGGCTGTTGTATCGCCTTGTAGACCACCAGCGACAATGTCAAAGAAGCCTGTTTCTCCATCCGGTGAGCGAACTTCACTCACCTTCATAAATAGAAGTATTAATAACATCGAGGACCACTGTTAGCTATTATTAAACCACTGTTAACTATGAAAAGCTAATTAGAATCCTTTACTTTTTCATTAATAGAAGCATCAGTATCATCATGGACCGTTGTTAGCAATGAAATGTAAATTAGAATCTTTTACTACCTCTTAAACAGAAGCATCAATATCATCATAGTCAGCTTTTAATCATGAAATTCTAATAAGAATATTTCATTCCTTTTTAGACAGAAGCATCAGTATCATCATGGACTGCTGTTACTTATGAAATGTTTATTAGAATACTTCATTCCTTTCAATCATGAAGCATCAATATAATCATAAGATGCTATTAAATATAAATTGCGAACTAAATTAATTCACCCCTTCATAAATAGACACATCTGTATTATCATGGACCGCTGTTAACAAAAAAATTTGAATTGAAATCCTTCACTCCTTTTTAAATATCATTATGAACCCTCTTACGTTCACGGATCGTCTCGTAACAATTAAAAGCTTATCGTAACCATTTACTAAGCTAGACGTTGGTTGGCTCAACGCCAAAAGTATGGGAGCACCCGATAAACATTTAACTAACAATGGGCTTTTAATGTACGGGTGGAATATTTCCTAACAGTTGTGTCTCTCATTTTTTTAAATTAATTCTTATAAATAGAAATCCTATTATTCTTGAGTTAAGTTTTTAAAGGGCTTTTAAGTTCGATAGTGAAAGTGAAAGCATTTTATAAGCAAATCTACGTGGTGACGAAGTTGGCCGACCATTGTTGTGGGCAACCCGAAGGCTCCCTTTTCAATAGTTGTAGGGGAGGGCACTAATCCTTTCCCTGGATTGTTCTACTTACCCTTGATCTGCACTTATTAATGCTGAGTATTAAGCAAGTAGGCATCAAATACTATTTTTGAGTTTTTGGTTTGACTAGAACTGGGCTTGAACCCAAACTCCCGGACCATTGGCAAATTCTCTACCTAATATGCCGAAAATGAAAAAAAAAAAATAACAGCTCATAGTTGCGACATTTTTTTTGAAGATCCTGGCATAATAATCGTTTGGTGTCTACGATCATTGTATTTTCTCCAGAAATAAAAATGTTAGATACTAATTGTATCATCATCATAATCAGATCTTGCTAATAGCTCGGATCTTAACTCTCTCTCATCATCCGTCCCTATCTGCCATCAGTTTTGGTTTGTCCTCCCGGCGGCATACAACTCCCTCACAGAGCTGATGACTGTAAATTTTTGATAGTCGGCCAACCGTGGTGTGTCTATGTATAGTATTCCACAAAAACGTCGCTTATAAATGTGTCATTGCTTTTCTAGCTGAGTCTTAATTGGATGGTCAATGAGATGGAACGTAGTAGTAAAACTGCTGTTTTGTAGGGTGCTGCTTCTAGGACTTGTTCGAAACGTCCTGTAAAAATCTAGTTGGTTCAACCATATCTCAATACTGACACGGCTACAGATTGGAAGAATTCCCGTCTTATTTTATCAGAGGGATCATATGATCGATAAATAGTGAATAGCAATCTATAAGCTTTCTCTGCGAATGCTGGCCTCGTTTTGTTCTGACCCAGTTGGCTGGTGGAAGATGGAGGCTGCAGAATACACTGACAGCATCTCTCCAGAGGAGGTAAAACTTTCCCAACATGTGTCCTGTGACCCAGTCCGTTGCGGCTGTTGAATATACCGACTGCATCTCTACAGAGTTGTAAGGCTACCAAAAAGAAAGTCCTGGATATGACACTAAATAATCAAATGCTAAGGTACCAGTAATGCTGGAGCTTTGAGGAGTGCAGAGTATCCCTTCATTGGCATCGCTCCCCGCTCAACTCGGTCCGGAGTGGTAGAACCTGATAGGGTCCTATCTATGGCTCAAATGGAATGGTTTGACATTTAAACTGTGTATTTATGCTAAACTAAATTGTTTGAAATAAAATTGTTTGATGTTTTAAATGTGTAAATGAATGACTAATGTTTAATAGAATTCTTAGTAATATGTAGCAATACTTTGAATCATTTAACTTTGTTAACTTTACTTACTTTATATTTGACCGGTACCGCAGTTTTTATCACAGTCAGACTGAGGGTTTAAAGGGTCATTCTAGCTCCTTAACTGATGCCCCAACATTACACGTCTGCTTCTTGTTTTTTTTTTATGCTAAATCATTTACTTTCATTCGATCTATTAACATTCATAGTACGTAATCTAAGCAGACTATACATAGAAATGGTGCTAATGTATCTTCTTACAAGACCCCTATGACAATATCATAGAAATCAGTGTAACCATCGGGTGAACAGACCATGGCTTTTATGGTTTTGTAGTGCATCATTATAACAAACATTTTCCTGGAGAAGATCATCATCATCATTATCATGTCGTGCTGGTAGCACGGATATCCCTGACACTCTCTCGCCACTTTTCTCTATCGTTCATCACCTCAGGCAGGTCTTCTGGACAGCATCCCGTATCCTCACATAGTTGCTGAATGTATGTTCGTGCTGGTCGTCTCGCTTTTGCACAGCCATGTGTGGGGGTCCATAACAATACATCACTTATGAGTTTGTCCCTGCTTCTCCAGCAGTGTCCTACATGTCTGGTTCGTCTAACTTGAATAGTTTTCGTGATAGGAGGCAGGTGGCCGTACAGTTGGTGTCTTGTGGGGTGTTGCCGCCAGGACTTGTTCAAGATTGCTCGCAGCATTCTTGTGTAATTGCCGTCTAGCTTCTTCTCCAGCCGTTTTGTTAGAGTCCATGTAGTGCATCCATAGAAATATTTCTTCCACTTTTTCTATGGATGGAATCAGATACTTTATATAAATTTACAAACAAACCTGTTGCCTCGAGATTTTTTACACGTACTCCTTCGATGATACGATGGATAGCCCGAATCCGTGAGGTTGTTAATCGATTTCTCAATAAACTTTTCTTTTTTTCATAAGACCTGTCGATGGAGAAGTAGTAATTTACGAAGCTCTCAGATTCGATGTGGCACAAGGCCGAATGAAAGGGGCACCAAATGAGATTATTGAGAAGTAGGGCGTTATAAGCCTTAGCAGGTATGGCAGTAAAATTTATTCATCTGTAACCAACGATAGATTACCATGAATCGAATTCAATTTTAGCGAGCTTCCTATCTGTAGCTAATTAATCTATGAAGACAATTTTGACTTTTTCTTGTTCTTGAGCAGAAAGTGTTATCTGCCAATTGCTTATGCCTAAAGTGAATGTTCTTATACATTCTTAAGCCCGTAAATTGGAAAATCTCATTATCCAGATTATACAGTTAAAGTATGAAGAGAAAGAAAAAAAAAAACAATAAGCAAACATATACTTCTCTTCAAACTTTGCTTTCGTGATCTGAGTAATGAAATTTTTCAATTTGCATATCCCACATAACATTCCACGTAGATTTAGTGCTGAGTAACAGATAGACTTTTCGAAGAATGTTTAAATAGTTGAAGATCTTATAGGACTAAAAAAAAAAAGACTTGATATTGGACCATATTTTGGAGCTGATAAGTGAAAAGGATTCACATTTCAGACACAAATTTCGACAAAACAATTCACTTCTAAAAAAAATTGTATAACTTTGCGAAATTTACTAAGAAATTTTGAGGCATAAGTTTTTACACGCAAAGTTGACTAATTAGTAAATTTTATAATTTAGTGAACAGAATCATAGTTTAAATTGAATAGTGACCATTTCTTTATAGTATTAAAACAAAAGCAATAAAAAACATTATTTATGCTATCCAGAAACAAAATTTGTCTTACGTTCAGGACTGAAAGGCAAAGTTTGATGGAAATAATGGCCGTCATCTATATTTTTTATTGCATCAGCAATTGAAAGAATAACACCTATTATCCAAGGACCAACTTTGTCTTACATATTTAGGGCAGAAAAATAAAGTTTGATAGATTACACATACTATGCAGGTCAAAGATGAATCTTGCATCATGTTGTTATACTTTTAAAAAAAGATTGTGTCATTTGAATGGATAGTTATTTAAAGGCCACTTCGGCTGTCAATAAACTCGATATAAAAGGAAGCCATTAAGTATATGTATGTTACAATGATCCGACTTTTGTGTGTACGTAACTGTTTCTTCTTCTTCTTCTTCTTCTTTCTTTCTTTCTTTCTTTCTTTCTATCTCTTTTCTTCTATTTTCCCTCCCTTTTATTTCTTTTCTTTCTTTACTATCTCTTTTACTCCTTTCATTTTTCTTCTTTCTTTATTTTCTTTTTTTTTCATCTTTCTGTCTTCTTCCTCTTGGAAATCTTTTTTTCTATTTCGTCTTTGATTCTTTCATAATATCACATCGAAGCTCACTTTCTCTTTGGGGTTTTTGTTTTGGTCATCACCGATGAGTCTTCGTCCAATCTTTTATTAATATGGTCGTCTATTTTGAAAAAAAAAACATTTAAAAAGCAATTATAGTTCTATTTGTTTTCTTGAATGACTTTTGATGTTTCATAAATCAACATCTGCTTTGCCTCGTAAGGGATAGAATACTCCCCCACACACAATTCATTAGGATTTGTTTTTAAAAATGGAACACCATCAATATGCGATGACATGATAATTGAGTAAGTCAAAAGTTTTATATTTGCACATGCGCTAGTTTTCAGAATAAACTCCAGGAACTTGAGAGAATCAAACTGATACCATACCCAGTAGATAGTCCCGTATCTAGCTCCCTTAGGTTATTACTTCTTCCTGTCCATAGCTGACTTCTTGCTGTCGCGACGGTTCAACAACCAAAAAAGGATGGAAAATTTTGTGAAGGAGTTCCCTGCTTCGAAGTGCAAGAAATGCTATTCGGATGAAATAAAAGAACTGGCCGAAAATTGGCTTCATCCAATATATAATTCGAAAAAGCTCACTTTGATTATAACTTGTCCTGATTCATGTCTGATTTTCTTCGCCTCAACAAGCAAGAAGAGATAGAAATTTCTGTAAAGGAGCTCTTCGACTCAAGAGACAAACGATGGCATCAACGGGAAATCAAAGAACTGGCAAATAGTCGGCTTTAGACATAATGGCCTCGACTTCGATGTTGTAACTTGAAGAATAAATCCAGCAAGTTACCAAAATATTGTAAAACTTTTAAATCGCTGTTGTATTAGATTGATTTTTTGCTAATTCTACATCAATATAATCGGTTGAAAAAATGTCTTTTGCATCATTAAAAAAACGCCCCCCCCCCAAAAAAATCATCTATATCATTTGTTTTGTTTGTTTGCATTTCTTTTTGAATTAATATCTATGAGAAAAATAATTCAGTTCCTTAGCACCCCTTTTTCCTATCCTTCCTGGTAATGAGTTTATAGTCGGGCAGACTATGTTTTTATAATATGATGCCAGCAAAAAGTTTAAGAGACGGACAAGTCTGAATTCAAAGCAGTTTTACTCCTTTAAATGACTTTGCACAGCATCCTGTTCATGGTAGAGGGGTTCAGAAAATACATACACTGTAATTTTAGTTATTTGTTTGGAAACGATTCAATGGTTTCAAGAAACAATTAACAGATGCAAGCATTCCTGATATGAACATGTTGTGAGACTGAAACTTACTGCATCATGGAATCTTCCAGCACTATATTACTATGTGAGATAACACTCCCAGGGAGCAGTATCGTAGAACAGTAGTATTAGTAGGAGTACTAGTAGTATGCAGCCGTGTACGACTACCTATATTGGACACCACCGGATAGTAAGCTCCGCTTACCTTTACACTATCCTTTGTAACCTTTTGTATCAATTAAGAAAAATTGGTAAACAGTTCCACCTAACCAGAGATGGAACCCCAACAAGCAAACCCCCAAATTTGGCTAGAGTGAACCTGGGAGCAATGGCAAAGGTCTCTAAAACCAGAGCCTCATCATCTGTTGCAGTTTAATGCCCAACCTAAGAAAGCCATTTTTTTGGAGTGGGGGCAAGGTCTTATCCCTCTGCAGGTGATACAGTAAGACCACTGAAATATAAGTATGGTAACAAAGGCTGTAATGAACAGATGGCTCGGCACCTTGTGTCTTGATGTAGTTTTAATCTCAAATTAATTATACGTCGATAGGTTTTGACATTGTGTTATCGAATTGGATACTCGTACCCTTTTGATTATCTCTTTGGATTATATATATATATATATATATATATATATATATATATAGGCGCTCATGGTGAAATCTTTATCGCTGGTGTGAAGGGGCTCGGAGACCCGAGTTCAAATTGAAGAGGTGGTTGTTTGGATTTCACTTTGCTGTAATTACCTTAGGAAAGGCAGTTATTTTGGTGTACTCCTTTCAGGGATGAGTAACTAGTAAGGAAGACGGGACTGTTAAAGCTTGTTATGGCAACCAGTCTAGAAGAAGGAACATTTTGAATTCAAACCTGTTAAACTCTTCTCAAAAAATGACCTTGTGTCACATCCTGTCGATACGGAGGGGGTTGAGAAAACACACATATATTCTATTCTACCCCATAAGATAATATAAATTCCATTCCAATCCATTTGAATGGATATATATATATATATATATATATGTATATATATATATGTATATATATATATATATATATATATATATATATATATATATATATATTGGTACGTCTGTACGCTTATTTGCTTGTCTCAGTCTTGTTCAACATAAAATTATGTCTTTAAAACCATTCTTTTTTCAACTTCAAACAAGTTTTTGGGCCGTCTAATATATATATATATATATATATATATATATATATGTGTGTGTGTGTGTGTGTGTGTGTGTGTGTGTGTGTGTGTGTGTGTGTGTGTGTAGATATTGTGGGATTCAGCCTTAGTACTAGATATCAATGTAATTATTTAATCAAAACAAAAGAGGCCTTATTTCCTTTGGGTCCATCTTAAAATCTCCTAATATCCCATTTCGCTTATACAAAAATAGACAGCTGCATTTTATTGCAAGATGCTAACGCAAATAATCCATTCAAATTGTCTGTGATAACTTTGTTGATTTAATATTTTCCAGTGCCGGATGTTGTGCCCAGAGCGGAAGTGCAAGTTATATTGGATCCCAACTGACGCCATCTTTCTTATTGCATTTTATTGCTTTTATTGCAATACATCAAGTACACGAATTTCTTTTTCTTCTTCTTCTTCTTCTTCTTCTTCTTCTTCTTGAACGTTTCTCTCTATTTCTTTTCTTGCCGTCTTACGCAAAAATAACGTTTATATTAATAAACATGCTTCTTAAAAGTACACTTTAACGTAGATAGCACTGTCAATGTATTTAGATGTAGCTAGGCAGCTTGAAGATAGATTGATTTCTAATCATATCTATATGTGTTATGTGCGTATGTGTTCGTTTATACAAATATATCATTTAGTTTTTACACATATTCTATAAATCGGATGGTGTGAAAAAAAAAACCAGATTATAAAATTAGCAAATAAAAGAAATATTAAAAGCCTTTTTTAGTCAGAATCTCCCGTATGATTCGGTTAGGTGAAACCTAGGTAAAAAAATTTCTGACTCTGTGGGTATATATATATATATATATATGAAATAAAAAGACTTAGGGGAGCAGAAAAATATATACTTTCATAGACTGGCAGACATGAACGAATTGAAGTAGGGCGACAGATAGACGGGAACAGTCATAAAAAAAGAAAGAAAGGATGAAAGAAAGAGAGAGACAGACAGACAGAGAGACAGAAAGGGGAGTGATGGTTAAAGTGCTGAACTGCAGAAACATAGATAGGGAGTTCGAATTCAAGTTGCGCTATTATGTTAACTTTCGGACTTTTACCCTTGGTAAAGATATGAACCCCCTCCCAGCTATTGGTTACATAGTAACGCTACTGGTTTTCTACGAGTATCACTTAGGTATTAAATAATCCCCCGATAGTCGATATGCCAATAAATAAAGAAACCAAAAACCAGATTGATAAAGTGGGTCATAAATCAATTGAATAAATAACAAATTGATTTGACACCACATTCTTCCAGGATGGGATTGATACACCTGTAGACGAATGTATTTTGAAGTAGCTTGGCGCTTTGAATATAAATTGGTTGTTTACTATATATATATATATATATATATATATATATATATATATGTGTGTGTGTGTGTGTGTGTGTGTGTGTGTGTGTGTGTGTACAGTAGCGAGCATAAAGATCAAAACGATGTAAAGAAAATATCTAAATATGAAATAGCTTTTTATTTCAAAGTTCCATTGAACATTTTATCAAGGAAAAATAAGGATATAAATGTGTATTATATAATTCCATAATATAAAGTTCTATAAACTTATTTTGATAAATTATAAGAATGATCATATAACATTCGAAAAAGAAAATAGATGATCCAAAACATCAAAACGATTAAATAAATCCGTAAAATTTAATAATTTTTTGTATTATTGAAATATTTCTTAGGTATTTTAAAATAGGGTATTTCACTAAATTGCACCAGCTCTTCACTGGCTCTTGCATTGTAAACATGGCTAAAAAATCCGTGACATCTTCGTAATAGTCAAGTTACGTAATGAAGATAAACTCTCGATTGGGTATATTTCAAAGAATGTGGATAAATCTAAAAGTGTTATCCATAGTATATTAAGAAAACATGATAAGATGTTCTATGAAGCTTTAGAATAAAAAAATATTTCACATTTAGACTTTTTCTTAACATCGAACAGACCAGAAAAAAATTGAAAGACAAAGTAATCCAAAAGTGATGAATTTATTAAAAGGAAAGTCGATGTTAAAACATTTCGGTTTTAATGAAGCTTATACAGGACTTTAAAATGGCGAAACAAGCGTTGATAGAACAACAATGAATATTCAATAAAACACAATAATAGAAGGAGGGAATGTATATAAAAAAAGATAATGTCATATAATTACGGAATGATTTTTTTATATTAATCATTTTTCGTTAATTATATTTTATCATTCAGTTTGGTCGGGCTTTGAACTATTCGGCTCTTAGTTCAGGTGCATAGCATTGGGTACAGTTTTGCACTTGCACGCAAAGGATATGATAATCACAATTGTCATAATAAACCCCAGATAGGATATGGACTGATGTGTGAATGACGACATACCCTGAGAATTTGAAGATTTTGAAAAAGAGGCAGTTGGAAGGTTGATATTGGACCAGGCAGTTTGGAGTAGACTGTGGGCCAGGCAGGAGACAATTTTGTCTCTGCCATGGTGGCATAGAGAATTGAGTTCTCTGCCATGGGGAGTCGAGAGTTGAAAGTTGACTTTGGGCCATGTAAGCAGACAGTTGGGTTGTCTGCCTAAATGGCAGACACTAGAAGTTGAGTTCCGACCATGGTGTTGAGAAGTTGGGGTCAGACCATGATGGTGAGAAGATGGGTCCGACCATGGTGTTGAGAAGTTGATGTCGGACCAGGCAGTTGTGAGTTTTGTTAGCATAGTATGATACGAAAGACTTATAAGATTGGTGTCTCTCTGCTCGTGTTGAAGTCCAGAAGTTAATAAACGTTCGTACCTGAACAACGGAATCGCCTGAGTAGTTGTATCCGTATGCATTTGTTAATGTGTTGTATCAGAGTTGTGATGGAGATACTTATGGATATATAACAATAATATTACCGTTTAATCATTCAATCAGCGTCCCTTTTTGAAAAATTATCCATCATTTACTTCTATGAGAACAGACTGTAAAAGATAAAAAAAAGTAGACATCAAAAGATTGACTAAGCTAACATAGATAGTATATGAAAATAATTAGATATTAACTGACTGAACTAGATAGATAGATATATAGATAGATTTGAACAAATGAGTGCAATAGAAAGATACGAGGTTCGTCCTATATTTTTACTCTCACCCAGGAGTGGGAGAAACTAGACACTGTTTCTCTATTAATCAAAATAGTCCCGTGTCACATCAACTACTTTGGTCCCACGGAACTCAACCATTGCAATTACATCCCGGAAGAAGGTAGCATGTTGATATTCAAAAAACTCTCGGACGACGTCATAATTTCCGAAAACGGCGAACAAGCTAAAGGGATTTGAATTGAGGAACCAAAAAGATGTCAGATGAAGTTAAGACTGATAAGTGAGTGGGGTGGCATATCAGATCAAAGTAACATTTGATTGTTTCAGCTACAGAGAAAGGGTGAATGGGTGGGTTATCCTGGAACTAAAGCAAACTTGCCAACAGATTCCGTCTCCTTCCTTCAGTCATCTGGACTCTAAAACATAGTGCTATCCTTAACAGTTTTTTTACCATTTCAAGCATTCAAACAGAAGTACGCATCTAGAATGCCAAAAATTAAAAGCAGTTAGCTTGTTAACAGATGCTACCTTTTTAAACTTCAAAGGTAGAGAACAAGAGAGTTTCTAATGATTACTTTAAATCTTTGATTCAGTTCCAAAGTGGTAAACTCAGGTTTTCTCTTAACTTACTCATCTGCTGTTGACATTTTTAGTTTTAGTCTGGAAGCGAATCAACTGTGTCCTGGAAATGCTAACTTTTTCTCCTCCGGTGTCAGCATTCTTGTGACTTGTCATGCAGACAGACTGCTGATCACCAAGGTCTCAGTTAAAACAGTGTGAACCAAACTAGAACTAATATAGAACTGCAACATAGATACCTTTGTCCCCCCTTGTATAGCACTGGACCTTGCTGTCCAGTTTCAGCTATAAGCAGGCATACGTGCCTGGACCCAGATTTTGGTCCAAGACCAGCTAGGCTCATCAGGCCCATATTGTACTTATGTGGGTCGATGACCAGCATAGACCAGCTGGGTTTAAGCCTCGGCTCGTGCCCGACCTTCCCTTCCGCCACTAAATCACCACTTTAAGCCGACCTTCGGGTCACTGACCTTATATCAAGTTCTGTCTGGTGGGAGGCAGTGACAAATATCATCATCATCATCATCATCATCATCTCGTACTGGCAGCACGGATATCCCTGACCCTCTCTCGCCACTCCTCCCTATCGTTCATCGCCCTAGGTAGGTCTTCAGGACAACAACCTGTATCCTCATATAGCTGCTGAATGTACGTTCGAGCTGGTCGTCCTGCTTTTGCGCGGTCATGTGTCGGGATCCATAAGAGTACATCTCTTATGAGTTCATCTCTGCTTCTCCAGCAGTGTCCTGCATGTCTGGTTTGTCTAACTTGAATAGTTTTTGTGATAGGGGGCAGGTGGCCGTACAGTTGGTGTCTTGTGGGGTGTTGCTGCCAGGACTTGTTCAGGATTGCACGCAGCATTCTTGTGTAATTGCCATCTAGTTTCTTCTCCAGCCGTTTTGTTAGCGTCCATGTAGTGCATCCATATAGCAGTATCGATGTGACCGCTGCCTGGAAGAAACTGCGTTTCATTTTATCGGTTAGGTCTGATTTCCATATAAGCGATAGCCTATTGATAGCTGTCCATGCTTTCGTTAACCTCGTTTCGATGTCCTTTTCGGTTGATTCGACGCTGCTTCCTAGGTAGGTGAATTTGTCTACTAGTTTAAGTGGGGTTCCTTCTAGAGTGGAGATGTCCCCCGTTTGGTTATAGCACATATATTCCGTTTTGTGTGCATTAACATGGAGGCGTATGCTTGCTGCTGCTCGTTCCAAACTATGCAGAAGTGTTTCGGCTTGGTCAGGTGTATTTGCCAGTATCGCTATGTCATCGGCGTAGTCGGCGTCGGTAATTGTTTTTGCGGGGTATCTTCTGCTTCTTTTCTTCGTCAGTTCGAAGCCATTCTCTTTGATTTTGTCAATCGATGTTCTAAGTACGTAGTCTAGACAAATGATAAAGAGGTACGGGGCCAGCGTGTCCCCTTGTAGTACTCCTGCTACAATGTCAAAGTATTCTGTGTCTCCATCCGGTGATCGTACTTTTACTTTAGTGTTTCTATAGAGAATCGTTATTGCCGCTACGGTTTATTTAGGTATGCCGTACGCTTGTAGGATTTGTTCCATCTTTCCTCTGTGAATGGAGTCGAAAGCCTTGGTAAAGTCGACAAATATTAATGTCGCTTGTAGGTTCTTTGCCCGTATACCTTCAAGGATTCTGCGGATGGTTAATATTTGTGAGGTCGTGGATCTATTTCTTCGGAAGCCATTTTGGTTATGATGTCTCTTATCCAAAATCATACGCTAAATGGGATCAATTTCATCAATGGTTAATGTTTTTCGAAGACCTGATCGTGAGTCATCGTCTATCCTATGTCTGACTCGCCTTAATTCTGCAGCCTAGATCTTCACTCCTACATAGAAAGGGAACTCATCAGTAAGTATCTGTACCATTCCTTCATAGATTTCATTGGGTGTCATACTTCTTTTATTGATATTTTCTTACTAGTCGGGCCTCAGTTTTGTGTATTTTGAGATTTGTTATGCTGCTTTCACCTTTGTATCGTCATCAACACAGAAATTAAGACAAATCTGAATTATATTGGGAATAGAATTACCATGACCAAAAAATCTGGCAAACACCTACATACAACATACTGAAACATTGAACAGCTGTTTCTACCTTATTAGGTCTCACCAGTTGTATAGTTTCGGCTCTGTAATCTGTGGTCGCTGATTCCATCTCCAGTGGTGGAGATCACGGTATACACTGCTGATGAGACCTTATTAGGTCGAAACATATGTCCAGTGTTTCTGTATGTCGAATGTAGGTGTTCGCCAGATTTTCTGGTCATGGTAATTCAATTCACAATATAATTCCTCTACTAAAAAAAAATCTGAATTACTTGTTCTAGTTTCATTAGAAGACGTGGTCTGTTAAAAAATATTCAGCAATTACACCTATTTTAGATTTAGGGTGAAAATTTTTGAACAACCTTCTTAGAAAAATATGAATATATATATATCCACACAAAGAGAGAGACATATTGGATCCTATAGCAACTGATCTAAGGTTTAGTTTCTTTTTTTATTGTATATCAACCTTTGTAGGTTATTTAATGCCAAAGCCATTCTCCTAGAACAAAAGTAGTGGTACTATTTAACCCATTGCTGTGAGGTTAAGGGGGTTCATACCTTTCCAAAGGGTATTTGCCCGAAAGTGAACGTAACAGCACAGCTGGAGTACGAACTCACGTACTACGATTCCGCAGCCCATCGCTTTAACCATTACACCACGTGGACACCCACACTGACTCAAGGACAAACTATCTTGACATCACATTTATCCAAGAGAGTATCTATGCACCAGTAGACCAATGAAAAATGTGTCTCACTCCCGATTGTGGCAACGTTGAAAAGTCGCATAGTAGTGCTGGTTATGTATACACAGTATTTTATTCCTAAAATTAAATAAACTATATTGGATTAGTGTCTTTCTTTTCGGTCACCGCTAATAATTCTTCCTCCATATTGTATCATATTCTAAGATAAGTTTGGTTTGGTTATTTAATGTCATATCAACTCTTTTTAGGTTATTTAATGCCAAAGTCATTCTCCTAGAAGAACAGTAGTGGTACTATTTAACTTATAGTTGGGAGGATAAGGGGGCTCATACCTTTCCCAAGGGTATTTGTCCGAAAGTGAACGTGATAGCGCGACTGGAGTACGAACTCGCGTACTACGATTCTGCAGTCCACCGCTTTAACCATTACACCACGAGGACACCCCTAAGATAAGTAAATGCGTATGTATACATCCAAAAGGATAGCAAGACAGATTAGTAGATAGATAGATCTACATATTGTTTGAACCAATTGTGTGTGTGTGAGTATGTGTGAGAATATGTGTGGGTGTGTATGTGTGTGTGTGTGTGTGTGTGTGTTTAAGCCCATCACCACAAATACTTGGTTAAGTTAGGTTACTTTGTTTAACGGCATGTCAACCCTTGATAGCTATTTAATGCCAAATCCTGTTCATGTACATTTGGCTTAATGGCATGTCAACCCTTAGTGGCTATTTAATGCCATATCCTGTTTATACAAATGATTTTTAAGTGAAAATCCTTTGGGTAACAAATTTTGAAAGGAGTCAGACCTCATTTCTTTTTATACAGTTAAATGGTTTTAAGTATTGGAATTTATTGTTGGCACATAGTCAAGTGATTTCTCCAAGCATTGCTATCTAATACTAATAATTCAATTTGATATCAACCCTTTATTTACTCAAAGTTAAATGATTTCAAGCATAGCAATTGATTAAACAGTTCTAGATGAATCATAGAAGAGACTTTAAAATATACTATCGCTCCGAATTTGAATAGACCTGACAGTAATGAAGAGGTGCTTCCATACTCTAAAGTGCCAGGAGCCTCACCATTTGATGGTTTCGTTTTTTATCCAGGACATTTCTTGGGGTGTCTTACTCCTCTGCAGAGATGCATTCGTTGTATTCTAAAGTCCTAGCTTACTGGTCAAGAGCAGAGTATGGAACTAGATGAATTTATAAGTGGATTGCAACTGGCTTTGATTCAGAGTTTTAATTCTTCAAGATCGGTTGTCTCATCAAGTTTAAACTGTCCAGTCTGCTCTTGTATTTATCCATTACTGGAGCAAGAATAGATTTATTCACGTATTTTCCAAGAGAATTAGCACAATGTGAAATTCTAACAACGTAGTCCAGAATTTGAACTCGGCTCTCTGTATTAATTTTCTACGATGATAAACGTTATTCTATGAATGTGTGTGTGTGTGTGTGTGTGTGAGTGAGTGAGTGAGTGAGGGAGTGTATGTGTGTTTGGGCGTGTGCGTGTGATCCAGTAAAAATACTCATCACACAGGAGTTTTTATTCGACCAAAACACATCTGCTCTGTTTTTGTATTGGATAATCTACGGAGAGTAATGAGAGAGAGAGAGAGAGTAAAGAGAGAGAGAGAGAGAGAGAGAGTAGAGAGAGAGTAAAGAGAGATAATAATGAGGGAGAGAGTAATTAGAGAGAGAAAGAGAGAGAGAGTAAAGAGGAAGAGAGAGAAAGAGAGAGAGAGAGTTGGGAGAGAGGGAGAAAGAGAGAGAGAGTAAAGAGAGAGAATAATGAGAGAGAGAGTAACGAGAGAGAGAAAGAGAGAGAGAGAGAGTAAAGAGGAAGAGAGAAAGAGAGAGTAAAGAGAGAGAGAGAGTAAAGAGAGAGAGAGAAGGAGAGAAAGTAAAGAGAGAGAGAGAGAGAGAGAGAGAATGCGTTTCGAACTTTCACTTTTTCTAAATAGAAAGATCGATATCATCATGGAGCGAGAGGAGTTTTTTTTGGTGTAATTGCTAAAGTGCTTAACTACAAGATCGTAGTAAGTGAGTTCGAACCCCGGTTGCGTAATTACACTCACTTTCGGAAAGGTATGAATCCCTTTATTTCCGCTTCCGGCTATGGATTAAATAGTACCACGACTGCACTTCTACAACGATTGCTTAAGCATTAAATCACCCAGAAAGGTTGATATGCCATGAAACAAAGAAGCCAAATCAAACGATGATTGAGCACCATTACAACCAGAACTTACAGGGTTCGCGGTGCGTCTCGTAAAACTTGAACGAGTGTGTCATTCAAAGATGTGCAAAAAGTGCGTAGCGTAGTGGCTGTCGTTACCGGATGAAATGGACTGGCTGAGCTAAGTTCAAATCTTGGGCAAGGCAGGTTGACTCTGACCCGACAGGTACGACCGTGTCGGGTCAGAGTCAACCTGGTAGTAATAGCAACGAAGAGGCATACAACATTCACTAGAACTCCAGAATCGTACCATCTGTAGTAGATTTTGTTTAGTGTCATACCCAGAATACTATTTTTGGGCTGATTTTACCTTCTGTTGTGGATTTAGTTGTCAGCCCTAAGGGATTAGTCTGGATATCACTTTACGCAAATGCCTTTAGGAAAGTTAAGAATCATTCTCTTTTGTCCGAGCTATTTGAAGAGAGCAGTGTAGACTGGGCTCTAAAACATTGGAAAGGTAACTGACGTAGGAGAAGGAAGAAATCTGAATTTAGAACCTGATGACTTGTGGTCGGAGAGTCTGAGATGCACTTTTGCTTCCTTCCTCTTCTATCTGGTCATATAAAAGGTATGGCTAGTTCGACACATCTTTTTCCCAATAGAGAATTAAATAAGATGATATACATGAGATAATGAAAGACAGGATAACTATAGGTGTGTCTTATATAAAAACATATACGTGGTGCCTTCAATAAGTTCCCAGACTTTTTTTACAGGTATTTAAAATTGTCGTAGACTCTTGAAAATTCACTATGCCATTGCTATACATCTTATGAGATAACTGACTAATTTTTATGATTTCAGATTTAAATGAACAGCTACAGTAAGATTTCGAACACACCCTACTAAAGCCTGATTGTCACAGCTGGTGAATTTCAAAAATGCAATCTGACACTTTAGAAGAACGATATGCAATAAAATTCTGTTTTAAACTTGGAAAAAATGATGCCACAGAAACGTATGGAATGCTTCAGACTGCTTTTCGACCATCTTGCATGAATCGAGCATCAGTTTTTGAGTGGTATAAGAGATTCAAGGAAGGCAGGAAGTCTGTGAGGTATGATAAGAGGTGTGGGAGGAGTAAGGAAGTCAATACACTAGAGTTGATTGGCTAAAGGGTTAGGGTTTGGGTTAGTATGTTTAGGTTTTAAGGGAGTTCAGGAAGAGATTACGTCGGAAGAGGCCAGCACTCTTCAAATCGGGTCAGTGGCATTTCCAGCAGGACAATGAACCAGTCCACATCTCCATCCTTTTCACAGAATATTTGACCAAGATGAGCATCAAGACAGTTTCTCAGTCTCCCTATAGTCCAGACCTTGTTCCCTGTGACTGTTGGTAATTCCCTAAGCTCAGAGGCTGTCGTTATGATACAATTGAGGAGATGAAAGAGGCTGTGACAAAAATCATTGACATGCTCCGACAAGAGAACTTCCATGGGGCCTACCAGAAGTTGCTGAAACGGTACAACAAGTGCATTGCAGCTGGAGGAGATTACTTCGAAGAGGACTAGTGTTTCATGTGTGTACTATCAATAAAAGTGCCCATACGGAAAAAGTCTGGAAACTTATTTGATGATCCTCGTATTTGCATATGCCATGATCTTCATCAAATCGTCCTTTGATTCACTTGGCTCTCTCTCGCCATTTGTCCCTATCGGCCATCACTAGTGGTACTAGTTCAAACTTGCTTACTATGATTCTACTGTCCAGGACTTTAACCATTACACAACGAGGAAATAACCCCCAGCTCAGAGTTGATGAAAATAAGTCTTTGTTGGTTGGCCTTGACTGGTGTGTCTAAATGTAGTAGTCCACTGGAGAACATTGCTTATAAGTTGGCCGTTGCTCCCCCAGTATTTCCCAGCATGTCTTGATCATCTTATTTGGACGGTTTGTAAGTTGAGAGTTTAGTGGCCATACAGCTTCTCTTTTGTGTGGGTATTGATTTCTGGATTTGTTGTAAACAGTACGCACCATTCTTGAGAAGGTTTTTCTTGAATTATTTCGTTATAGCCCTGGTGGTGCAACCATAGAGTAATACTTACTCGGGTATAGCTTGGAAAAAGTTTCGTTCTGTTTTATCGGAAAGATTAGATTTCCAACTGATCAATAACCTTTCAGTAGCAGTCTCTACCTTTTCTATTCTTACGCTGATATCAGTTTTTGTAGATGAGATATTGCTACCTAGGTATTTGAACCAGTCAACTAATTTCATAGACTTACCTTTTTATGTGGAGATGACGCCCTCGTGTTTAAAAGGCATAATTCTGTTTTTTGTTTTTTTCGTTTACCTTGCGGTGAAAGCTTCTTGCTGTCTGCTTCGGGGTATGGAGCAGGGAAACAGCTGGACCGGGTGTGTTTAGAGAAGTGCAAGATAATCTGCGCAGTCTGTATCCATAATGGTTACTGCGGCATATCTTTTATTTCTTACTTTTCTTTTTGCACGCTACAATTCTAATTAATGTGAATAGGGTTATCAGACGTTTTGGATTGAGTTAAAGTTGAAATATTATCTGGTTGATGGAGACCTTGTTCAGCTAGTGCTTTGAAAAGAATGCTTGCAGTAATTTATCCTATTTACCAACCCCTTTGCTCGGGCAGGATATGACACAAGGCCAATTTCTAAGCGGAGTTTAACATGTTTAAATGCAGAGTTTTCCTTCTCCTAGACTAGTTGCCTCACCAAAGCTAAAGAACCCAATCTGTCCTACTATTTACCCATAACTGGAGGGAGAATAATTGGATTTATACCTTTCCCAAGGGTATTAGTACTATGTGAAATGCAATCAGTCTATCCAGGATTTGAACTGGAGTCGCTGTGTCCATCTCCTACGACGATAACCATTACACCACGGGCACCTCCCTTTTTTGAAGTAATTTATGATGTCATATAAAGTCAAGTATAGTGATTTGACTTGCCCATTGGCTTAGTGGTAGGGTGTTCGCCTAGAGCCAGGGTGAATGGGGTTCAATCTCATGGTCGAGTCAAACCAATTACTCAAAAAGTGGTACTTGATACTTCCTTCTTTAACAGTCAGCATTATAAGGTACGTTTCAAGGGTAACGTGGAGCAATCAAGGGAAATGAGTTGAGCCCTCCCTTACACCTCGGTGTAGTAGCTATTTAAAAAGGAGCTTTCAGGTCACCCTCGACTACTATAGTGATTTACTAAGCTTTTTACTCGGATGTGGCACAAAACCGTGTGAATGAGAGACCCAATGCGACGTGAATTCAATCGTGTAGGTTTGATAGTCTAGTCTGCAAACCATTACACCAACCGAAGCCGAGTATAAAGTATCAACTTAGTTATTGAACTTGTAGAAAAATACGGAAATGAGATTGGCCTAGTGGGTAGAATGTTCACCAATGTTCCGGGAGACCTGGGTTCAATACCAGGTCGCGTCATACCAAAGACAAAAAATGGCACTTGGTATCAAGTGCCATTTAACTTAACGTATCAAGGTACGTATCAAGGGTAAAATGGAGAAATTTGCTTAACGTAAAGTGGAGAAATTTGCTTAACGTATCAAGGTACGTATCAAGGGTAAAGTGGAGAAATCCAGGGAAAGAAGTAGCACCCTCCCCTACACCTCGATGTAGTAGCTATCAAAAAGAGTGCCTACTCGTCACCAACTTTATTTCATCATCATCATCATCATATCGTGCTGGCAGCACGGATATCCCTGACCCTCTCTCGCCACTCCTCCCTATCGTTCATCGCCCTAGGTAGGTCTTCAGGACAACAACCTGTATCCTCACATAGCTGCTGAATGTACGTTCGTGCTGGTCGTCCTGCTTTTGCGCGGCCGTGTGTAGGGATCCATAAGAGTACATCTCTTATGAGTTCATCTCTGCTTCTCCAGCAATGTCCTGCATGTCTGGTTCGCCTAACTTGAATAGATTTCGTGATAGGGGGCAGGTGGCCGTACAGTTGGTGTCTTGTGGGGTGTTGCTGCCAGGACTTGTTGAGGATTGCACGCAGCATTCTTGTGTAATTGCCATCTAGTTTCTTCTCCAGCCGTTTTGTTAGCGTCCATGTAGTGCATCCATATAGCAGTATCGATGTGACCGCTGCCTGGAAGAAACTGCGTTTCATTTTATCGGTTAGGTCTGATTTCCATATAGTCGATAGCCTATTGATAGCTGTCCATGCTTTCGTTAACCTCGTTTCGATGTCCTTTTCGGTTGATTCGACGCTGCTTCCTAGGTACGTGAATTTGTCTACTAGTTTAAGAGGGGTTCCTTCTAGAGTGGAGATGTCCCCTGTTTGGTTATAGCACATATATTCCGTTTTGTGTGCATTAACATGGAGGCCTATGCTTGCTGCTGCTCGTTCCAGGCTATGCAGAAGTGTTTCGGCTTGGTCAGGTGTATTTGCCAGTATCGCTATGTCATCGGCGTAGTCGGCGTCGGTAATTGTTGTTGCGGGATATCTTCTGCTTCTTTTCTTCGAAGCCATTCTCTTTGATTTTGTCAATCGATCGAACTTTATTTACTATTAATTAAATAACAGAAAGGGTACAGAAAAAAAAATATGTTTGAGAACAAGTGAATGGATGAACCTAAAATTGGTTCTTGGACATTTAGATATTGCTTAACCGAGAATTTAAAAGTAATGTTGAGAGTTATATTATGTGTGGGAATTTATTAAACTCATGGACAGCTGCGAGGAAGGTTCTATTCTAATCTTTGTCAATTAGTATGATTACAGACAAGATCGGATATACCGAATATACTTGGAGACAGAAATATGTTCTGCACTGTTAATAAAACATTTAAGTAGGTCATTTGCTGAGCTTTTACTTCCCTTGATAGTCGCCATTGATGTCATTGAGCGAATAATATCATTAAATGGCACGAATACCAGAATATTAACAATAAATGTTTGGATTTATTACAATATTGAACTTGTCAATATCTTAATGCTTATCATAGCTACACAAAATTCTTGTTAGTCAGAAAAAAGGGAAATGAAAACTAAGCTGAAAGGCGATATATAAAGTTTGGTTTGTTTTGGTTTGATGTCATATCAACCATTGTAGGTTATTTAATGCCAAATCCTTTTTATACATATATATTTAATATATATGATTTGGTTTGTTTTGTTTTTATGGCATTTCAACCATTGTAGGTAATTTAATGCCAAATCTACTTATATACATATAAACAGTTCTATTTCAAACAATTCAGTTGAGCATAAGTACACCATTTCAATGTCAAAAACTGTTCAATTTCAAGCAATTCAATTTCGTCAACAAAATAAAATGTTTCCAAGTAATGCTATGTATCACTATCAATTCAATTAAACATCAGTTATTTATTTACATCGGGTTAAATTTAAAAAGACTTCTATTTCAAACTATTCAGTTTAGCATAAGCATAAGTTTAGTTCATTTTGACCCAAAGATATGACCCTATCAAGTGCTACCACTCTGGGGCAGAGTGGGTCTGGGAGTGATTGCAGCAAAGGGGTACTCCCCATTCCCCAAAGCTCCAACATTACTGGAGCCTCACCCTCAGATTATTTAGAGTCATACACAGGACACTTGTTAGGGGGTCTTACCCCTCTGCAGAGATGCAGTCGGTGTATTCTACCGCCTCAGTCGACTGGGCCAGATATGAAAAAGAATATTTACATTATTTCTCGATTGGGAATTATTTTCTTGACTTTTGGAACCTTCTTTCTCCAGACTTAAGCAATTATCTGTGGAGAAAGAACACCATTATTAGAGAAAGTAACCGTCAGATTAAAAATGTAACTAAATTAAAATGATTATCAGGGGCATCATCCACTCAAGGTTAGGCATCTTAGTGCGTCTTTGGTATTTTAAATCAAACTCTCTATTAGGCCGGGGCGTGGATGGGCTAGTGCGTGCATCGTCTATGCTGTTTGCTCACTGTATTTAGAATCAGCTACTGAGGAAATATCAGTGGCAATTTATATATATATATATATATATATATATATAATACAAGCAATATATATATATATATATATATATATATATATATATATATATATATATATATATATATAAGCTTTTTTATATGTTTAATGGCATGGAAGCTCACCTGCGACCACTGGTTTCATGTTGTCTTAAGACGATGAGTGCAATATATAGACGGTATGAATCCAGTAGTTGCGGATAAGCTTCCATGTCATTAGAAAGCTAACATATACTTATTTATTATAATATTATATAATAGCTCGATCACAGATATTGAGCACTCTCCACATTATACCACATTTGGCTTGCTACTAACCTACCAAATGAGATAGTGACAACCATATACTGTTCTAATACACACACACACACACACACACACACACACACACACACACACACACATATATATATATATATGTATATATATATAAATTGTTTAGACAAGTTTTGTTAAAGGACAAAAATGTCTTTTTTAATGTTTTATTCTCTAGCTTTCTGATTAGTTTCTTTCTATCAGGGTTCAGTTGTTATAGAAGTTACCCTCAAAAGTTTTTAATATCAATTGATCATCCTCAGAAAGATTTTTTATCCTTTAGATATTGTGTATTTTTGTTCAGTTTAGGCGTGAACTTTATTTTGTTCGAACAGTTTATTATTTGTGGGAGCTTTTGGTTTGTTCTGGTTGTCTAAAAATAGATACAACGCATTAATCTGATAACGTTTTTTTCCTGAAACAAGCGCAATGGCGGTCATTTGGAATACGTCCCGTAAAAATGCATCTTTTGAGCTAGAGACATCAAATTGATGCTTTTCTAATTGTTATACCAGCTTTTGGAACATGCAATCTTTTTCTGAGTTTCAGGTTTCAGTAATAAATCATTATCATATTAGTAGGTTGGATCTGTTTTGAGACAGTTTTGAGTGAGTTTGTCTCCAAATAAATTGTGACGCTAAAGGATTTTTTCCTGTCTTGCCCAAGTCGTTATGATCTAGGATTAATAGTTGTCGTAGTATACTATTTTCAAATCTGAAACAAAAAAGAATTCATTATCATTAGTTGAGTTGTTAGTGGTCATATGGATCCCATGTAAATTGAGACATCTTATGTGTTAGTATTGAAGATTTTTAGTACGTTTGTACCGGTGTTGAATGCTATTTAATTTATGTTCAATTGTCTATTATTATATTACATTATATAACATTTTCTTATATATATATATATATATATATATATATATATATATATATATATGAATAGGCACTGATATTTTCTCAGCAGCTGATTCTAAATACAGTGAGCAAACAGCGTAGACGATGCTCGCACTAGCCCATCCACGCCTCGGCCGAATAAAGAGCTTGATTAAAAATACCAAAGACGCACTAAGACCCCTGACCTTGAGTGGGCGATGCCCCTGATAATCATTTTAATTTAGTTACATTTTTAGTCTGATGGCTATCTTCTCTACCTGATATAGTTTTCTTTCTTCGAGGATTTTTTAGCGATTCTTGTTATATTTTCATTTATTATTTTGTGTTACAACTGAGAATTTTTTGTAATTCATGTAAAATTATGCATTATTACGATGTACTGTAATTATATTATGTTTTTTCATTGAGGTGGCTGGCATTGCTTGGTTTAATATTTGATTTAAATGAAGGAATAAATAAAAGCTTGACCCAGTCAAACTGAAACGAATGAAATAAATTAAAAAAAAAAAACCCCTCAGTCATAGGTCAGTCTGCACATACAGACAAAATAACAAATTCCTGAAAGCGTTGCGGTTATCCTCTAAAGTTCATACTACATGGCTTGAAATTTTTTGCCGAAGGATTTTGAATAGTAATGGGATACCTCTCGTATGAGTGGTCAAAGGTTAATCGACTGTCATAGGGGGTAGGCGACTAGCATCGTGTGCGTTTGTCCGAAGGCAGAGTGTATCCACCAATCTGCGCGGATAGTGAGATAATTTTGATCTCCCAAATCGAAGAGTCTAGTTGGTATCAGAAGTGAGCCATGAAAAATACGTAATTGTCACATTCTCTCTCTCTTTTTCTCTTTTTCTCTCTCTTCCTTCAAAAGTCAATCGTGTTTTGATGAATTATAAACCAACAAATCATAAAACAAAAACTGAAATTCCTTGAGTTTGTGTCGGTTAGTTTTCACGTGGCGAGAGAAGCATCTTGCATCCAGAAAGAAGTAGGGAACCTGCTGGTATCTCGAGAAACGAAAGAAAAAAAACGAAAATTTGACCACCTTTCTCAGAAAGGAAAGGTATAATGCCGAGCAGAGTTTTGTGTGTCGCACAAATCTCAGAAAAACCCTCACCAAAAATACTAGTCCGGAGTACACTGATATTTGTCCTCCTGGTTGCTACACTACAGAAGTCAAAGAATGAAAACGATACATTATTCATTTTAGTGCAACCCTGATATACAATGAGGAAAGTCCCTACAGCGTAAGAGCCGAAGAGCTTGTCTGTGGTCTTGGAGTAAGCTAGTTCGATTTCTAATCGTGCTATCACTTTAGCTTTCTGACTTACACTCTTGGGAAAGGAATAAACTATCTGATGCCTTTCAGTTATATATAGAATAGAATCACTACTGCTTGTCTACAAGCATGGCATTTTCATTAAATAACACACGAAGGTTGATATGCCATAAAACAATGAAACTAAAACAAAGAAACTACAGTATGTTTTTTGATGGCTCTTATTCCTAAGAGGTGGGATTAAAGACGACTAGAGTGAGTACTTGTATAGTCAATGTTATCGAAATGAGGTTCATAAAGTGTTTTGAGGGATCTATTACCGAAATAGACATGAGCATTTATAAACTACAATTGTTTTGTTTAGTTAGGATTTAGAGGGATTCGTATTGTTTTTCGTGATGAGATTTGATGTTTTAAATTTGGTGTTGTTTAATTTTTTCAGGTGTTCGGTCGGGTTAATGATCTGTGTATAACGTTGGTTATTGATACATCATGTAATTAAAAATTGTGTGCGTTTGATTTCATTAATATGTGGGGGATTAAAAAGAAATGAAAAAGTATGGTACATAAGAGCAAAAAGAAACAGTTTCCTTGGAGGTCTCTGACTGGAAGCAAAATTGATGCATGCCTAATAAAAGGGGCTTCCTGATACCAAGGAAAAAATATTACTCATTAAGCTGTTCCTTTTTGTACGGGGCGGATCTTTTCTTCAAGGCTCCTGGTTGGGGACGCCAGTGTCGCCAAGTCTTTGAACTTAAAGGTAGGTTCCCTTTCATGCTAATAGCCGCCCCTCATAAAGACACTAACCACGCACAAGATGGCCCCTCTAATTTGTAATTGCAGAAAATTATTCTATAATATACTTCAACACCTTGTCTGGGGAAAATGCGACTATATCTACTGGTTCAGGAATACATTCCACACTATAGAATAGTCGTAAAACCCCAAGATAAAGTTTGAGTATAAAAGGTGTCCCTGCCTTTTTCCTTCCGTTGTTAATCCTATTACAGCTTCCACAGAAAAAGGAGACAAAGAGTGATTGGTATAAGATGAAGAAAAAGAGCCAGATACGAAACTCAGAATCTCCCAACAAATACCAACAATTCACTATTACCACGTATAAAACCCTTCTCAGCCCTTTAAATATGAATTAATAGTGTTAATATTGTTGTTTTATTTATTTTGGTGGATAGTATAAACATAGAGATTTATTTGCTGCTTGACTTGTTTATGAGGGATATCCTAGGCAATAAAAATATATAAAAGTAGTTACAAAGACACTTTAAAACCCACGAAGTCATTAGTATAAAAATAAAGAGCCAAACAAAAAAAATAAATTTCAAAAAACGGAACTAACACGTCTTCAACAACTAACACAATAACCAAAACACACCTACCAAACCTTCCAATAAAATAGATTTTGCAACCAAGCAAAACAAAAACAAACAATACCGGCAAAAAGAATCCCAACTGAAGACGATCGATATAATCGAAAGCGCTTGGGAGCAGAACCTTTGGCAACTTTTACATCAACTTGGCCCCGATAGAAAGAAACAAGTTAAAAAGGTTAAGAAACAACGTAATGTCAGAAAAAATAAGGTTCTATATGTTTTAACCAAACTTATATAAACAATAACTATGTCAAAATATACACTATATACAGTATTCGTAACAATCGATATACATCATTTACACTAAGTCCAGAAGACTGCCACAAACATTTCCACCTTAAACTCGTGCTTATGGAATATATATTTGACAAATTAACACAGAGATTAATAGCAAATTAAGTATTATATTAACGCTATATAACATGCAGTTTCCAACAGCTGATGCACTGATTGTAAACACTTACCAGAACGTCACCGCACTGGGGCGGCTAACCAGACAATCAAGGAATGTTGCTTATCTGCGCAATTTCATGATTGCGCAATAGATTATAAATTCATTTGAATATAAGCTTTTAAGTATAAGGTTTTCAAGTTTCGTGTATAGATGATGTCATTCTTGTTTCAAAGAAAAATTATGTACACTATACACGACTAGAGTAAAAACAGTTTAGTAAGGCATAATTTAATTAACATTATTACAATATTTATATGGTACAACATTATTTGAACTTATTAAGCTATTTGCAGGTTGTCTAATTTACGATTAAAATCTTGATTCTAACTTAACACGCGATAATTTTCAAAGTATTTGCCCATACCCAGTAATTTACTAAGGTTTTGCTTAGATGAGGCCCAAGGCCGTATGAATAAGAATTGTACTCACTCGTAAAGGTCAGTTCGTTGGTTGTTGGTTGGTTTAGATTTTATGGCATATCAACATTTGCAGGGTATTTAACGCCAAATCCATTTTTATATAAATAATCAGTTCTATTTAAAACAATTCAGTTTAGCATGAGTACCCAATTTAATTGTCAAAAACATTTCCATTTCAAACCATTCAAGCAGTTATACATAACAATTCAATTTAGATGGTTGGTTTATTGGGTTTTATGGCATATTAACCTTTGTTGGTTATTTTACGCCAAATCCATTTTTATATAAATAATCAGTTCTATTTAAAACAATTCAGTTCAGCATGAGTACCCAATTTAATTGTCAAAAACATTTCCATTTCAAACCATTCAAGCAGTTATACATAACAATTCAATTTAGATGGTTGGTTTATTGGGTTTTATGGCATATTAACCTTTGTTAGTTATTTTACGCCAAATCCATTTTTATGTAAAAAATTTTTGTTCTTTTTAAAACAATTCAGTTTAGCATAAGTACACAGTTTAATGGTCAAAAACATTTCTATTTCAAACTATTCAAGCAGTGATATGTAACAATTCAGTTAAGTGTAAATACAGTTTTAATGTCGAAAAAACAGTTCTATTTCAAGTAATTCAGTTAAGCATAAGCACGCAGTTTAAATGTAAGTACGGTTCAATCAAATTGTTTAGTGTCATAACCAGGACAATCGTTAGTGGGGGTCTTACCCCTCTGCAGAGAAACAGTTGGTGTATTCTACAGCCCCAGCCGACTGGGCCCGTGTTCGCTCGTTAACCATTACACCACCCGAGGTGCTCTACCCATACATATCTATTAATTTACTAAGCTTTTTGCTTAGATGAGGCACAAGGTCGTATGAATGGGGAGCCTAATAAGAAAAGAACTCATTCGTGAACGTTGGTTGGATTTTATGACATATCAACCTTTATAGGTTACTTAATGCCAAATCAATTTTTATACAAATAAACAGTTCTATTTCAATTAATACAGGTTAGCATAAGTACACATTTTAATTGCCAAAAGCATTTCTATATCAAGCTATTCAGTTTTGTCAAAGTTATAATTCAAACAATTCAGTTTAGTATAAGTTTTGTTTTTGTTTACACACACTTAAATGTCAAAACTCTTCTATTTCAAACAATTTAGTTTAGCCTATGTGATGTTTCAATGATAAATAGTTCTAGTTCAAACAATTCAGTTTAAAATCATCATCATCATTATCATGTCGTGCTGTAGGCCCAGATATCCCCGACCCTCTCTCGCCACTTCTCCCTATCGTTCATCGCCTCTGGCAGGTCTTGAGGGCCACGTCCTGTATCCTCACATAGCTGCTGGATGCATGTCCGTGCTGGTCGTCCTGCTTTTGCCCGGCCATATGTGGGGGTTCATAGGAGTACATCACTTATGAGCTCGTCCCTGCTTCTCCAGCAGTGTCCTGCATGTCTGGTTCGTCTAACTTGGATAGTTTTCGTGATGGGAGACAGGTGGCCGTATAGTTGGTGCCTTGTGGGGTGTTGCTGCCAGGACTTGTTCAATATTGCTCGCAACATTCTTGTGTAATTGCCGTCTAGCTTCTTCTCCAGTCGTTTAGTTAGCGTCAAAGTTGTGCATCCATACAGCAGTACCGATACGACCGCTGCCTGGAAGAAACTGCGTTTCATTTTATCGGTTAGGTCTGATTTCCATATGATCGACAGCCTCTCGATAGCTGTCCATGCTCTCGTAAGCCGCGTGTCGATGTCCTTTTCTGTTGATGATACGCTGCTTCCTAGGTAGGTGAATTTGTCTACTAGTTTAAGAGGGGTTCCATCTAGTGTGGTGATGTCGCCTGTTTGATTATAGCACATATATTCTGTTTTGTGAGCATTGACATGGAGGCCAATGCCTGCGGCGGCTCGTTCCAAACTATGCAGTAGTGTGTCGGCTTGGTTGGGTGTATTTGCCAGTATCACTATGTCATCGGCGTAGTCGGCGTCGGTAATTGTTTTTGCGGGGTACCTTCTGCTTCTTTTCTTTGTCAGCTCGAAGCCGTTTTCTCTTATTTTATCAATCGATGTTCTAAGCACGTAATCTAGACAGATGATAAAGAGGTATGGGGCTAGCGTGTCTCCTTGTTGTACCCCTGCTACAATGTCGAAGTATTCTGTGTCTCCATCCGGTGAACGTACTTTCACTTTGGTGTTTCTATAGAGAATCGTTATCGCTGCCACGGTTTCTTTAGGTAGGCCGTATGCTAGTAGGATTTGTTCCATCTTCCCTCTGTGAATGGAATCGAATGCCTTGGTAAAGCCGACAAATAGTAATGTCGCCTGTAGGTTTTTTGCCCGTACGCTCTCTAGGATTCTACAGATGGTTAATATTTGTGAGGTCGTGAACAATTAACGAAGTGAGTAGAAGGAAGAGCACAGTCAAAGCAAAACTGAAAGCTGCAAACCAACAGGAAACCCTATTAGGAAACCCACCGAAAATAACGCACGAACCAATCACCAGAATAATTAGTAAGCAATTGGACATTAAACTATGACCTTTCACTCAAGAAGAACTCGACTCGGTTCTGGGAAAAATTAAAAATAGGAAAGCTGCAGGGCTGGACGAGATTCCCCCAGAAGTATGGAATACCAGACAATTCGACGACATACTGCTCCGACACTGCAACGCAGTCTATAATCAGAATACGATAGACAGATGGATGAAGGGATGCATCCTCCCCTTCCCTAAAAAGGGTGACCTCGGATTAGCCAAGAACTACCGAGACATAACACTTACATCCATAGCAGCCAAAATCTACAATGCCCTACTACGAAACCACCTAGAACCCAAAATCGACAACATCCTTAGGAAAAACAAAAATGGCTTCCGAAGAAATAGATCCAGTTTAACATAAGTACACATTTTATTTCTATTTGACCCATAGATAGGACCCTCTCAGAGGCTACCACTCTAGGCCACAGTGGACCTGAGAGCGATGACAATGAAAGGGTACTAATGTTTCAACATGGCTGGAACCTCACCATCAGATTTTTAAGTGTCATATCTAGGACAATTCGTTGGCGGGGAGGGGGTCTACCCCTCCGCAGAGATGCAATCGGTGTATTCTACTGCTCCAATCAACTGGTCACACTCGTGAATGTTTGCTCGTGTTATCTGGCTAACCATTATACCATCCGAGGTGCCTTGCCGACACACAGTAATTGACTAAGCTTTTTGCTTACATGTGGCACAATACCGTATGAATAGGGCACCCAATGAGACTCGAACATACTCGCGAAGTTTGCTAGTAGGAGCTGGCTAACCATTACTGCTGCCCTTCTCATGAACATTTAGCAATTTACAAAACTTTCGTACGTAGATGTGACAAAATACAGTATCAATGGAGCAACCAATGAGATTCGAACTCATTCAAGAAGGTTTGCTTGCGCTAGCTTGTTAAGCATTACACCATCCGAGCAGCGCTGCTTATACACATTTAGTTATTCACTAAGCTTTTTATTTAGATGTGCCATAACACCATATGAATGGAGCAACCAATGAGATTCGAACTCATTCAAGAAGGTTTGCTTGCGCTAGCTTGTTAAGCATTACACCATCCGAGCAGCGCTGCTTATACACATTTAGTTATTCACTAAGCTTTTTATTTAGATGTGCCATAACACCATATGAATGGAGCAACCAATGAGATTCGAACTCATTCAAGAAGGTTTGCTTGCGCTAGCTTGTTAAGCATTACACCATCCGAGCAGCGCTGCTTATACACATTTAGTTATTCACTAAGCTTTTTATTTAGATGTGCCATAACACCATATGAATGAGCCACCCAATGAGATTCAAACTCATTGGTGAAGTTTATAAGGGTTAGCTTGATAACCATTACACCGTCCGAGGTACTTTGCTTTTGCACATTTTGCAATTTACTAAGCTTTTTATTTAGATGTGCCATAACACCATATGAATAGGGCACCCAATGAGACTCAAACTCATTGGTGAAGTTTATAAGGGTTAGCTTGATAACCATTACACCTTGCCAGGTACTTTGATTTTGCACATTTTGCAATTTACTAAGCTTTTTGCTTAGATGTAGCATAGTGTGTAAACTGCCAGTTTATTTAGACTTCTGTCATAACCTAAAAATTATAACTGATTACTTTATTGTAAATCAGTTAACATACCCAATGAGATTGAACTCACTCGTGAAGATTTGCTAGTGCGAGTTTATTCACATTTTTAAAGATAAGCCCCCATTTAATTTATATCAAACTTTTGCGGGAAGTTTTCCTATCCTATCATAGTTTTTATTATTTTTACCTCTTTTCTCTTCCACAGAAACGTTCGTTGTATGATATTTTTCAAACCTCTCTTTAAGATATTTGAGATTATTTCTTTTCGTAAGTTACGTCATCTTTAACCATTTTATATTAGAAGCATTCGTAGACCCTTCAATAATACATAATATCTTATATATATATATATATATATATATATATATATATATATAAGATCTTATGAAACAAAACTGAATTAATCTTATATAATTCCTCAATACAGGTGTTAACTGCCAGTTTATTCAGACTGCTGTCATAAACTAAAAATTATAACCGATTATTTTATTGTAAATGATTGGTTTGGTTTGTTGGGTTTTATGGCATATCAACCTTTGTAGGTTATTTAACGCCAAATCCATTTTTATGTAAATAATCAGTTCTATTTAAAACAATTCAGTTTAGCATTAGTACACAGATTAATTGTCAAAACATTTCTATTTTAAACTATTCAAGCAGTTATATGTAACAATTCAGTTAAGTGTAAATACAGTTTTAATGTCGAAAAACAGTTCCATTTCAAATATTTCAGTTAAGCATAAGCTCGCAGTTTAAATGTAAGTACGGTTTAATTGTCAAAAACATTTCTGTTTCAAGCTGTTCCGTTGAATCAAACAATTCAGTTTAGCATAAGTATGGCATTAGTTCTATCTAACCCATAGACAGGGCCCTAACAGGTGATACCACTCCGGGCCAGAGTGGACCTAGGAGCAATGGCATTGAAGGGGTGCCCCGTCTTCCCCCAAACCCCATTAATATTGTAAATGAGTTAACACACCAAATAAGTAAGGATGTGTATAAAAATACTAAATAGAAAAATAATGTGTAAAGTGTGTTAGAGAAAGAGTCAGCGTGAGGAAATAAGAGAAAAAAAAATAGCGTGTGAGTGGTGGTTTGGTTTGGTTTGATTTGGTTCTATAGAATATCAACCATCGTGGGTTATTTAATGCCAAATCCTCTTTATACATATATATCAAATATATACAATTTGATTCGGTTAGATTTTATGGCATATCAACCATTGTAGGTTATTTAATGCCAAATCATTTTTATACATAAACATCAAATAAATGTGATTTTGTTGGATTTGGTTTTATGGCATATCAACCCTTATAGCTTATTTAATGACAAATACTTTTTATACATATATATCAAATATGTACAATTTGATTCTGTTAGATTTTATGGCATACCACCCCTGTAGGTTATTTAATGCCAAATCCTCTTTATACATATATATCAAATATATATGATTTTGTTTGATTTGGTTTTATGGCATATCAACCATTGTAGGTTATTTTATGCCAAATCCTTTTTATACATACATATAAAATCTATATATGATTTGAAAAGTCATTTTAGATCTGTTTTGCAGACAGCTAAATGGTTTCAAGTATTGCTATATGACAGTCACAATTTAACATCAGCCATTTGTTTGCGCGCACTTTGTTCTATGTGACTCATAGGTAGGACCCTATAAGATGCTACCACTCCAGGTGAGAGTGAGTGGACCTGGGAACAATGACAATGAACGTGTACTTCACATTCCCCCATTGCTCCAGCTTTGCTGAACCTCACTCTCTGATTATTTTATGTCTTATCCAGGACACTCGATTAGAGATGGGGGTTATTCCTTTACAAAGATGCAGTCGATGCAAGTTAGTGAGAGATGTGGTAGATCAAGTGGAAACTTTAAAAGGATTAGAAATTGTCAAGTTACACACAGTTTTAAAAGAAGAGGAAACAAAGGAAAAGCGAAAATTGTTTGTGTTGTATAGTTGGAACTTTGAGCGAAGCTTAGATGTAAGAGAGAGGCACAGCTAGTCAGTGAGAGAGAGAGAGAGAGAGAGAGAGAGAGAGAGAGAGAAGAAGAAGAAGAAGAAGAAGAAGAAGAAGAAGAAGACAGGGTAGTAAGCGAAGAAGCAAAAAGAAAATATGATTGAATAATTTTTTTCGTTTAATTGGGAAGAATTTCAAATCGTGAGGTTTTCTTTGATATTTCAAAATCCTTTCTATTCAATACTGATCATTCAATACAAATGATTTTATTTTCTAAAAGGCCCATCTCGAAGAAATTTACATATATTCATGGCGTTTTTCACTGGTAATAATTAGTTAAGATATTTTACTTCAAATTAGATTTTTTTAAAGAAGAACACAAAGTCACGTACACAAGTCTATCTGACGGACACATAGATACACAAACACAGCCTTATTGTTATATAATTAAAGAATTATTTTTTCTTATATTAACAATTTTTCGTTAATTATATTTTATCATTCAGTTTGGTAAGGCTATGAACTAATCGGATCTCTTAGTCCAGGTTCAGAGTCATTTAATGCAGTTTTACACTCACGAGCAAAGGATATGACAATCACCATTTGTCCTAATAAACCCCAGACAGAAAATTGGGCTTCAGTGTGGAGGACGTCATGTTCAGAAGAGATGGTCCTGAGAATTTGAGGATTTTGAAAAGACGTCAGTTGGGTATTCGACCCTTGGGGCATGCGGTTGAGTTTTTTGGATCTCGATCGGCAGAGATGAATTGAGATCTTAAACATCACAAGATGCACCGCACGTTGGGGTTGGGGTCAGCATATGATGGTTAGCATAGGCTTTTAAGAATTGTGTCTCGCTACTCGTGTCGCCATGGACCAGAAATTAATAAACCCGTTCGTATCTGAAACGAAAGAGTCTGCTTGTATTTGTAAATGTATTTGACTATGTATATATATTATATTGTTACGATTGATATCATTATGGGTATACAACATTATATATATATATATATATATATATATATATATATATGAGGTGCTCGAGGTTTATTGTTTATCGTTGTAGCGATGTACAGGGAGACTTAAGTTCGAACCTTGGACGAGACTGGTTTCATTTTACATTGTGCTAATATCCTTTGGAAAGGTATGAATCCAGTGACTCTTCTTCTAAGTAAGACGCTAAATAGTCGGGCAGCGTGGGCCCTTTAAGTTTGGCATTTCTGAACTGATCTACGAGAAGGGAAACTTTGAATTAAAACATACTAAATTCTGTATATAATTTGCGTTTGTGTCGCATCATGCTCTTGCAAAGGAATTATATGTATATGTATGTATGTATGTATGTATGTATTCTATTTATGTGAAAAACTATGGAACTAGTACATTTAGAGAATGTTCAACACTGCTTACTTGAATGAGATTCACAATCATTTCCATTGTTTCAATTTATTTTTTTAAATTTTTTTTTTATTGGAGTCATATTTCTTTTCTAGTACATATGCCTAACCTCTAGCTAGATCGTTTGTTTTTTTCTTTTACAATAGACTGATTTGCATGTCTTATCTTTGGTTCGTATTTATTTTAGAAATACAAATTAAAAGGTCATTTCATAATTTTTCTTCAACATCGGGTTATTTTATTCTATTTTCTTTTGGATGTCTAAGAAAAGATGTGCCATTTAAATAATTCATCTCTTTTTTTAATGGATATCTAATGGACTCAGAATTTTCCACTACTAAATAAAAAATATTTCTGTAGGAAATATACTAAAAACAGATAAGATACAAAACATTTTTATTTAATAGAGGAACATGCTGCTTTCATAGAATATTTCTGAACAAAGTAGATTAAATTAGATACAATTGGTCCATGAGAAGGCTTCATCCACTAAAGAAGATCTATTAAGTGTCATTCGGGAAAGTTGAAATTTTGATAAAGAATATTGCTTTAAATTAGTGAAATCTATGTGGAAGAAGTAACGCTGTAATAAAAGCTCGAGGGTGGGGCAACTAAGTATCATTTCTATTTTTTGTCAATTATATCCATATTTTTTTCCTCACTATTAGGTTATTTCAGAATACATTTCTCTGTATGGCTTCCAAAATGCTATCAGTTTAAACAATTTCATTTAGTTTGTTCAAGAAATATCTGATAAAGTCAGAATGTTTAGTTACTAAAGAAAATATTTTGTGTCTTATCTGTTATAAGTTTATTTACTGTTGGATGAAAAATGAATAAACATTCAAGTAAACATCCTCTAAGTATGTTTGGTTTGGTTGGCTTTAGGGCATATCAACCCTTGTAGGTTATTTAATGTCAAATCCTCTTTATACATATATATTAAATATTTATGATTTGGTTTGGTTGGCTTTTATGGCATATCAACCCTTGTAGGTTATTTAAGTTCAAATCCTCTTTATACATATATATTAAATATATATGATTTGTTTTGGTTTGGTTTTATGGCATATCAACCCTTGTAGGTTATTTAATGCCAAATCCTCTTTATACATATAGATTAAATATTTATGATTTGGTTTGGTTGGGTTTTATGGCATATCAACCCTTGTAGGTTATTTAAGTTCAAATCCTCTTTATACATATATATTAAATATTTATGATTTGGTTTGGTTGGGTTTTATGGCATATCAACCAGTGTAGGTTATTTAATGCCAAATCCTCTTTATACATATATATTAAATATTTATGTTTTATTTTGGTTGGGTTTTATGGCATATCAACCAGTGTCGGTTATTTAATGCCAAATCCTCTTTATACATATAGATTAAATATATAGGATTTGGTTTTGGTTTGGTTTTATGGCATATCAACCATTGTCGGTCATTTAATGCCAAATCCTCTTTATATATATATATTGAATACATATGGTTTGGTTTGGTTTGGTTTGGTTTTATAGCATATCAACCATTTGATACCAAATCTTGTTTTTAGATATATATATTATATATATATGTCAATGATTGGTGAACATATTTTGTAGATAACATCCTTAAACGTGCCTGAGCTCGTTTAAGAATGTTACTTGTATCTACAAAATTATCTACATAGTTAAACGGTTCCGAATATTGCTGTGTAACAGTCACAATTCATCATCAGTCATTTGTGAACAAGTATAGACTGTTCTATTTGACACATAGATAGTACCCTATTAGGTGCTAACACTCCAAGTTAGAGTGGACCTGGCAGCAATGCCAATAAAAGGGTACTTCACATTTCCAAAATCTCCAAGACTGGAGATGGTTTAATTTCATATCCAGGACACTCATTAGGATATCCTAACCATCTACAGAGATTAAGTCGGTGTATTCTACAGCCCCGGCCGACTAGGCTACTCTAAGTTCCGAATAGAACTCTCTCTCTCTCTCTCTCTCTCTCTCTATATATATATATATATATATTTCCATTCTTTAAGAACATTTCAGGGTTTACTACAAATTTTCTCCAAACTCCAAATTTTAAACAATTTATATAAGTAGAAGTAGAGTAGTCTATTTACAAAGGCAAAAGACTTCGGTTACTGAAAGCTAATTACTTTAATGTTTCACAAAACATTCAAGTAATTAGCTTTCATTTGCAAAGCTAATCCATGAGTCTTAAACTAGAAATTTGTTCTTCTAGATCAGATGCACTACAAAGGCTAAAGAAACCCCTGTGCCCTATTGTTTGCTTAGAGCCTTTACAAAGTGCATCAACTACTTTATTCAGAATGAGAACATAATTCCCCAGATATTTTAGCCTTTTGCCTGCTCACGAAAGGTATAAGAGTCTATCAAAAAGTTTGGCGATATTTTGGTAACCTAAGACACAATTCGCGAGCTGCGAATGCTTTTACCGAATTGGAGACGGCGACGAACTACACCGTACTGTCAAATGCCGAACTTGCCCGAAACTCTCTGAATGCTATTTACCAGGTTTGCCTCACGCTTTTGGGCCTACCTGATTTTTACTCATCATTCAGTTTCTTGCAACCCGAGCTAATATCCTCTACCTTTTGTTTACTGTACCTTCCTCTTTCACACAACAAAAGTTTACGATTGCTTCCGTGGTACTAAGATCCTGTTTGAACTTGTAAAGCATAAGTTTCTGAGTTAGATTATTTTACATGTTGATATGTGTGGCTTTTAGATCCAACTCAACGAGAAGCATTGTAGCATGAATCAGCACATCAACTATCACGATACGATCAAGCAAAGTGGGTGCCTACTGCAGCTGAAATTGCCTCGGTCACGAGATATACACGCCACAAACCAGCACGTACCAAAATATTACATTGTTTTGGAGGTGCCCGTGGTGTAGTCGTTATCGCCGTAGGAAATGAACACGGCGATACGAGTTCAAATCCTGGACGAGACTGATTGCATTTCACATAGCACTAATACCCTTGGGAAAGGTATGAATTCAATTATTCTCCCTCCAGCTATGGGTAAATAGTAGGACAGACTAGGTTCTTCAGCCTTGGTTAGGCAACTATTCTAGGAGAAGGAAAACTCTGAATTCAAACCTGTTAAACTCCGCTTAAAAATTGACCTTGTGTCATATCCTGCCCGAACGGAGGGGTTGGTAAATAGTACCAAAATATTACATCACAACTGATTCCCCCGTCGTAGTGATGCGAATGTTTCTTTGTTTGAAAACCCACGAAAAAAAAAACAAGAAACAAAAAGAAAACTTCAAAACTTTCCAGACAAGCACACTTTTTATTGCACATTTACCTCAATAATCATAAATGAAAAAAAAAAAAAAACTTAAAATAAATATTTCAAAAAACATAAACATTGTTATAGAGCGTAATAAAATATTAAAAAAAAAGAACTTATTTATTTTTTCATTGTAACCTCATTCTTGTTACTCTAAGCCCTCCACCTTTGCTAGTTCGTCCACTCTTATTGTCACGGGATCGTCTGCGAAGTTGTGATTTGCCGACAACTTTTTAGATATTCTACAACATCGAATTCTCCACTGAAATCACCGTCACTTGGGAAAGCGAAAAGGTCTGATCCACAGACAAAGCTAAATAATGTATTTATATGGAGAGGGTAGAGCAGAAATAATAGGTCATCACATATTGTTTTTATATGGATTGTTCTATGGTATTAGTTTACCCAACATTTTCTCATATATATATATATATATATATATATAATAGAGAGACAAAGAGAGACAAAGAGACTGAGTATATCAGTATAAGTGGTAAATAAATCATAACAATCAGATCCTACAAATTGAATATTGATCTTACAAAAATGAGTGCGCAAAAATAGACCCACACGAAGACACACATATGCATGTGTTGCCCAGTCGGCTGAGGCTGTAGAATACACCGATTGCTTCACTGCAGGGCAGTAAGACATCCCCCCGCACCGAGTTTTCCGGATATAACACTAAACAATCTAATGGCGAGGTTCCTGTAATGCCGAACCTTTGGGGAATGCGAAGTATACCTTCATTGCCATCACTCCCAGGTCCACACTATCCTGGAGTGATTGCACCTGATAGGATCCTATCTATGAGTTAAATAAAAAAAAAAACTGTGTAGTTATGCTAAACTGAATTGGTTGAAATGGAAGTGGTTTGACATTTAAAATGCTTACTTATGCTAAATTGAACTGGCTGAAATAGAACTCTTTTCAAATAGAAATAGAATGTGCACTTATGCTAAACTGAATTGCTTGAAATAGAACTGTTTTGACATTAAATCGAACTATTTTGACTGTTGTAAACAAACAACTCTACTTATACTTATATAGATTGTTTAGAATTTAATTCGGCGTTAAATGATACGAAAAGGGTTTATACGCCATAAAAAACAACCAATCACACAACCAACCAACCAACCAAATATGTGTTTATACATGTATATTCTTTAGCATTTACTTCACCCAAAATGTATCTATACACACACACACACACACACACATATATATATATATATGTGTGTGTGTGTGTGTGTGTTATATAGTCGGAATTAAATTCCCTGAGGAGCCGATTTAGACGAAACTGTAGTAGGATAGTCCCGATTCACGAATTAATTTTTGTAATTTTGCTCTACCTCGTATGGAGCACTCTTTGTAATTGTAGCATCACAGCATTTTCCGGTGGGTTTTTGTTCTTTTGACCAACTGATTGTTTATCTCTTGATTTTTTTCAGTTGGTGTGAGAAGGTTGGCCTTTTCTTTTTTTTTTCTCCCGATGACCTTTTTCTTTTTTCCCCGGGCAGTGATTCGAGATATATTGTTATCTCTGAATTCCGGTGTTTTTTTCTTTTTGTTTGTCACCGTAAATGCTGTTAATTAGTAAGTTAGTAAATATATATATAAATATATATATGTGTGTGTGTGTGTTTGTATATTTGTGTGTGTGTGTTTTCAAGAAATAATGGAATGAATCTGACATAATATATGTATAAAAAGAAAACGAACAAAAAATATAATTATGTAGTTTTATGATTTGTTTATTGTTTGTTTATTGTGTTTTTTTTTATGCCAACACGTTTCGTCTTCAAAATTTTTAATATAAAAACATTCTATTTAAAATTATTTTAAGTGTGTGAAATAAAATAATCATAACAGATAAATCTTCATATTACTTGAAAGTCATCATCAGGGCAAAAGAATGTTTCTTCATAAAAAGACTAAATAATACAGAAGGATATATTCGAAAATTATAATGTCATGGGGTGAATTTTTTGAAAAAGGGTAGCAGCATTTTAGGATTTTAGAAAAGAAATTGTAACGTATTATTTCGGTTGTGATTTTTCGAATTTTTGTTTTTATCTTTAAAGTGGTGAATTAAAACAAATTTTCAGCTGCTGTATCCCCCGGCCTTCCTTCTGTGCCCCTTGTTTATCTGGGTATAGAAATGATTCAACCAGGGAAATCATTTTTAAAGTTTGACTGTTCATCAAACAAAACCTTCAAGAACTACGAATATCTCATTCAAATAATGACATCTTTGTTTTTAACGTTTAACAATTCGAGAAGCATCACGAAAAATTTCACGAGAAGTGTCATGAGATGAATTCGAAATATAAAATCCAGTGGTTGCCCAGTCGGCTGGGGCTGTAGAATTACAATGAGTGTTCTGGATATGATACTAAACAGTCTGATGGTGAGGTCCCAGTAATGCTGGAGCTTTGTGGAATACGGAGCACCTCTTCATTGCCATTGCTCCCTGGTCCACTCTGGCCCGGCGTGGTAGCACCTGATATGGCCCCATCTATGGCTTAAATAGAAATAACAGCATTCCTATGCTAAACTGATTTGTTAGATTAAAATAAATAGCTTGAAATGGAAATGTTTTTGACAATTGAACCGTACTTACATTTAAACTGTGAGCTCATGCTGTTGTATTCACATATACATATATATGCTGGATACATACTGACGCAATAAATAAGGACGCAGGAAGACTTCTTTACAAATATATTCCTCTCACTTTATTTGTAAGGTTTCGAAAGGGTTGTGTGGGGTTTTACTGTGAGAAGGTGCTGGAGACCGAACATAAACTGTAACATTTTGACCCCACTGTTATGACCATCACGTTGTGTCTTTCTTGTTCTCTTGATGCTCAACCGGAGGCCTAGGGCCCACTGCTGGATGCTGGCTTTCTTTATTGCATCTTATCATCATCTTCTCTGGACCCCAAACTCCATCTGGGTATCCGTGGGCCCCCTCGGTCGGGTGTGGCTTTCCCTACCACACATCGTCTTCAACTGTCTGGAACTCTCCTGGCAACTGCCTGGCTCGTCGAACTCAACTGAATTATATAATCTTTCGACGCCCACTCGATATTTGAAATCGAATGTTTAATCGTCATCAAGCGGAAATAACTGCCATGCAGTTCAGAGGTCACTCTCTTCTGGTGCATCACTCTGTAGTATACCATAGGAATTCTTTTTGCTCGTCCCATTTCATCAGCCAATTTCCGCCCACGCGATTTCCTCTCATAACTGCCATTAGAATGTATCACTTCCTTCCAGTGCATCACCTTGAATGGCATTTTTGGCCGGGTCAAAAGGTCAAAACATAACAATGCTAAAATGAGTTATTTGAAATAGAACTGCTTTTTGACATTAAAACTGTATTTACACTTAACTGGATTGTTTAACATAGAACTGTTTTGACATTTTACTGTGTGTAAACATGATCTGTACTTATGCTAAACTGAATTAGCTGAATTAGAGCTGCTTGACTAAACTGAGTAGCTAGAAAAAGAAATGTTTTTCACAATTAAACTGTACTTACATTTAAAGTGTGTGCTTATGCTAAACTGAATTGTTTGAAATAGAACTGATTATTTACATAAAAATGTATTTGACTTTAAATAACCTACAAAGGTTGATAAGCCATAAAACCCAAATAACCAATAAACCAAACGAAAATCCAGTGGCATCAGTTATTCTAGATATTTTTTCTATATAATTTACTTTAAAGACAATTTGATTCGGCCTTTTCAATTTTGATGGAAGGTGAGACTAACACTGAAGAAATAGAAGCCTTTAAAAGCAAACATCACAAAAGAAGAAAGACTGACCATCAAATCTTTACAATGTGATAAAAATATAATAATATTACCAGCAGAAAAAGATGAGGACAACAGACAGAAAAATGACAACCAAAATAATACACATCAAGCCTCAACCCATTTTAGAGGTTGAAATATGTAGAAACAGTGAACACAGTTCTACAAATTTAAACAATTTATTTACTTCGAGTGAAAGTGTTTGCTGAAAAACAAAAGTTACAAAGTCTATTCTATTGATAAGGAAAGTTAAATTTCTTTATTCGTTAATAGACCTCAATATTTAATTGCATTAGAAAGAAAATATTTCAAGCATTTAAACAGCGATTAAATAAGTTTCCAGACTTTCTTTCGTATGTGCACTTTTATTGATAGTACTCACATGAAACTCTAGTCCCCTTCCAAGTAATCTCCTCCGGCTGAAATGAACTTGTTGTATCGTTCCAACAACTTCTGGAAGGCCCCATGGAAGTCCTCTTGTGTGAGCGTATCAATGACCTTCGTCACAACCTCTTTCATCTCCTCAATTGTCTAATAACGACAGCCTGTGAGCTTAGGGAATAAGCAAAAGTCACCAGGAGCGAGGTTTGGACTATAGGGTGTCTGAGGAACTGTCTTGATGCCCATCTTGATCAAATAGTTTGTGACAAGGATGGAGTTGTGGACTGGTGCATTGTCCTGGTGGAAATGCCACTGACCCGATTTGAAGTGCGCTGGCCTCTTTAGACGGAATCTCTTCCTGAACTCCCTTAAAACCTCAAAATAGTAACCCTAACCCTAACCCTTTGGCCAATCAACTCTGGTGCATTGACTTCCTTACTCCTCCCAAACCTCTCATCATCCCTCACAGACTCCGTTTCTTCCTTGAATCTCTTATGCCACTCAAAAACTGATGCTCGGCTCATGCAAGATGGTCGAAAAGCAGTCTGAAGCATTCCATACGTTTCTGTAGCGGCATTTTTTCCAAGTTTAAAACAGAGTTTTATTGCAATTCGTTCTTTTAAAGTGCCAGATTGCATTTTTGAAATTCACCTTCTGTGGCAATCAGGCTTTAGTAGGGTGTATTCCAATTGCTGCTGTAGCTGTTCATTTGAAGCTGAAATCATAAAAATTGGTCAGTTATCTCATAAGTTGTATAGCAATAACATACCGAATATTCAAGAGTCTACCACAATTTAAATGCTCATACGAAAAAAGGCTGGAAACTTATTGTATGCACCTCGTATGTTTTGTTTTAAACTAGACAATAGATACTATAGGAGCAGCTAAGAAAACGAAAATTATATCTGCATACTAAGAGCAGCTAAGAAAACGAAAATTATATCCACATACTAAGAGCAGCAATGAAAACAAAAATTATGTCCACATATTAGGAGCAGCTATGAAAACGAAAATTATATCCGCATACTAGGAGCAGATATGAAAACGAAAATTATATCCACATACTAGGAGCAGCTATGAAAACGAAAATTATATCCACATACTAGGAGCAGCTATGAAAACGAAAATTATATCCGCATACTAGGAGCAGATATGAAAACGAAAATTATATCCACATACTAGGAGCAGATATGAAAACGAAAATTATATCCGCATACTAGGAGCAGATATGAAAACGAAAATTATATCCACATACTAGGAGCAGCTATGAAAACGAAAATTATATCCGCATACTAGGAGCAGATATGAAAACGAAAATTATATCCACATACTAGGAGCAGATATGAAAACGAAAATTATATCCACATACTAGGAGCAGATATGAAAACGAAAATTATATCCGCATACTAGGAGCAGATATGAAAACGAAAATTATATCCACATACTAGGAGCAGCTATGAAAACGAAAATTATATCCACATACTAGGAGCAGCTAAGAAAACGAAAATTATATCCACATACTAGAAGCAGCAATGGAATCGAAAATTATGTCCACATATTAGGAGCAGCTTTGAAAACGAAAATTATATCCAAATACTAGGAGCAGCTATGAAAACGAAAATTATATCCGCATACTAGGAGCAGATATGAAAACGAAAATTATATCCACATACTAGGAGCAGCTATGAAAACGAAAATTATATCCACATACTAGGAGCAGCTATGAAAACGAAAATAACATCAGCATATCCACTAACTAAAAAGAAAATTTATAAGACATCTAAGATAAAAAAAAAAAATCCAATTATATAGAACATATTTTATTCAATCATGGAAAAACCCTTGGATTAGTATTTCAAACTTCTGAAATGCTCATGAAGAATCATTAATGAAAAATACTTAAAATCCTTCACCCTAAAATAATCTTCATCATATGACACAATTTTAAAGAAAAAACATTTTTCGCCATTTTCATTAAAAAACAAAACGACAAAATTATCACAAATATTTGCCACAACCCCACAGACACCCCAAAAAAGAGTTATCACCCTACACTATGACTGGTAGCATCTCTAATATAGTCACTGGCAAAAATCTTCACAAGCCTTCTGAGAATAATTACACGTAAACCTCCACAAGAGAGAATATTCTACAATTCTCATATATAAGGCATTTGAATAAACAAAAAATACCATTAATAGAACTAAGAACTCTGCAAAAAACATAGCAACGAACAACCATTTGCATTTGTCTCAACATACAACAAACGCAACCTAAACTTTTCACTGAAATAATAAAGAATCTAGAACAACTTCAAAACAATGAGAGAATTAAAAACATATAAGGCACAGCAAAAATCACTTAAAGCAAACGACAAACGAAAGCTTAAAACACATAAACCTCAAATGGAGTCTCAAAATGCAAAAATAAAAGATATGGAGCCTGAAATATAATCATCGAAGGAAAATCCTCGACCGTCAAAAACCGGAAAAATGTATGCATAATGAATTGACATTTAAGCTGTAATTTAATAAAATTGTCTAAATAATCAAATACACAAGCTGCAACAAGATATACAAGCACTGAACAATATAGTCTTGAATTAAACAATCAGTAAAAAAACAACTTATGAATCAAAACATGCAATTGAATAATACAGCTTTAACCAATCAAAACAATCTTTACTATAGAGCACAAGTATACGAAATACTAAAAAACTAATCGGCAAATTTGAAATAATTTGCAGTATGACCCGATGAAGTATTCACTTGCGCTAAAAACTTGTGGAAAGATGCATTTTTTCATTTAGGAAAATGTAATTTTCTTTTTAAAAGAATGTAAAACAGACGTATTGATGTACAAGTACTAAATGAACTTTCGAATTGTCAAAACAAAAAAGTTAACAAACTTGGAGTTTTGTCGCTGCACTGATCCATTTAAAATCATAACATTCCGTACTAACCTCCTGTTGAGGTTAACTGGTCAAATCTTTGGATACATTAGTCAGATCTTTGATATGAAAAGATATACTGACCAACATGTCATGGTTTGGGACCCTTAATTAACCAAGCTCATATAGTGTGGTTTAATTGGAAGACCAATGAAAATCTGTAAGGTAGAAGGGATACTCTTCCCATAGACGTAGATCAGCGCATTTGATTGGCTGATCAATTAAAAAGTAGAGGAGAAATACGAAAGGATCTGTGATTAGTTAACCAGTAAGGAATGTTTGTTCCCAGGGGAATCCTCAACAAAAAAATGTTTTCAGGGTTAAAATGGAGATGATATTCGATGTTCATACCGAAGACATGAGAATAAGAAAAGAATTCTCTTCAAGACCAAAAGCCTCTCTTACAAAAGTCTCACTCACCGAAAAAAATGTGTAAAATTAAAAAACTGCACCAGCCAGATACCTCAATTGTCTGACTCTCGAAAACAACGAAAAAAGACAATGAATATATATACATATTATTAGAGTTTTTCACATCAGCGTTAGCTGAGGGTCTTTCATTGCAGTTTTAGTGACAGCAAGTCCCCTCAAGTCTCCAGGACTCTTCTCAGTATTCTAGCCGTCTTCAATAATGTTATCGTTTGAATGGTCTACACTCGTCCGCCAACTTCCAAGTCCTCTAGTCCCTTTAGTAATCCTTTAATTGCTGTGCCAAAAGCACCAATCACAATTGGTACAATCGTCACTTTCATGTTCTATAGTTTTTTCAAGTATCTAGCAAGGTCGAGGTACTTATCCACCTTTTCACATTCTTTCAGTTTTATTCTGTGGTCAGCCGGGACAGCAAAGTCGACTATTTTACAAATTCTTATCTTTTTTGTTGTTGATTGTTATAAAGTCTGGTCTTTTGGCCGAGATTAGGTGATCCGTGTGTATGTCAAAGTCCCATAGGAGTTTATGTGTGTCATTTTTTAGGACTGGTGCTGGGGTGTGCATATACCGTTTGTTCGTATGGTCAAATTTAAATTTCTTGCACATTTCCCAGTGGATCACCTTGCCCAACTTTTGTGTTTCAATAAATAGTTATTAATTGTTAACGTTGAGTTTTTCTTGTCTTTGTGTAACCAATACTCAGGTGACTTGTTCCAACAAAAAAAAAAGACCTTAGCCGTCAGAAGAAGTTCCAGATAGATTATGTTATCCCCCATCTGTGGATCTTTCAAACACAACGTGTGCACATGGGGAGTTGGTAAACCAACTCAAAGTGAAATGTATGATCAAAATCAAGTACCGTGACTAGCTCAGGGTCACGGCTGACCTATTCACTTAATACACACACACACACATACACACACACACACATATATATGTGTGTGTGTGTGTATGTGTGTGCGTGGTATAATGGTGGTAGGAAATGGACACGGCGACACCAGTTCAAACCCTGGACGAGACTGATTGCATTTCACATAGCACTAATTCCTTTGGGAAAGGTATGAATTCAATTATTCTCCCTCCAGCTATGGGTAAATAGTAGGGCAGACTAGGTTCTTCAGCCTTGGTGAGGTAACTAGTCTAGGAGAATGAAAGTTCTGAATTCAAACCTGTTAAACTCAGCTTAAAAATTGGCCTTGTATCATATCCTACCCGAGCGGGGGCGGGGTTGGTAAATATGTATATATATATTTATATATATATATATATATATATGTGTGTGTGTGTGTGTGTGTGCATTTTATACTCATATATTGTATGAAGTTGTTTATACATCTCCATTGGTTTATGGGCGTGAAATTATTTACAAAAAATAGGTAATTAAACTTTGATGCATCAAATTTTGTGCTTGATCTTCCACAATTTCTTCCATTATTAATAATTACGTAGATAGGAGGTGTGGTTAGCGTAATGGTTATTACGCCGTTCACATCCCGGAAGAGGATGTTTGCATTTCATGTCATGAAATGCCTTTAGATTTACATTAATCTGTCTCATTTCTCTTACGTGGTGCCTTCAATAAGTTTCCAGACTGTTTTTATATGGGCATTTGAAATTGTCGTAGACTCTTGAAAATTTACTTTGTTATTGCTATACATGTTATGAGATGACTGGCTAATTTTTATGACTTCAGCTTCAAATGAACAGCTACAGCAGCAATTGGAATACACCCTACTAAAGCCTGATTGTCACATGTGGTGAATTTCAAAAATGCAAAATGCAATCTGGACGTGACGACACTTTAGAAGAACAATATGCAATAAAATTCTGTTTTAAACTTGGAAAATATGCCACAGAAACGTATGGAATGCTTCAGACTGTTTTTCGACCATCTTGCATGAATCGAGCATCAGTTTTTGAGTGACATAAGAGATTCAAGAAAAGCGGCGAGTCTGTGAGGGATGATAAAATGTGTGGGGGAGTAAGGAAGTCAATACACCAGAGTTGTTTGGCCAAAGGGTTAGGGTTAGGGTTACTATGTTGAGGTTTTAAGGGAATTCAGGAAGAGATTCCGTCGGAAGAGGCCAGCACTCTTCAAGTCGGGTCAGTAGCATTTCCACCAAGACAATGCACCAGTCTATAACTCCATCCTTGTCACAGACTATTTGACCAAGATGGGCATCAAGACAGTTCCTCACCCCACTATAGTCTTGACCTTGCTCCCTGTGACTTTTGATTATTCCTTAAGCTCCGAGGCTGTCGTTATGAGATAATTGAGGAGATGAAAGAGTCTGTGACGAAGGTCATTGATATGCTCACACAAGAGGACTTCCATGGGATCTTCCATGAGTTGTTGGAAGGGTACAACAACTATATTGCAGCCGGAGGAGATTACTTGGAAGGGGACTAGAGTTTCATGTGTGAACAGTCAGTAAAAGTGCCCATACGAAAAAACTCTGCAAACTAATTTAATGATCCTCGTAGCTATGAGTAAATTGTCAGACTAGGTACCAGAACTTTTAGTTCAGCAACCAGAATAGGAGAAGTAAAACTCTGCATTTAAACCAGTTGTAATCCCCGTAGAAAATTCATTTTGTGTCACATTTTGCTCATTGCAAGGGAATTGAATAAACACGTACAAAGTAAGTATAGATAAAGTCAGGATAAAATAATTATTCGTATTTTGCTATGGTTCGCCCGACACCCCAGTAGTTGAAGCGAAAGTTAAAAATTGACTCTCACACACCACTCATCCAATAACGCCTGCTTTCATGGTCACATAGGAGAGTAATAGACAGCATGCAATCTGCACTGACTTTCATGTTTACCTGTATCTAGATATGCTCTATCACCGATATTGAACACTATTTCTTTATAAATATAGGTTTTGGCGACCGTAGTCAAAAGGCACCCTTTTCAATAGCTACTACATTGAGGTGTAGAAGAGGGCGTTATTTTCTCTAGATTGCTCCACCTTACCTTTGATCCTTACCTTATAATGCTGCGTGTTAAGCAAGGAAGCATCAAGTACCATATGTAAGTCTTTGGTATGACTCGACCTGGGATTGAACCTCGGTCTCCCAGACCATTGACAAACACTCTACTCATGAGGCCAATGGGCGGTCTATATTTACGAACATATCAAAACATTTATTTATTTTTTGAATGCAGTTCAGAAAAGAAAACATATTTATTTCTATGGAATCTAAAACCAACACGCGCTCAAATACACACACACACACACACACACACACGCACATATATATATATATATATATATATATAAAAGTTGGTGTGATCTAGAATTGACAAATATATATAGAAGGAGTTTTAACATAATATATTGATAACATATATACACGCAGATATTCAAAAATGTATATATTTGAATATATATAGGTACATATTCAAATATAATAAAACTATCCGTGCAATGCATATATTACCTTGCAACATATTTAATAAGTATACATATATACAAATATATACGAGTGTGTATGTATGTGTGCATGTGTAATATGTACTCCAATTATATATATATATATATATATATATATATATATATATATATATATATACAATAATTTTGTAAATTTAGTTTGCTTTTACGACAAAGAGGACTTTATTGAATAAGGTTGGTAATACCCTGTACAATTCATAGTTGTATATCAATTTATTTTTGCTGTAAATATCTCTTATTTTAAAAACGTGTTCGTGTCAAGGAAAATACATTTAAGAAGAAACAAAAATGTTTTAGGAAAAAAATTACTCTAATACCACTCCATTCCACTTTATACAAATTGGGATTCTGGTTGTGATTCTTTTCTTGTGCTAAAACATCATTCGTTACTTAATAGCATTGGAAGTAAAAAAAAATACAAATTCAAGAAAGAAAGAAAAAATGGCAACAATAACGAAAGAAGAAAAGAAAGGAAAAAGAAAGAAGAAAAAAGGGGAAAAGGGCTACAAAATAATAGAGAAGTAAGATGGATATAAAAACAACAGAGAAAGAAAGAAAGAAAGGCAACAATGACGAAAGAAGAAAAGAAAGGAAAAATAAAGAAGAAAAAAGGGAAAAAAGGACCACAAAATAGAAGAGAGGAGAAAGACTGATACAAAAAAAATAGAGAAAGAAAGAAAGAAAGAATGGCAACAATGACGAAAGAAGGAAAGAAAGAAAAAAGAAAGAAGAAAAAAATGAAAAAGATAGAAAAATATAGTGAAAAAAAAAGATAGAAAGAAAGAATATAGTAGGATTTAGATAAATAATTTAAGAAAAAAGAAAAAATGTAAAAAAGATAAAACAACAGAAAAGAAGGAAGAAAGAAAAAAAGGGAAATAAATGAATAAAAGAAAAGTAACCAAAGAAAGAAAGAAAGAAAGAAAGAAAGAAAAACAAAAGCAGATAGGAAACTAGACAAAATATTCAGATAAAATGAAGGCCAAAGAAAGAAAATAAGAAAGAAAGAAAAAAAAAACAAGAAAAATCAGAGAAAAAATATCAAATAAAGAATAAACTAGAAAAATAGGAATGAATGAATGAATGAAAGAAAAAAGAAAGAAGGAAATTTAAGAAGGCAAAAGAAAAACGTATGTTAGAAAGAGATGCATGCAAGAAAGGAAGGAAATAAAGAATTTGAGAAAGAAGAAAGGACGAGTGAATGAAAGAAAGAAGGAATGCCAAGAAGTAAACCAATAAGAACAAGAAAAAAAGGAAAAAGAAAGAAATAACGTGAAAGAAAGAAAGAAAGAAAGAGAGAGAGAAAGAAAGAATGTAAGACCGATCAAAAATAAAAGAAGGCAGAAAGGAACAAATCATGCGTAAAAGAAGGAATTTAAAAAAAAGGCTGTAAGGAGAGAATTTTTAAAAAAATGAGATAACTAACCAATAGTCGAGAAAGAAAAAAAGACACAAGAAAGGAAAAAAAATAGACTAACAGGACAAAAAAGAAAAAAACAAATATTCAACTGAGATAAAGAAATAAGAAAACGAATTGTGAGAAAAGTAAGAAAGAAAATATTGTAAGGAAAAAAAGAATGCTGATAGAATAATGCAAAAAAGAAAGAAGACGTTTTTATTCAACAAAGAATGAAAAAATGAAAGAAGAATAAATAAAAGGAAGTTGAAAGAAAGAAAGAAAGAAAGAAAGAAAGAAACAAAGAAACAAAGAAATGAAGCCAAAAAGTAAAACCCATAAAAAAGAATGAAAAAAGAAACAAAATGGAGACTGAGAAAAATTGCCTTACAAAATGGATGCTGAAAAAGAAAGGAATGAATTAGTTTGAATTAAGAGTTTTAAAATTAAGATCCACTTTCAACTAGCATGAGAATTCATTCGCTCAATATGTAACAATTTGTCAAGTGAAGGGCTTTTGAAAACATAAGATTTACTGGGCACCTATTTTATTTTTGTGCACAATCTCATCGATAATTATAGATGCGCGCTTATGCGCAAATAGGTAAGAAAATAAATATTACTTTAAGTCAATGGTTGCTTCAACGTCTCGATATAAAGCTATTTTCTTGTTATAGTTTTGCTTTGGTTTGGCTTTGTTGTTTAATGACTTATAAACTTTCTTGGGTTATTTAATGCCAAAGCTATCATTGTAGAAACACAGAAATGGTACTATTTAACACGTAGTTAAGAGAATAAAGGGGTTTATGCCGTTCTCTAGAGTATTAGATCATTGGTTGGTGGGTTATGTTTTATCAGCCCTGGTATATTATCTAATTCCAATTCCAGTTTATATATATATATATATATATATGTGTGTGTGTGTGTGTTGTATATATATATATATATATATATATATATATATATAAATATATGATAAAAATAAGTGGAAAAGTAGATAAATCAAACACTTACAATAGGTTTAATAGTAATATTTATTCAAGGAAGAACTTTGTCGGATGAAGTTCTTGAATAAAGAACGAAATATTACTACTAAACCCATGGTAAATGCTTGATTTATTCTCTTTTTCGGATGAAGTTCTTGAATAAAGAACGAAATATTACTACTAAACCCATTGTAAATGCTTGATTTATTTATTTTTTTCACTTATTTTTATCTTGTTAGATTTACCAAAATCTACCACTTCTCCATATATATATATGTATTTGTGAATGAATATTGTAAATTTGTAAATTAATAACTTTTATCTGAGTATTAATTTTATTGCGGACTTTTGTCCTCATCTTGGTAGTTCTTGTTGTTTTTCTCACTACGTGGTACGATAGACAACAACTATGGAAGGCAGTAATTTCTGGGGATGCGGTTACAAGACTCAGCATTCCTATCCGAGGTCGCGGTTAATCACCTGAAGACGGCCAGAGGTGAAATTTGGCCGAAACGTAGTGAGAAAAACAAGAACTACCAAGATGAGGACAAAAGTCTGCAATAAAATTGATACTCAGATTAAGAAGCCTCATCTAGGAAAGGATTCCCTATAAAGAGAATGACTTTTAGGTAAATTTGTTTTAAAACATTTGCTTGCACATAGTTAAATAGTTTCAAGTATTGCTATGTTGCACTAACTATTCAATTTTACAAGTCATTTATTGGCACAGTTAAATGGTTAAACACTTCTACTTCGGCTATAAACGGGATCCTAACACGTTCTACCACTCAAGGTCAGAGTGGACCGAAGAGTAATGCCAATGAATGATATCCCACAATCCCAAAGGAGGTGCCCGTGGTGTAATGGTTATCGTCGTAGCAAATGGATACGGCAACACGAGTTCGAATCCTGGACGAGACTGATAGCATTTCACATAGCACTATTACGCTTGGGAAAGGTATGAATCCAATTATTCTCCCTCCAGCTATGGGTAAATAGTAGGGCAGACTGTTGTTCTTCAGCCTTGGTTAGGCAACTAGTCTAGGAGAAGGAAAATTCTGAATTCAAAACGGTTAAACTCCGCTTAAAAAATTGATCTTGTGTCATATCCTGTCCAAGCGGAGTGGTTGGTAAATATGTATTCCACAATCCCCAAACCCCCAGTTCTGGAGCCTGACAATTAGATGCAGTTTAGTGTCATATCCAGGGCACTCGTTCGGTAGGTCTTCAGAAGTACAACAGATATTGATGATACATATACATATAAATATATAGCCTTGCACATAACCTGATCTTTGTGCTTCTATATATATACTAGATTTACTATATATATAGATTTACATCTAGCATGATGCTTGGCCTCTTTGAAATATGAATATCATGTTATGGTCTTAGGCAGAGGTGTATTTTACAGCCCCTGCCAACAATTGAAGCCCTAAAGTAAACGTTATTGCGCATCTGATGGTTGTACTCACTAAGATATCCTTTTTTAGCATGATAACCTGTACGCAACTTTTCCTATTTATAGAAATTATAATTCACTCCTATATGTTGGTGCCCGTGGTGTAATGGTTATCGTCATAGGAAATGGACACGGCGGCACGAGTTCAAATCCAGGACGAGACTGATAGCATTTCACATAGAACTAATACCCTTGGGAAAGGTATGAATCCAAGTATTCTCCCTCCAGCTATGGGTAAATAGTAGGGCTGACTAGGTTCTTCAGCCTTGGTGAAGTAACTAGTCTAGGAGAAGGAAAACTCTGAATTCAAACCTGTTAAACTCCGCTTAAAAATTGACCTTGTGTCATATCCTGCCCGAGCGGAGGGGTTGGTAAATATGATAATTCATTCCTATATTAACATTACGCAACGTGGATTTTACAAACAAGTTGCAAGCACAATATGCGTTTACACCTTGGACTTTTTTTATGGTGATAGCCAGGTCAATCGACTGGTCCTGTAGAATACACTGATTGCATCTCCGTAGAGGAGTAAGACAGCCTCTCAATTACTGTCCAGGATATGACAGCCGAGTTGGCAAGGATAGTAGAATACATCTCTGCATTTCTGCAGAATGGTAAGACTTCCCAAACGAGTGTCCTGATTATGACACAAAACTATCTCTGCCCAATCGGCTGAAGCTGCAAAACACACCAATTGCATCCCTGCAGAGCATTAAAACTACCCTTTAACGAGTGTCCTATTTATGATACGAAATAATCTGATGGTGAAGCGACAGGAATGCTGGAGCTTTAGGGAATACGGTGTACCCCTTCATTGCCTTCGTTTCCAGGTCCTCTCTGACCGGGAGTGGTAGCACCTTCTAGGTTCCCATCTATGAGAACAGAACTATTTGACATTTGAAATGAGTTAAAACAAAAAAACTAAATTTAATTGTTTGAAATAGAACCGTTTGATCCTTTAACTATATGTAAACAAATGACTGATGTTTAATTGAATTGTTAGTGATACATAGCAATACTTGAAACAATTTAATTTTGTTATCTTATGTTTACAAATGATATATATCTAAGTAAGTAAAGGTGGTGACCGTAGTCGAGGGCAACTAGAAGTCTCCCTTTTCAATAGCTACAACATCGAGGTGTAGGGGAGGGCGTTACTTTCCTTGGATTGCTCCACTTTATCCTCGATACATACCTTATATTGCTGAGTGTTAAGCAAGGAGGTATCAAGTACCATTTTTAAGTCTTTGGTATGACGCGACCTAGGATTGAGCACAGGTCTCCTAGACCATTGGCCCACACTCTACCCACTCACCAATGGTCTGGGAGACCGGAGTTCAATCCCAGTTCGAGTCATACCAAAGACTCAAAAAATAGTACTTGATGCTGCTTTGCTTAGCACTCAGCGCTATGATGTGAGGATTAAGGGTAAAGTGGAGCAATCCAGAGAATGGAGTAGCACCCTCCCCTACACTTCGGTGTAGTAGCCATTGAAAAGGAAGCCTTCGGGTCACCCCCGACTATAGTCACTATCTTTAATACATATATATATCTAATATGTATGTATGATCAAGATTTGGTATTAAATAACCTACAATGGTTGATATATCATAAAACCAAGCAAAATTAATGTCAATAGCACTAGGAAAGTGTGACCTTGTTAGCAAAAAATAAAAATTTGAAAAATCATTAGTTTGGAATGTAAAATTCATAATAAAAACGTGTCATGAATTGTGTGGAGATGATGTTACCTCTCCAAAGCACAAATCAGTAACTAAAAATAGAATAGTTTTTGTTTTAAGAAGTCTAAAGTGAATATTCGTAGACAAGACTACGTCAAAGCGTATAAATTGAACAATTGGAAGAGCTTGATCAATAATTTTACCCGTATATCAATACATTTATCATCTCTGTAGAGAGGATAACTACTTTCTTTACCATATAATAACAAATATATTAACACATTATTATTCATTATAACTTCCGCTCAGCATTAATTTCTCCTTGCTACAGACTTACATCAGGATTGATGTGTGATAAACCTGAGAGAGAAACTGAGGAATGTTCAAAGTTACCAGACAAAAGATCCACTCTTTTTTGCTTACGTAAGCCACTTACGACTGCTATGAATTCAGCTCTCCTGCCAAAAACAAATTCGATCTGCTAGAAAACGATTAAGCATCACACGCACACCAAGACCAGGAGAATTGTCTTACACATAACATGATATTTATATTTCTAAGAGGCCAAGCATCATGCTAGATGTAAACCTAGTAAATATATAGAAGCACAAAGATCAGGTTATGTGTAAGGCTATATATATCATCGTCATCATCAATATCTGCAGTAGTTCTGAAGACGAAACGGCAACTAGAGTCTTTCCAGGAACTATTTTGTTACTCTAAAAGTCTTTGCTTGTCATGTTGTATGGTTTTTCTCATCACAAAGAAATAAACCCATTTTACCTCTGTCAGCGGGTAGGGGACTGACTTTATCTCTTCAGATGGGTAAAATCTTCCCAAACACTGTCCTGGGTAGGGCACTAAATTGGATCTGATCATGAGGCTCTAGTCTTGGATCTTTGGGGAACTTGTTGTAATCCTAAAGTGTTGTTATTCCAAGATTCAAAATGAGACGAAGTGGTAGTACCTGTTGGGATCCCTCAACAGTTTAAACAGAACTGTTAAATCATTTAGTTAGAATTAGTTATTTGATACCATAAAGCCATTTGTAAATATTATGTAGGAAAACTATATATTGAGAATTACTAATGTTAATGTTAAACAGCAATACGTGAAACCATTTAACTGTGTGCAAAGAAATGATTCATGTTGAATAGAATTATTCGTGGTAGGTAGGAATACTTGAAACTAACTGTTTACAAACAAAATAGTTCTAAAAACTCATTTAAAAATAAAGTTACCAACCAATTATTCATTTACCAATTATACATATATATATATATATATATATATATATATATATATATATATATATAAATTCCATGAATTAAATATATATATCTAATATATATTTATTTATCATTATTATCATTATATAATAGCTCTATCCTTGATATTGAGCATTCTCCATTACATATAGCTCTTGGTTCAACACAAAACCACAAAGTGATTTAGTGACAACGAACACAGTCAATATATATATATATATATATATATATAGTCCAAGGAAGGTATACTAAGGATAAGACTATTAACTAATAATCCAAGGGTAATAGGAGTATCCTACTGAATGCTCAATGTCAACAGCTATCGAATGTATAATTAACGTCGGATTTAATATACCCTCACGTCCAGAGTGAAATGATTTTTTCATTTTTATAAAATTAAACGAAAATATTCAATTTTGTAGTTCTATTATACAAATTTATTTCAGCCATACAAAATGACCTTCTTCAGATGGATGAAATATGGTTAAACACACACACACACACACACACACACACACACATATATATATATATATATATATATATATATATATATATATATATATATTAACAGGATTTGGCATTACATACGCAACAAGTGTTGATATGCGATAGAAATACTAGCCAATCCAATTAACACCTTTTAATGTTGAGCCTTAAACGGAACAGAAATTTAATCATTGATGGTGTTTTTCTAATTCAATGCAATTGCAAGGTAAATTTGTTTTATATGGGAACTAAAAACAATATTGTAGTCCATGATCATTTCTTATTAATTACATATTCCATGGGACGGCAGTATCATTTGTTTCCATTACGTCTATATCTGAGCAGTGAGATCCAAATGATCACCAATGGAGAATGAAATACATTGTCTCTCATATGTTATCAGAGAAACACTTAAGAGTGCTCATTTTTGCTGGAAGTGTAGGACTTGTTGAGATTTCACCAAATAAGATTTGTCGGAAATTATTTACACACACAAATACACACGCACACAAACATACATGGTTGTGTATGTATATTCAATAACTAAAATATCGCACTATACTTAGATATATCACAACAGTAGGATATTTTAGACACACGGTATATACACACGTACATTTCAAATGGACAAAAACACTCACAAACACACGCATACGGTCACGAGCACGTGCACACACAGATACACACATACACATAGACACACACAGACACACACACACACATAGACACACACACACACACATATTGTAACATATTGACCCCGGCCAAGCTGTCAAAATAGGAAATGCACCTGTGTAAATAACAGGTGCATCCGTTCGAGGAATATCAGGATAGAACCTTGACTGTGGACGGCTTGAATAAGTGCGATTGTGACGCCCACCGGAAGAAGGTGAACGTCGAACAATTATATAACTCGGTGCACAGGTAGTTCAATCAGTTGGAGATCAGACAATTTGGTGAGAAGATACTGGAATGAGAACATGTCCCAGAGAGGTTTGGCCCCCAGGCCCCTGATTGAGCAACCCAGGAGAACGGAAAGAAACGCTGTTATGGCCATAAGAGTGGGGTCAATATGTTGCAGTTCTGTTCGGTCTTTAACTCCCTCTCACAGTAAAACCTTTTGTAACCCTTTCGAACCCTTTCAAATAAAGTGAGAGGTATATTTTTCAATAGAACTGTGTTGCTCGTCTTTATTGTGTCGTTGTTATGATTCTGCATGCATATGTGTTTGTATAGTTGTTCATGGCTATACAACAATATGTTCTAAAAAGAAAGTGACTAATTCAGAAAAAGAAACGAAAACGATATACAAATTATTTACAAAACAATCAAACATTTTTAAAAAGCTCAATATTTGCAAAGAATATTTTTTTTGAATCGAATAAAACACCTGAAGCCTTGTACATCTTTATATATATATATATATATATATCGAAATACATACACACACACACACACACACACACATATATATATATATATATATATATAAATGACATTGTGTATATAAAAGTCTGTACTTGTTTGTCTATCTGTGTGTCTTTATTCAATAACTAAAACATCAAACTACTGTTCATATATATATATATATATATATATATATATATATGTTTCTGTGTGTGTGTGTGTGTGTGTGTGTGTGTGTGTGTGTGTGTGTGTGTGTGTGTGTTTACTAGCAAATAGAAATATCTAAAGAATGTTTGCACTGAACACAAGGGAATACAATTATTCTGATCACGTTGTTCAATATAGAAACAGTAATTTCTAATTCGCTGACCTTCTAGACTTTCTTCTTTCACGACATGATTAATTTAGACATTTTGATATTTGATCATTTCGGAATAATCGACTCGTCGTTGAGATACTTCCAGACGAACTTAAAGCCGGAAAAGACTGAAAACAGTATTTCAATGGCTTGCGGGTTGAGGATATAAGGGTTTTCGCTGCAATATAAATAATTTGAAACCTCGCTGACAATGCTCTGTCCAATCGTGAAATACGTTGCCCTTTAGGGAATAAAAAGGTCACGTGCTGAATATTTGTGGAAGTAATTCATGGTCGTGTTGGGAGTCAGATCAAGTATTCATGTGAGGTCGCTTGAAACGATTTGGCGCGCATTCACACGGACACAAACGCAGACCGTCGTATGCGCAAATATAAACATATATATATATATATATATATATATATATATATATATATATATATATATATATACACTTACAGACACTGACAACATAAAATCGCAACATTTCGGTTACGCAGTAATTTCTCGTATATATATATATATATAATTATTATTTTATTTTATATACCTATTCTATAAATCTAACGGTGTGAAAAAACCCGATGATACAACTTGTAAATAAAAAATATTGTACAAACTGATATCGAAGAAAAACTCAATAAAGAAAGAAAAAACTAAAACCTTTCTTACTACTTGAAAATTATCAACCAACAAAAGAAAGAACATCGACTGAATCACCAAAACTGAAACCTAAAAGCGCCCAATACACTAAGTAGAGTGACATTTGAATACCTACAGAGCCAGAAGTAATTACACACACACACACACACACACACACACATATATATATATATATATATATATCGAAATAAATATGTCCACTTAGAGATTTGTATTTTTTAAAAGAATAATTCATTTCGATCTTATATTCGTGTATGTTTCCAGCTTGTTGCTTTCGTCAGAGAGCATTTAGCAATTTACAATTTATTTTTGTTAAGATGTTGCACAAGGCCATATGAATGGGGCACCCAATGAACTTGAACTCGCTCGTGTAGGTTTATTAGACGTATGTCTTCATCAGGTTTTGTATCGGTTTATATAGAAGTCAATGTTTTGCGTTATATTTCTTTTCCTCCTGCTCTCTTTCCCTTGGGGAGTGGTGTCTTCCTGTTGCAATGGTTAAAGCGATGGACTTCGGAATCGTAGTATGCAAGTTCGAAATCCAGTCGCGCTATTACGTTCACTTTCGGACAAATCCCCTTGGGAAAGGTATGAACCCCCTTATCCTCCCATCTACGGGTTGAATAGTATCACTACTGTTCTTCTAGAAAGCTGGCTTTGGCGTTACAAAACCTACAAAAGTTGATATGCCAGTAAATCAAAGAAACCAAACCAAACCAATCTCTTTCCCTTCTTCAGAGTGTGTTTCTTGGTTTGTTTTGTGAGTACATTTTCCTAATTAGTCTTTGATATTTGATGAGCAATAAAGTTTTTCGTTGTTTTACTCAAGGTCGTTGTCTGTGTTTGTGTGCTCGTATGTGGTTTAAAATTACTTTTTACGATTATTTTTGTGCGTATATATTTGTACATATATGTGTACGTTTGTTTGTGTATAATCTATGTTTCATTCAACGTGTGCTTTAATATATTCATGATGTTTCTTTTTCTTTTATTTGAAGTAATGTATAGTCGTTGGTTAGATATATGGGCATTGTTTTAAATTCTTATAGGTGTTTAGAAACATTTAATTTTCTATTTTCAGGTATTTCGATATTTCCTTTGTGGAGTTTACTGCACAGAAGACAAAACCTGAAAGAAATATAGTACACATATAGAATTAATAATTTAAAACGGCATCAATTTACACATCGTGTCCTGTTTATACAGTGTGCTTTAAAATAGATGCAAACCATTGATATGATACCTGATGTATTACTGAGAGAAGTGCCATGTCGGCCATTTGGAACACGTCCGGTAAAAAATGCACCCTTTGGGCTAGAGACATCAAATCAATGTTTTTTTCAATTTTCATTATATCAGCTTCCAGGACATGCAGTCTTTTTCTGAGTTTCTGGTCTCAATGGCAAATCATTATCATATTAATGGGTTGTATCTATTTTGAGACAGCTTTTAATGATTTTGTTTCCAAATAATTTGTGATGCAAGGGATTTTTTCCTCTCTTGTCCTAGGCATTGCGATCGAGGATTAATAGTTGTTATAGGATATTATTTTCAAATCTGGAACAAAACAGTATACATTATTATTAGTAGAATTATCAGCTCTCATATGGGTCCCATGTATATTGAGACATCTTATGTGTTAGTATTGAAGAAATTTTGTACGTTTGTGCCGGTGTAGAATGCTATTTTACTGATGTTCAGT
>OY757918.1:12496188-12631188 GCA_963585895.1 Sepioteuthis lessoniana
CGTATATATATATATATATATATATATATATATATATATATATATATATATATATATATTGTGCTTTAAAGTTTCAGTAATTTTGTTTGTATTTGAGTTCTGCTGTTGGTTTTCGAACACTGGGGTAAGAATGGACCTCTTCACACAGATGAGCAAGTGTTGGACGACGAGATAGAACTTATCTACAACAGCTCTGTGCGAACACAATGTAATCTAGAAGACCTACCGGAAGCGATGGGCGATAGAGACGGATGGCGAGAAAGAGAGAGAGAGAGAGTTTAGGAAATCGGTGGTCCCAAAACGAAGCACACGCACACAGACACACACACACACACACACGCACATTATATATATATATATATATATATATATATAAGTTAATAATGCCGTATAATTCGACAATATGTAGGGAAAAGATAAGGTAATCCAAGTAGAAGAGAGAATTATTGAGAAGGAAAGGCGACACTATAGCGTTTCGGTTCTAACGAACCATCATCAGGACTATGAGGGATAATATTTGTGATGTTAAATCAACGATGGATATTTAAAAATACAAAAATACAAAAACTTTGGGAAAATCTGAATATGAAGAAAGAGTTGGCCGTACAATTAGTAAATCAGCGTTTATATTTTTAAAATTACGTCATTTGACTTATTAGAAATATTCTAAATGAGGAATATTCTAAATGAGGAATATTCTAAATGAGGAATATTCTAAATGAGGAATATTCTAAATGAGCATCTTGGCAGAATTGAAATTGAAGCAAATCATAACTTTGATTTAATTTCTGCAAAGATGTTCATTTACCTTTACAATAAAAGCCTAAGACGAGTTTTCGAGGCCGGTGCTATTTCACTCTGTAATTCCGTAAATACTCATCGGGGTTTTTATAAAATTTTTCTTACTTGAGAAAATCCATTTTAAACAGCTACAATAAATTCCATCTTCAGTTAATAAATTCCACATATAACATAATTTAACATTTTCTCTTTATCCTTTTCTTTTTCTTTTTCTTCCTTCTTCGAAATCTTTCTCGATAAACAAAAGGAACATAAATTTTAAACGATATTCTTAATAAGTCAAATAACGTGTCAACAATTGTGTCGACTTTGCATCTCAATAACTCTCTCCTTCTACTTGGATTACATTGTTATCAATTTCTCTCTCTCTCTCTATATATATATATATACACAAATAATGTTGTCAGTAAGAGCAATCGTCAAGTGACGTTCTTCTATGGACCCCAATACATGGACACACCAGTGTTCGCCGACCAGCAATAACTTATTTTCATCAGTTCTGTCTGGACAATAGATGTTGTCTGGAAGACCTGTCTGAAACGATGAATGATAGGGACACATAAAGAGAGAGAGAGAGAGAGAGAGAGAGAGAGAGAGAGAGAGAGAGAGAATGAAAGAGTCGAGGAAATCCGTGCTGCCACCGTAACTTGATGATGATGATGATGATGATGATGATGATTTTATAACTTAGTCGATATTGATTACAAGATAATACTCATGATTGTCTTGGGGTCGGGAAAAGCGCACTAACAACAATAACAACAATATCAACAACAAAGATTCACCGACAACTTCTGGTTTTCGTCTGGTGTTTCTGGAGGACACATAGCGTAACTGTTATAGGCGTTCATTAATCTTCTAAGTGACAATCATATAGAGGATGCTGGTTCAATGGTGATTGTTGGCGTTTAGCAATACTGGACTACTTAATACTAATACCCGGTTATTGTTGACGGAATCAGAGCAATCGACCCACTTGAATTAAATAAATTGAAGTTCCATGTAGGCTCCAGAGTTCGACAAGACAGACCAGAAAAAGGCCGGAGGCCACATCGGTCGAAAAATGTTGTGAATACAACCATAGGGATGAATACAATAGTCCAAAAATCCTGAATGATAAAAATCATCAAGCTTTGTCTCAGAAATTCATATATAATTAATATATATGTACGAGGATCATTAAATAAGTTTCCAGACTTTTTTCGTTTGGACACTTTTATTGATAGTACACACATGAAACTCTTGTCCCCTTCGAGGTAATCTCCTTCCGCTGCAATGCAACTGTTGTACCGTTCCAACAACTTATGGACGGCCCCATGGAAGTCCTCTTGTGTGAGCGTGCCAAACACCTTCGTCACAGTCTCTTTCCTCTCCTCAATTGTCTCAGAGCGAAAGCCTGTGAGCTTAGGGAATAACCACAAGTCACAAGGAACAAGGTTTGGATTATAGTGAGGCTGAGGAACTGTCTTGATCCCCATCTTGGTCAAATAGTCTGTGAAAAGGATGGAGTTGTGGACTGGTACATTGTCCTGGTGGAAATGCCACTGAGCCGATTTGAAGAGTGCTGGCTTCTTCCGATGGAATCTCTTGCTGAACTCCCTTAAAACCTCAAAATAGTAACCCTAACCCTAACTCTGACCCTCTGGCCAATCAACTCAGGTGTATTGACTTCCTTACTCCTCCCACATCTCTCATCATCTCTCACAGACTCCCTGCCTTCCTTGAATCTCTTATGCCACTTAAAAACTTTTACTCGATTCATGCAAGATGGTCGAAAACAGTCTGAAGCATTCCATACGTTTCTGTAGCGGCATTTTTTCCAAGTTTAAAACAGAATTTTATTGCATATCATTCTTGTAAAGTGTCCTCGCGTCCAGATTGCATTTTTGAAATTCAGCAGCTGTAACAATCAGGATTTAGTAGGGTGTATTCCAATTGCTGCTGTAGCTATTCATTTAAATCTGAAATCATAAAAATTGGTCAGTCATCTCATAAGATGTATAGCAATAACATAGTGAATTTTCAAGAGTCTAAGACAATTCTATGTGCTTGTATTTAAAAAAAGTCTGGAAACTTATTGATTAGACCACGTATAAAGAGGATTTGGCATTAAATAACTTATAATGGTTCATAAGCCAAAAACACCAACCAAACCAAATCATATGTATTTAATATACATGTATAAACGAAATTCGGCATTGAATAATTTATAATGGTTGTTCTACAAAAAAGACATACCCATACCAAATCTTATATATTTGAAATATATATGTATATAGATGATTTGACATTAAATAACCTACAATGGTTGATATACCATAAAACCCAAACAAATGAAATCATTTATTTAATATATATGTATAAAGTTGATTTGGCTTTAAATAACCTACAATGGTTGATATGCCAAAAAACAAAAAAACAAAAAACAAAAAACAAACCAAATCAAGTTTCAGTATGGAAATATTTTTAAAAATTCTATTTTTTTTATTTCAATTCACTACATTTCAAAATATTCTTTGGTGAATTCTTTATTCCTTCTTTTTTTTCATTCGTCGATCTTACTCTTTCTTTTATCTTTTTATTCGTTCTGTCTTTTCTTCTGCTTTTTCTTTTAATTCAGTCATCAGTATTTCTTTTATTTTCTGCCTTATTTTATTGATTCATTCCTCTAGTTTCTTTCAACTTTTCCTTCTACTTTTTCTTTTTTTTTTTTTTGATATTTTTATTCATTCTTTTATTTTGCTTATTTCTTTAGTCACGTTTTCCTTCCTTCATTCATTCATTATTTTTTACTCTGTTTTTTTTTCTTTATACCTTTCATCCTATTTTTAAAAATGTCTCTTGTTACTTCATTCTACCATTCATTTCATTGCCCAGTCTGCTAGGGCTACAGAAAACATCAATTGCATTTCTGCAGAGGGATAACCTCTCCCCGACGAGTATCCTGGATAAGGCACTAAACAATCTGATGGTGAGATTCCAGTGATGGTGGAGCTTTGGGAAATGCAGAACACATCTTCATTGCCATTGCTCCCAGGTCCACTCTGACCAGGAGTGGTAGCACCTGAGAGGTTCCTATCTATTGGGTTAAATAGAACTAAACAGCGTACTTATGCTGAACTGAATTGTTTGAATAAGAACTGTTTGACTAAACTGAAAAGTTTGAAATATAAGCGTTTTCGACAATTAAAACGTACTTACATTTAAACTGCGTGCTTATGCTAAACTGAATTGTTTGAAATAGAATAATTTTTGACATTGAAACTCTACTTGCGCTAAACTGAATTGTTTAATATAGAACTGACATTTAATTGTGTGTAAACTAAATCTATACTTATACTGAACTGAATTAGCTGAATTAGAACTGTTTGAATAAACTGAATAGCTTGAAATAGAAATGTTTTTGGCAATTAAACTATGTACTCATGCTAAACTGAATTGTTTGAAATAGAACTAGTTATTCGTATAAAAAAGAATTTGGCATTAAATAACCTATAAAGGTTGATATGCCACGATACCTGAACAGTTAAACAATCACTCATTTCAAAATTATCTCTTATTTCTTCCTTTTTTTACTTTTTTACTCTTAATTCTTCATTCTTTTTTCTTCTTTGATGTTTTAAATTTTCCCCTTTCACTCATTCATTCTCTTATTTCTTCTTTATATCTTTCAGTGATTCATTCTTTTTTCTTTAATGATTTTCCTTGCCTAGTTGGCTGTAGAATACACTGACTGCACCTCTGCAGAGGGGTAAAACCACCCCAACGAGTGTCCTCGATATGACACTAAACAATCTGATGGTGAGGTCCCAGTAATGCTGGGGCTTTGGTGAATACGGTTCACCCCTTCATTGCCATTGCTCCTAGGTCTGCTCTGGCCCAGTGTGGTTGCACCTGATAGGGCCCTATCTATGGGTTAAATAGAACTAACGGCATACTAATGCTAAACTGAATTGTTTGATTAAACTGAATAGCTTGAAATAAAAATGTCTTAGACAATTAAACCGTACTTACATTTAAACTGCGTGCTTATGATGAACTGAATTATTTCAAATGGAACTGTTTTGACTTTGAAACCGTATTTACACTAAACTGAATTGTTATATATAACTGTTTGAATAAACTGAATAGTTTAAAATAGAAATGTTTTTAACATTTAAACTGTGTATTCATGCTGAACTGAATTGTTTTAAGTAGAACTGATTATTTACATAAAAATGGATTAGGCGTTAAATAACCAACAAAGGTTGATATCCCATAAACGCCAACCAACCAACCATTTAATAATTTTCCCCTTCTCTTCATACATTCATTTATATATTCTATTTACGAATTTTTAGTGTTTAATTCATTAGTTCTTTCCCATTCATATCACTTCCCGATTTCATTCAGTCATTCATAATTCATATCTTTTTGTTTTTATTTATTTACTCTTTCTTTTCTTTTCTTTTTTACATTCCATTTTTTTATTAATTTCTTCTTCCTTCTATTTTTCCAATAATCTTTCTTTTATTCTTTCCTCTTTTTCCATTTTTTTTTTGCTTTAAATTCATTCTTTCTGTCCATTTTCTTCTTCTTTCCTCACTTTCCCTTTTATTGTTTCATTTTCATCAATTTTTCATTGTCTTTCTTTTATAGTCCTTTTATTTCTCTTTCCTCTCATTCACTCTTTCTTTCATTGTATTGCTTTTTTTCATTATCTTTAATACTTTCTTCGTTTTTCTTTTCACGTTTTCTAGTTATTTTTCTTAATTTTATTCGGTCAGTCATTCATCCCTCTTTCTTTCCCTATCTCATTAAGTTATTTTTTTCTTTCTTTTCTTTTCTTAAAATAATTTTTGATTTTTTCTTTAGTTTTTATTTTTCATTTGCTTCCTACTTTTCTCGTTTTTCAATCGTTCTTTTTGCTTCTTTGATGTCATTTTCATTCCTTTTTTGTTTTCTTACTTTTGGAGAAGTAAGGACAAACTCTCAAACTGCCTTCTTCTTTGGATTTATGCACAAGGACATATCACTTTTGGCTGGCCTGCTAAAACGTACATTCATCAGCTCTGTGCATACACTAGATGCCGTCTAGAGGACTTACCATGGGCGATGGCTGATAGGGGCAAATAACGTGAGAGTCAAGGGAATCCGTGCTGTTAAGACGTTATGATGATGATGATGATGATTCTCATTCTCACTTTTATTTTTCTTTCTTACCTTTTTTTTCATTTCTTTTCATTCATATATTTATTCAGTTATTTCATTCTTTTATTAAATCTTTCTTCCTCGATTTCAGGATTTTTTGTGGCTTCATTGTTAATTCCTTTATTGTTAATTCCTTTATTTCGTTCTTTCTTCCTTTCTTGTGTTAATTACTGTCTTTCTTTCTTATGTTAATTTCTTTCTTTCTTTTCGTAATTTCTTTCTTTCTTTCTTTCTTTTGTTGATTTCTTTGTTTGTTTGTTTATTTGTTTGTTTGTTTATTTGTTTGTTTGTTTGTTTCTTTCTTTCTTTTGTTAATTTCTTTCTTTCTTTCTTTCTTTGGTTAATTACTTTCTTTCTTTCTTTCTTTTGGTAATTTCTTTCTTTCTTCCTTTCTTTTGGTAATTTCTTTCTTTCTTTCTTTCTTTCTTTGGTTAATTTCTTTCTTTCTTCCTTCCTTTTGGTAATTTCTTTCTTTCTTTCTTTCTTTCTTTCTTTCGTCTAACTCTTCCACCGTTATTTAGTATTCATGTTTTCCTTTCTTCTTTTAGATTTATTAAGTCATTCTTCGTTTTTTTTTCCATCTTTTTTTTTTTTTTTGCTTAATTCGTATATTCTTTGTTTTCCTCTTTGATATTTATTGTTTCTTTGACGATTCTATGTACTTTCTCCTATTTAAAGAAAAATGTTGGTTCCTTCCTTGATCCTTTTCTCGTCATTATACTCACTTCAATTCTTTTTCCCCTTTCGATTCATTCAGATAAAGGTACACACTACTGAACAATGTCTTAAAAGGGCATGTCACATGCCCTTTTGAGAACAATGACCACCAAAATAAGACTAGAAAAGAACAAACAGTTAAAAACATTTCCAGATTAAAACAGGAAGGAAAAAAAAAACAAATTTATATCAGCGAATTAAGGAGCTCAGTATAAAATAAAGAACATGTCCCGAAAATAATAGAAATCTTCAGTATGCGAGATAAAAAAAAAAAAATCTAAGGATGAGTTCACCAAAAGTGGTTCATGGGCCTTCAGGGTCGCTGTTTTGAATAATAAATAAAAAAAGGATCGAAATAAATTTGCAAGAGAAGAAAAAATATAAAAAAGAAGGATATCTCGTTGAAAATGAATATAAAAAAAAAATGGTGGTATTTTATAAATAATATAGGAAAGTTGTTTTTTGTTCCCCAGTGAAATTTTAGTGTTTTTTTGATGATGACAATTGAAACACAAACATAACAATTGCAAATGTTTCATACAAACACGCAACTCATTTCAACGATAAAATCTAGTTAATTTCTCCTTTTATATAATTATCTTTCGCTACTTACATTTCTTAGATTTTTTTTTTTATTTACTTTGTAAAGATTGGAAGCAAAATGTTTTCCTTTTTTTTTTTCTTCGTCTATTAAGATTTAGATGTTTTATCGCTTATACATGTTCTTTCTTTCTTTCTTTCTTTGAAATTCTCGTAAATTTTAACCAACAAACCTTTCTTTCTTTCTTTCTTTCTTTGAAATTCTCGTATTTTTTACCCAGTCACACTTTCGTTCTTTCTTTCTTTCTTTCTTTCGTTCTTTTTTCTTTCTTTCTTTCTTTTTTCTTTCTTTCTTTGAAATTCTCGTATTTTTTACCCAGTCACACTTTCGTTCTTTCTTTCTTTCTTTCTTTCTTTCGTTCTTTTTTCTTTCTTTCTTTCTTTTTTCTTTCTTTCTTTGAAATTCTCGTATTTTTTTAACCAATCACCCTTTCTTTCTTTCTTTCTTTCTTTCTTTCTTTCTTTCTTTCTTTGAAATTCTCGTAAATTTTAACCAACAAACCTTTCTTTCTTTCTTTGAAATTCTCGTATTTTTTACCCAGTCACACTTTCGTTCTTTCTTTCTTTCTTTCTTTCTTTCGTTCTTTTTTCTTTCTTTCTTTCTTTTTTCTTTCTTTCTTTGAAATTCTCGTATTTTTTTAACCAATCACCCTTTCTTTCTTTCTTTCTTTCTTTCTTTCTTTCTTTCTTTCTTTCTTTCTTTCTTTCTTTGAAATCCTCGTATTTTTTACCCAGTCATTCTTTCTTTCTTTCTTTGAATTCTCGTATTTTTTATCCTATCAATCTTTCTTTCTTTCTTTCTTTCTTTCTTTCTTTTGAAAATGTTACGACATATTTCTTCTTTCAATATTTTTTTTTATGCAATACTTGAGAATTCTTTTAATTCATGTTTGATAACTTTTAATTTGGATATTTTTACCCTGTGTTTCTATCAACTGATAAATAGTGGACGATTTCCTTCTCTTTTTCTTCTTGAATTCATACAATCTTGATTTGAGTGACAGTCGTTTGGTTTCATCTCTTTCCTTTCTTTGTTCGCTAACATTTTCCTTCGCAAAAATTGGTGACACTATTTCATCAAACTGATATGTAGCAATAAATAAATGTACCTACAAGGTGCATACGATACATTTCCAGACTTTTTTCGTATCGGCAATTTGATAGTACACACATGAAACTCTAGTCTCCTTCCAAGTAATCTCATCTGGCTGCAATGCACTTGTTGTACCATTCCAACAACTTCTGTAAGGCCTCATGGAAGTCCTCTTGTATGAGCGTGTCAATGACCTTCGTCACAGCCTCTTTCCTGTCCTCAATTGTCTCATAACGACAGCCTCTGAGCTTAGGGAATAAGGCACAGGGAGCAAGGTCTAAACTATAGGGAGGCTGAAGAACTGTCTTGATGCCCATCTTGGTCAAATAGTCTGTTACAAGGATGGAGTTATGGACTAGTGCATTGTCCTGGTGGAAATGCCAATGACCCAATTTGAAGAGTGCTGATCCCTTCCCTGGGAATCTCTTCCTGAACTCCCTTAAAACCTCAAAATAGTAACCCTAACCCTAACCATTTGGCCAATCAACTGTGGTGTATTGACTTCCTTACTCCTCCCACACTTCTCATCATCCCTCACAGACTCCCTGCCTTCCTTGAATCTCTTATGCCACTCAAAAACTGATGCTCGATTTATGCAAGATGCTCGAAATTTAAATGCTTGAACAAAAAAGTCTGGAAACTTATATTATGCACCTCGTACGTCTTCTCACTGTCAACACCTCGGAATGAAATTCGTTTGTAATGTTAGGTGAATCAAATATTATTTGTTCCTACTGTGGGTACTGAAGATTTTATAGATGAGTAGTGTACAAATCGATTTAAGAATATGTATACACACTTTGGGATAAAACTCGCTCTCTCTTTTAATATACATATATATATATATATATATACTCCCCCCCATATATATATATATATATATATATATATATATGCTATGGGATTCAATCTATTGAGATCGCTTATTAATTTTGTTTAATTATACATTTTAAAATCTAAACGATGACGCCTACAGTACTAAGTAATTTATATAAAAAAAAGTGATGATGTCTAAATGAGGAGAGTGTTTACTGGATGTCTAAGTGATTCAGTGCTAATTTGAAAATTATTTTAGCAAGTTTCAATACTGCTTTATCAGCGGTTTTTACAAAACACAGCATTGTTTGTTTGTTTGTCCAGGTTTTATGGCATATCAACCTTTTGAGGGTGTTTAATGCCAAATCCATTTTAAAACATATAAACAGTTCTATTTCAAACAATTCAGTTTAGTATCCCTATATCTTTGTTTACACACAGTTAAATATTAAAACAGTTCTATTTCAAACAATTCAGTTTAGCTTAACTATGGTTTCAATGTCAAAAACAGTTCTATTTCAAACAATTCAGTTTAGCATGAATACGTAGTTTAAATGTCAAAAACTGCTCTTTTTGAAAAAGTTCAGTTTAACACAAGTACACAGTTTAAACTAAGTCTGAATTTAAATGTCAAAACAGTTCTACTTCAAGTAAATCAGTTTTGTATAAGTACACAGTTTAGTTCTATTTGACCCATTAGATAGGACCCTATCTGGTGCTACCATTCCGGGCCAGTGTGGACCAAGGAGCTATAGCAAAGAAGGGGTACTCCATATTCCCCAAAGCTCTAGTATTACTGGAACCCCACCATCAGATTGTTTTGTATAATATCAAGAACACTTGTTGGAGGTGGGTTCTTACTCCTCTGCTGCGATGCAATCGGTGTATCCTAGAGTTCCAGCCGAAAGGTTAACACACACCATCCTCAACCAGACCTTGCTCTGCGCAAGCTTTTCTTTCATCCTAAACTGAAAATTCGTTTTAAGACAAAGATGTGGTTAAGATGTGGTGGGCATCAAAAGATATTCAACGAAAGAGCATTACACTCTGTGAAAAGTGTAGTTTCAGTGGAGCTTCGAACCATAAAAAAATACATGGAATATGCATGTTGAAAGAGGAGTGACTATTTTGAAAAAAAGTTTTATTCATTATTCGTTTCTGTTTTGCTAAATACAACTTTTGTCTCTGTGCTTTTGATCGCACGTCGTATACCTACCTATATGTATATATATATATATATATATGACGTATGTACATGACTTTGTACTGCATAGAGTTGAAGTTTTGCTTATGAATATTCATGAGGAAATATATTGACGAAAAGCAGGTGCCCAGCATTGATCTGAAGTTTTGCAGTGTATTTCTGACCACATAAAAAACTAATGAACACTTACACTTTTCTTGAAGAACCTTGCAGCTCTTGGTGTCAAAGTGGCTAATGTGCTCGACTGAAACATCGTAAGAAGCGAATTCGAACTCCATCCACGCTATCAATCTTGAAGTGACAGTATTTTCTAACTAACTCAAAAAAGCAAATAACCGCATAAATTTTCCAAAAAAGAATCGGAGGTAAGTCTCGATTACGTAGCGGTTAACGAGCTGCACTGCATCTTCGTAGTATGTGGGTTCGAACTCTTGTCATGCTATTACATTCACTTTCGGACTAATGCCCTTGGAAAGGATATTAAACCCCTTTAAGTAACATTATTACTAGCGATGATAATATTCAACCCACATCTATTGAGATCTATTTGATCTATAGATGGGAATAAAACCGGTGATTTGCCCTGTAGAATACGCCGACTGCAGAGGGGTAAGATTCCCTCAACGAGTGCCCTGTATATCACACTAAACAATCTGATAGTGAGGTTCTAGTAATGCTGGAGCTTTGCGGATTACGGAGCACCCCTTCATTGCCATCGCTCCCAGGTCCACTATGGCCCATAGTGGTATCACCTGATAGGATCCTATCTATGAGTCAAATAGAACTAAAATATGTACTTATGCAAAACTAAATTGTTTGAAATAGAACTGTTTTTGACATTAAAGCTGTTTTTAGGCTAAACCGAGTTGTTTGAATTAGAACTGTTTGACTAAACTGAATAGCTTGAAATAGAAATGATTTTGACAATCAAATTGTGTATTCATGCTAAACTGAATTGTTTGAAATAGAACTGATTATTTGTATAAGAATGGATTTGGCGTTAAATAACCGACAAAGGTGATATGATATAAAACCCAACCAACAAACCATCAAACAGGTACTTCCATTATGGATTTAAGTGGAACTGGGAGTAATAGCAATTAAGGAGTAACTCTACTCTCTCCAAATTTCCAATTCTGGTACCTCACCATCAGAGGCAGTTCAGTGTCACACCCATGGTATCCATCAGCAGGAAATACTCTCGGCGTATTTTAATCTGTGATAATAAAAATAACATTATTGAATCTTGAAAAATGTTTCTCCTTAAAACTTGATTTCTTTTCGGATATATTCAATGGGAGGGAAATTTAATCCATCAACAAATATTTGCAAATAAATGACGATTAAGGTTTTACAAAAGACTAAGTTTCTGCCCCATTCGTAATGGCATAACTATTCTTCTACAAAGATAATTTTGGCATTAGATAACCCACGAAGTTTGATATGCAATTAAAACAAAGACATCAAATCATATGGGTTCTCACACATGGACATACAAGTGTGTGTCAACTATCTAAGGCTTATATTCATCAGTTCTATGAGGCCAGTGGATGCCGACAAGAAGAACTACCAAAGGCTATGAACACTTGAGACAGATGCAAAGAGGGAATCAACTGAATTCGTTCCGTGCTATCTGTATGACTTGATAATGATATATATATATATATATATATATATATATATATATATATATTGGATCTGTCGAAGTCATGTTAAAATTATTTTAGAGTATTTGATTCATATCAATTTTCTTAACAGGATGGAAATAAATTTATTATCGAAATGTGACCGAATATTGTTTTTTTTTTCTTGAAATAATATTATTTACTCTGTGAATTTATTCACTGTGAGCTCTTTACCCTGAATATCTAAATATCTAAAATTTGAATAATTTATTTGTCCTGATGGAATTGTTCCCTACTCCGGATTTACAGGATTGAAGAATAACTTTATATATATATATATAGTCATCCACAGACAGGCTGTTTCGTTGTATCACAACTCTTCAGTGTGGCTAGACACGTAGGACGCTTGAAGCTGGGATCGAAACCCTCCCAACTTAGTATCAGACCGCTCAGCCAACACGCGTACCACATCAGCACGGGAATTATAAGGTATTAAGTAGTAGCGTTCGTTTGTTTGCATTTTATACCTTACCGGATACCAGAGTGCTCAATTCGTTCGAAGAGCTTTGCATTATGCGAGCGGCAGCCGTACATTCCTTCGCCAGAGTCCTCAACCCCCCCCATGGGGGAGCGTGTGTGATATGCCAGTAAATAATGAAACTATAATGGAAACCAAAAAGGACCATTTGAATATTTAAAACTAATCTTATTGCACAAATATAACAACCTGATGTTCCCTTTTGCTAAAATAACTTATTCTAAACCTTTTTTTCAAATATACAACCAGGAGATACCACTAACACTAGAAGGTGAGTCTGGTTTCATAATAATGAAAGCAGAAAAAAAAATTAGTGAGCTGATTTCAAAATCCGCTGAAAAATTTTTGGATTTATTTTTAGCATCAATATTCTTTTGCAGCCCTGCTGAGGGGTTACATCCCTCCCTCAGACAGTGTCTTAGACATGAGACTAAAGTGCATCTAATATTGAGGTTCCAGTCCAGGGGACTTTGGGCAATGTCGAGTACTCGTTGATTACCATTACTCCCAGGCCCACTGTGACTTGGAATCGATAGGGTCGCATCTATGGGCCAAGTAGAACTGTAAACAATTGACTCTTTGTAAAATTACATCTACAAAATATGAGTTTAAAAACGACATTTAATATGTATGCATAAAAAGCATTTGGCATCAAATAACCTACAAGGGTTGATATGCCATAAAATCCAATTAATCTACAAACCAACCAATATCGCTTGGAAAAGCATGGATTGAATGAAGAATACACGGACAGAATCTCCGCTGAGGGGTAAGATCCCTCCCCCGCTGAGTGTCCTAGACGTGACACAAAAGTGCATCTTATAGTGAGCTTTGGGGAATGTCAAGTAACCATTCATTACCATTACTCCCAGGTGCACTGCGACTCGGATTTGATAGGGTTGCATCTCGAACATACATACAGCAGCTCTGTGAGAATACGGGATGTAACCCTGAAGACCTGCCAGAGGCGATGAACGATTGGGAGAAGTGGCGAGAAAGGGTCAGGGATATCCGTGCTGGCGGCAAGACATGATGATGATGATGATGATGTGTAAAATTCTGGTCAAATTAGGTTTTTCGACTTAGGTAGATAATCATCCTAAACCATGAGCCACGTGTTCTAGATAATTTATAATTTTTTCATCACAGTGGCTTTGGGCCAAACATTGGCTCTTTTTAAAAATTTTCGGTCGAGCAGGTCACGTAAATATTCTTAATCTTGAATTTTGGGTCAAACACACAACATTTTTCTTTCTATCATTTTTGTTAAAATGTTGCGGTCTTTTGCCGTTGACAGTTTTATCGAAAAATCAATGGCAACATTTATGCGTTCAAATTTATCATCGGAATAGTAGTGCTGTCTTTAAAATTGCTTTTTTGTTCAGGTATTAAGTAATTTTTGATAAAATACCTCAACGGTTTCCAGAAATACTCAAATACGTTCCACTTTAAGAGATATAATCGACTGAGACAGACATCAACATGTGGTGAACAAAGTGTGACGGGGAAATTGGCTAAAATCCCAAAATGGGACTTTATTTTCGCACGTGTGAAGACGGGTCAGGTTGGCACTTGATCCCCTACAGAAATAAGTCCTATTCAGAGTTCTTTTCTCAGGCAGATAAGAACTGGCATATTACATGAGGGAATAATTTAGGGCCAGACTGGCCACCGCTGGCAAAGGGGTCCAAAGTTTCACACTATCACACACCCACCAGGCCGCTAAACTTCTTCCCCTTAGATAATAGAAGAATACGGGCCTATAGGTCTTAGTTGTAAATAATATTAATATTGCTACAGTCGGCAACTCCGGTTTCCCGTGTGATACTTTAGGAATTAATAGGACAGTTCTAAGCAAGATAATGTAAGGCGAATAGAAGCTGAAAGGAAAGCATGGAATAATAACATAGACCACATGGTAAAATGAAAATACATAGGTTCTTTACTACGGTTATATATATATATACGTTCAAAATGTCAAAGATATATAATAGGATAGTCCATGAATATAAATGTCTTTTCTTGGCTTTTATCCTTTTTCCAAATTGAGAGAGAGAGTGGTAACAAAATTTGGGTGCAAAGGGAAAATGTCCCAAAGTTACTTATCTTATTTTTTTGACGGGGTTCCACTGGAGAATTTCTCTTCTTTCACGGGCTAATAGACTTTGTACTGTTTTTAATGCTGGCTTGAAGGATTTTGGAGTCCCTCGTGTCTCAGTCTTTTTGTCTTTAGCCCGGAGTAAAATGGCTATCGTCCGTCTGCCACGAGCGTTGCCCAAAAACTACCTTTTTTTGTATTTACTTCCGTTGAGGGGAAGGGAACCCCACTTCCGTTTGGGGTCCCCCCACCAATCATTTGGCTTCATTTTTCTTTCCCCTTCCGATGTCCGGCGACCCAAGGTCACTTAAGTGCGAACATCTGTGTGACCCACATTCATTTCTAACGGTCACTTTTTGACTGCTAGATAATTTTAGTTCAACGGGGGGAGAGTATTATTCCCACCTCCTCGTCTCCGTGAGCCATCACGTGACAAAAGGTATGGACAGCTATCAATAGGCTATCGGTCATATGGAAGTCAGACCTGACCGATAAAATCGAACGAAGTTTTTTACAAGCAGTGATGGTGTCGATACTACTATATGGATACACTTCATGGACGCTAACTAAACGGCCGGAGAAAAAGCTTGATGGCAACTACACAAGAATGCTGCGAGCAATTTTGAACAGGTCCTGGAGGCAACAACCCATAATGCAGCAGCTGTATAGCCACCTACTACCCATCACGAAAACTATCCAAGTTAGACGAAATAGACATGCAGGACACTACTGGCGAAGTAAGGACATGGTCATAAGTGATGTACTCCTATGGACCCCTTCACATGGCCGAGCAAAAGCAGAGCAGCCAGCTAGAACCTACATACAGCAGCTATGTGAAGATACGAGGTGCAGCCCTGAGGACCCGCCAGAAGCGATGAACGATAGGGAGAGGTGGCGAGAGAGGGTTAGGTATATCTGCGCTGATGGCACGACAAGATGATGAAAGATATAAAAGTTGGCAACCGTAGTCGAAGGTGACCAAAAGGCTCCCTTTTCAATAGCTACTACACCAAGGTATAGGGGAGGGCGCTCCTCCTTTCCCTGGAATGCTCCACTTTACCTTCGATACGTACCTTATATTGCTGAATGTTAAGCAAGGAGGTATCAAGTCTCAATTTTAAAGTCTTTGGTATGACGTAACCTGGGATTGAACCCCAGTCTCCCGGACCATTGGCGAACACTCTACCCACTAGGCAAATGGGCCGGTATAAAGATGTAGTAATACATATTTAGAACTATTCCAGTAAAATTTTAATTTTACGAAGATTTTAGAGTAAAATAAAAAATGTCAGTTTATTGGGTAAGTAAAAAAGTAAAGTTAGCGACCATAGTCGAGGGTGACCCGAAGGCTCCCTTTTCGATAGCTACTACACCAAGGTGTAGGGGAGGGCGCTACTCCATTCCCAGGATTGCTCCACTTTACCCTTGAACCGTACCTTATAATGCTGAGTGTTAAGCAAGGTGGTATCAAGTACCATTTTTAAAGTCTTTGGTATGACTCGACCTGGGATTGAACCCATGTCTCCCGGGCCATTGGCGAAAAATTGTTCTGGTAGAACGTACAAATATTGTATATATTCTTAAAAAGTACCTATATGCTATCTTTTTAAAGTAACTTTATTTAGTTCTGTCTCACCTAGCACATGACTTATAAAATTCCATTATTTAAAGAAAAGTTTTAGCCAAACTGTTAGTAATGATTTTATTTAGTTTAATACCCTCGTAAGACATTAATACTGCTCAAAAGTCTGGTTTTATATAAACTAGTTGTAACATATTAACCCTCGGCCGAGTTGACAAATAAGAGATGCACCTGTGTAAATAACTGGTGCATCCGGTCGAAGATATCAGGGTATAACCTTGACTGTGGACGGGTTGAATTGGGTGCAGAAGTGACGCCCACAAGAAGCAGGTGGATGTCAAACAATCATATAACCTGATGCCACAGATAGGTTCAGTTAATTGGAGATAAGTTGCTGTTGTGAGAACCAGCACCAAAAGAGGGCAGGACCCCGGTTGGGCAGCCCAGCAGAATGAGAAAGAAGTGCTCCTAAAGGCAGAGGAACTGGGGGTCAATATGTTGCAGTCTGTTCAGTCTTCAACTCACCTCTCACACATAACCCTTTTGCAACCCTTTCGCAACCATTTCGTATAAAGTGTGTTCGTTCGTCATTGTTGTTGATTTTGTTTCCGCATGTATATGTGTATAGTTGTATATGTGTCATGGTTGTGACTATGCAACATATTGTATAAAGTATTGTTTATTATTTTTGTGAGTACAGAAGATTTTATATATGAATAGCGTGCAGATCTATATAATTATATATTTACCTGCTCACTAGTCCACTGGGAGACCGGAGTTCAATCCCGGGTTGAGTTATACGAAAGACTCAAAAATTGTACTTGATCCATCCTTGCTTAACACTCAGTATTATAATGTATGAATCAAGGGTAAAGGGGACCAATCCAGCGAAAGTAGCGCCCTCCACTACACTCCAGTGTAGTTGATATTGAAAAAGGAGCCTTCAGGTCGCCCTCGACTACGGTTGCGAACTTTCATTATATATACGCCTTGTGATAAAACTCTGTGTCTTTTTCTCTTTCTTACTATATATATATATATATATATAAATTCTGAAGGAAGCTTAAAAGGCCATTAACTTTATTTCTAAACAAGTTCCTCCAAAATACTGCATGTCCCACCAAAATATTACCGCGTACTATTATTGGGGGAGGGGGAATGGGGGGGGCATGCGCCCCACATAGGGAATTACTGACGTAAGCCTACATCTGAGTGCAGGAAGCGATAAAGGCCGATTTTGAAGCTGATTTAAATTCAGAGTTCCTTCTTCTCGACTGTTTACCGTCACAAGGATATATGTGGAAATTATGTAGAAGGAAAAGTATATATATATATATAAATATATATATATATATATATATTTATATATATATATATATATATAGTGTGTGTGTGTATCGTGCTAGTTAGTGCATCAATTCGTGGTACATTGGTTCACCCCGTGTGTAATTTAAAAGCTGCACAGGTCAACGTGCAACGTAGTCTTATAAGGGAACATATACTGTACGAGTTCGGACAGGAGCATAACCTCGCCAAAGCGACTAGAGTAACTACAATTATCTTCCAACAGAAAATAATAAAACATTTTTCACCACAATATTCCATAGACCACCTAATTAAAATATTCAGAATCAAACTGCCGCTTATTCGCGTTCCACGTACGAAATTTCAAATATTCAAAACCGAAAAAAGAGATTTTCCCGTTTACCGTTGCAAGGTAACGAAAAATATTTTCTATCTTAGTTTGGATTCATTTCACACCAGCACTCATACATTCATAATTTATTTTTCACTTTAGAAAATACACAGAAATCATTCTGTTGATTAGCTAGGACTTTTCTTTTAAGAGAAAAATTTTATGTGGTTGGCATTTATTACTTTTATTTCATTCATTCTTGCGTACATTTTGTGTAACAATACATAAAACATTATATGGTTTGAATATCGGGATTTTTATTGCATTCATTTTCATTTATTCTGGAAACCTATTTTTACATGCATATTTCGTATACATACAAAACAAGATCAACTAAGCAACCATAAAAAAGTTGTTGTGCGGAAGTTGAAGGCACACTTTATCCCTGTAAAATAAGCAGGAGTTTCAAGATATGCTGTACGGGCTGCAAAAACCTTGACGATCAGGAATGGTCAAGTAGGCCTAACAACGTGGTTTACGAGGTTATGCTCCAAGCCACAGAGGCAAATCCGACAAGGAACACTTGGAGAGTATCTTGCATTCCAGTATCGTTGGTCACCTGGACCTGTAGCGTTGTGCCAAACGTCACGAAAAAATTGCTAAACTTTGAGCCGAGTATTAAGAAAAGTGACATCACTCGATTCCCAGCGGTAACTTTTATGTAACCACATTTAATATTTGTGCTTGGTAGTTAAACAGTTCACGAAGTTTTATATGCCATTAAACAATCCCGATTTTTTTATATGCCATAATGAAAACTCCTTTTTTTCTCATTAGAAACAGAAATTTTATTAGGTTTAAACTCTTTTTTCCTGGCATTTAATCAGAAACCATTACACAAGGTAAATTTTACTGAACTTTTTTCATTTTAGCACAAATTGACCAGGTTAGTCCTGTCTAAAAAAAAGCGCTGTACTCCCTACATAATGGACTCACCCTTCTCCATAAATACACGTCAAGGGAGCGTTGACCAGGGTTGATCCAGATCCACAGAGGTCCCCGCGGACATTCTCGAAACCTATGTATGGCACTAGACCTTGGTGTCTAGTTCAAACCATAACCCAGCATACGTGCCCGGACCCACATTTGTGTTCGTGAAACTGCTTGCCTCATCAGGCTCACATTGCACCAAGTGAGTCGATGAGCAGCATACACAAGCAGGGTTCGAGTCTCGGCTCGTTCCCCACCTTCTCCTCCCCTTTATCCCCACTTTAATCGGCCTTCGGGCTTTTGACCATGTGTCAAATCGTGTCTGGGGGGAGGCAGCGACAAATAAACAGAGTCGATCCAGATCCACGTGACACCATCACGTGTGACACCACTTGCGTAGTGGACGAATAGTCGCTACCCGATTGGACTCTCAGCTTCCTAATCCAGTTTATTTGTATCTGTTTTCTGTTACTTGAATATATTTTGTTTTTTTCTATCTACTTTTTTGTGTTCCCCGTATCTTTCTTTTGCCAGCATCACAACAAAAAAACTAATGTAAATACACTAAAGTATTCTATTCCTCAAGCGTTGCAGACTGCAAATAAACCTTATTAATTAATTCTTATTATGATGGAAATTATGTTTCTGTCCTTCATGGGAACTGAGTCACCACCAGCGTCACAATTCCTTGAGTCATTATATCACAATCTACTGGTTTTGTTTTTATTCCTATCTCAATTATTAAAAAAATTATTTCATGTGATTAATACCGTTGACCTTATCTACATTTTAATAATATGGCATTGTATTTATATATACAATGAAATAGCAGTCTACAAAGCAAACTTGAAGGTTAATTTTCGTATCGATCTGAACAACTTGGTTTTAATAAATATTTGCTTGGTTTTATTGATTTCTTATTGTCTAGTTTTATTTCAAGAAATATGATTAAAAATCCCGTCGACGAATCAGAAAAGAAATTCAATAAAGAAAAGAAAAGGACTTATTTCATTCTTTACAGTCTAATTTAGTTAAATGACGAAAAATTTACCATGAAAGCAGGGTCTGACGAGAAAGGCTAGCGGCTCGGTTCTTTAACAAAACCCCTCTCTTTCAAATAACTTTCACAAAATAATTCATAACACTTACTGCCTTAAAAATTTCTCAAAGATCAAAGGTTTATCAAGTGATATATGATCACCATTTTATACTAAATTCAAAAATACCATTCGTTGTGTTTGGTCTGTTCTAGTTTTTACGATGTACTTTAAAACTTCAGAATAAGTTGTCCACAATAATGAACTTTATTTAAAAACCTATGGACTCTACTTGTCCCAGTTGATCGTCAGTGCCTGATTACAGCTTATAATGTTGTATGTGAACCTAACAACATTGTACCACTCTACTCGCTGACACCCACATACCTAGAGGGAGCGAAGCTTATCTCTCAGCTTAAAATGATTTTAATGTACTGTCAGCTGAGTACAGATTGATAATTTTTTCTTTACAGACTGATATTTGTATTCCTGTAAGAATGGATTGCAAGTGTAAGAATAATCTAGACAGGGTCTTTTATATCTGCGGTAATGTGGTTCTTCCTAAACGTCAAGCAAAAATCACTGATTTTGTAAAGAAGGCTCATCGTGATTACTTTGTATTCAAACGAGCGGGTCAGGATAAACCTTTCGCTCCCAACATTTGTTGTAAAAAGTATGGAGAATTTGAGGGATATGAAGTATGGTAAATGGAAGGCTCTGCCAGTTGCCATTCCAATGATCTGGAGGGAAGGAAAAGATCGCATTATCATATTTACCAACCCCTCCGCTCGGGCAGGATATGACACAAGGTCAATTTTTAAGCGGAGTTTAGCAGGTTTGAATTCAGAGTTTTCCTTCTTCTAGACTAGTTGCCTCACCAAGGCTGAAGAACCTAGTCCGCCCTACTATTTACCCATAGCTGGAAGGAGAATATTTGGATTCATACCTTTCCCAAGGGTATTAGTGCTATGTGAAATGCAATCAGTCAGGTCGAGGATTTGAACTCGTGTCGCCGTGTCCATATCCTGCGAAGATAACCATTACACCACGCATTATGGACTGCTATTTCTGCTTGATAAATCAAAAAGAAATAAATTGCAAGAATATGTCCCATGTTCGATATCCCGATATTCTTCAGCCATAAGACCAATCCCTCATGGCCCAGACCTTCCTCTTCCTGAGCCAGATGGGAACATGGAATATAGCTCTGATCGTGAACATAGTGTCATGACTTTAGTAGCTGGGGAAGACGCATACAAGCCAGAACAGGACTACGAGCCAATACCCTTGACACAAGCTTAACTCAACGACCTGACACGATACTGGAAAATTTAAAAGGAGTCTGCTCAACTGCTAGGTTCACCTGTCAAAGAGAAACATCTGATGGCACCAGGAACAACGTTTTACTGGTATCGAGAGCATGAGAGAGAATTAAGACAGTTTATCACGTTCCAGGATAAGTTATCATTGGTTTATTGCAACAACATTGCTGGATTGATCAAATCAATGGGCTTAGAGTGTGATGCTACGGAATGGAGAGGATTCAAAGCAGTTTTTCTGTATAATGAGAAAAGCTTTTCTTCTTTTAGGATTTCAGTTCAAATAAAAGAAACTCACAACACCATGGATCATTTGCTGTCTGCTGTCAACTATCAGGAGCGCAGATGGTTGATCTGTGGAGATCTTAAGGTGGATGGACGAATACGAGGGCTAGAATATGGGTACATAAAGTATCCTTATTTTCTGTTGTTGTATAGCCACATAATACATGTACATATGCATGCAGAATCATAACGACGACACAATAAAGACGAGCGACACAGTTCTTTAGAAAAAATATACCTCTCACTTTATTTGAAAGGGTTGTGTGTGAGAGGGAGTTGGAGACCGAACAGAACTGCAACATATTGATCCCCCACTCTATTGGCCATAACCGCGTTTCTTTCCCGTTCTCCTGGGCTGCTCAACCTCATTCCAGCATCTTCTCTCGAACTGACTCGATCTTCCTGTCACCAGGGTTATATAATAATTTGACGTCCATTCTTCTTCCTGTGAGCGTCACAATTTTGCACTCAATTCAACCCCTCGACAGTCAAGGTGATATCCTGATATTCCTCGACCGGATACACCTGTTATTTACACTGGTGCATTTCCTATCTTGACAGCTTGGCCAGGTCGGAGGTCAATATACAACTCTGTGGCTATGGGACAGCAGGTCTGATGACCATTACGTCTGACAAGAATGGTTGCTTAAATAAGGGTTTAAACCTGCCTCGCATACCGTTCAGCCTCACCCTTTCGTTAACTGACAATATACTACTTCCACCCATAAACATCAAGTTAGGAGTAATGAAGAACTTTGTGAAGCCAATGGACATGGAAGGCAAGGGAATTGCTTTTCTCCAGAAGTTCCATCGAATAAGCATGGAGAAACTCAAGGCTGGTATATTTGATGGCCCTCAAATAAGAGAACTGCTGAAGAACCCAATGTTTGACGGAGTACGGAATACGAGAAGGAAATTGTATAGTAACTGAAGAGTTTCCGTTAACTCGGGACATGATTGTCAGTGAAACTGCACGTTCTGCAGTCACGCTCTGACTATTTTCGAGATAACTGTGGATATTTGAGTGAAAAGCAGGGATAGCACTTTCACTAAGAGATTCGCATTAGAGAAGAGCACTACCAAGGCCGGTGGGATGTAAACGTTCTCGCTGACTATTGCTGTTGTTTGAAACCGGATGTGGTAGCTGCGAGAACAGGAGGAAGTCACGGAAAAGACCTTTCATCCATGAATAGTTTTTTGCGTATTTTTCAGTTTGTTTTGTCACAATGTCAGCTTTCTGCGAATACACAAGCCTTAAATTTAGCATTATTTGTTTAATTCAACTAGAAAATAAATAGTTATAATAATGTTCTATACATTTTAAGTTAGAGCTTGTATCTTAAAAATTTTATCTGATTAGAAAAAAAAAAAACGAGTATGATTTTTGGATTCAGCGTAAAAAAACTGCATTAAAATCAGCTATCATATATTCGAACTTGAAAACATCGCAAGCCAGTGTAATTTATAATTTATATAGGAATCAATTAAATAAGTAAGTAAAATTGGTAACGTTGGCGACCGTAGTCAAGGGCAACCCGAAGGCTTCCTTTTCAATAGTTACTAAACCGAGGTGGAGGAAAGAATGCTACTCCTTTCCTTTGATTGCTCCACTTTCTCTTGATACGTACCTTATAATACTGAGTGTTAAACAAGGAGATATCAAGTACTATTTCTTGAGTTTTTGGTATAACTCGACCTGGGATTGAACCCCGGTCTCTCAGGCCATTGGTGGACATTAATAAACGTCATCATCATCATATCGTGTTGGCAGCACGGATATCCCTGACCCTCTCTCGCCACTCCTCCCTATCGTTCATCGCCCTAGGCAGGTCTTCAGGACAACAACCTGTATCCTCACATAGCTGCTGAATGTACGTTCGTGCTGGTCGTCCTGCTTTTGCGCGGCCGTGTGTGGGGATCCATAAGAGTACATCTCTTATGAGTTCATCTCTGCTTCTCCAGCAATGTCCTGCATGTCTGATTCGCCTAACTTGAATAGTTTTCGTCATAGGGGGCAGGTGGCCGTACAGTTGGTGTCTTGTGGGGTGTTGCTGTCAGGACTTGTTCAGGATTGCACGCAGCATTCTTGTGTAATTGCCATCTAGTTTCTTCTCCAGACGTTTTGTTAGCGTCCATGTAGTGCATCCATATAGCAGTATCGATGTGACCGCTGCCTGGAAGAAACTGCGTTTCATTTTATCGGTTAGGTCTGATTTCCATATAGTCGATAGCCTATTGATAGCTGTCCATGCTTTCGTTAACCTCGTTTCGATGTCCTTTTCGGTTGATTCGACGCTGTTTCCTAGGTACGTGAATTTGTCTACTAGTCTAAGAGGGGTTCCTTCTAGAGTGGAGATGTCCCCCGTTTGGTTATAGCACATATATTCCGTTTTGTGTGCATTAACATGGAGGCCTATGCTTGCTGCTGCTCGTTCCAAACTATGCAGAAGTGTTTCGGCTTGGTCAGGTGTATTTGCCAGTATCGCTATGTCATCGGCGTAGTCGGCGTCGGTAATTGTTGTTGCGGGGTATCTTCTGCTTCTTTTCTTCGTCAGTTCGAAGCCATTCTCTTTGATTTTGTCAATCGATGTTCTAAGTACGTAGTCTAGACAAATGATAAAGAGATACGGAGCCAGCGTGTCTCCTTGTAGTACTCCTGCTACTATGTCAAAGTATTCTGTGTCTCCATCTGGTGATCGTACTTTTACTTTAGTGTTTCTATAGAGAATCGTTATTGCCGCTACGGTTTCTTTAGGTATGCAGTACGCTAGTAGGATTTGTTCCATCTTTCCTCTGTGAATGGAGTCGAAAGCCTTGGTAAAGTCGACAAATATTAATGTCGCTTGTAGGTTCTTTGCCCGTACACCTTCAAGGATTCTGCGGATGGTTAATATTTGTGAGGTCGTAGATCTATTTCTTCGGAAGCCATTTTGGTTTTTTCTAAGTATGTTGTCGATTTTGGGTTCTATTCGGTTTCGTAGTAGGGCATTGTAGATTTTGGCAGCTATGGATGTAAGTGTTATGCCTCGGTAGTTTTTGGCTAATCCGAGGTCCCCCTTTTTAGGGAAGGGGAGTATGCATCCCTTCCTCCATCTATCTATCGGATTTTGATTGTATACTGCGTTGCAGTGGCGGAGCAGTATGTCGTCGAATTGTCTGGTCTTCCATACTTCCGGGGGAATTTCGTCCAGTCCTGCAGCTTTCCTATTTTTAATTTTTCTGAGAACCGAGTCGAGTTCTTCTTGTGTGAACGGTCCAAGTTTAATGTCTAATTGTTTGCTAACTATTCTGGTGATTGGTTCAGGCGTTATTTTTGGTGGGTTTCCAAGTAAGTTTTCGAAGTGCTGTTTCCACAGTTTTATTCTTTCTTGTTGGTTTGCTGCTTTAAGTTTTGCTTTGGCTGTGTTCTTTCTTCTGCTCACTTCGTTTATTGTTTGCCAGGCAATTCTAGATTGTCTATCTTCCACCGAGTCTCTAATCTTATCTATCTGATTTTGAATGTATTCTGTCTGTTCCTTTATATATATGCCTGCTAATTGATATTGTGCCGTTTTTAGTTTTAAGGCATTTGTGTTTGTTGGGTTTTTTCGATAGTTTTTGGAGGCTGTTTTCACTAGTGCACGTTTTTCTCTCACCGCTAAAGTTTCCCATGGGACTCTATATTTAGTTTTAATTTTTGTTGGAATGTATTTTGCTGCTGCCTCGAGGTGTGCATTGACGAAATTTTCGTATTCGTCGTTTGGTGTACTTTTTTCCGTCTTTTCTTGTAGTGTTTCGAATCTGTTTCTTAATTCTAATACGTATTTATCTCTTACATCTTTGTTGTTTAATAGGGCCCAGTCATAGTGTTTGGTGGTCGCTGTTCGTTTGTCGTTTTTTCGTAGGCTTAACCGTATTTTCGCCGTGACTATTCGGTGATCGGTGGACACACCCTCAAAAGAGGAGTATGCCTCGCAATTCAATGCACTATTCTTCCATTTCTTGTTTATAAGGACGTAGTCTATCTGAGCTTTAGTATTGTTTGCGTACGTGTATGTCCATAGTTTGCCCTCTCTTTTTTGGTAGTTTGTATTGAGGCATGCTAATCTATTTTCTATCATGAAATCTGTTAGATGTTGCCCATTCCTATTTGACGTGTTGTGGAGGCTGTATTTGTTGTTTCCGTTTTTCCCGATTTGTGCATTCATGTCTCCGCCAATGACTAACATGTTGTGTTTCGGGATGCTACGCACTAATGAGGATAACTCATCGTAGAAGGTGACTATTTCATTTTCTTCACTAACATTGGTGGGGCTGTAGCATGAGACGATTGTTGCTCTGGGGTTTCCGTTAAATGTAGCTACCATCATTCTAGGTTGTATTTTCTCTATGCTATTAAGCGTTTTTAGTGCTCTAGGTCCTATAAGCAATCCTACCCCTCCTACTGCAGCGTTAATCTTTTTAGTTTTTCTAATTAAATAAAATATTCTTTTATATTAGAATTTAGATACTTCCGACAACAGGGCGCATATTTTTCTTTTCTTAATTATTTTTGTAAACCAAACAATTCGTCATCTTTTTTTGAGATTTGAATTTTGAAAGACAATAAATATATTTCAGAATGATTCAAGTTTATTCTTACAGACCCCCTCATAATGAGAACACCCGTTTCCCATTAGATACAGAATTGTTATAAGTTTAAAACCTTCCTATATGCCAAATAGATTTGCATAGCAGACTGTACAAGAACAACCACAACTAAATTATTAATAAAGATTCTACATGAACGATTTGGTTTGATATTGATCGAGTTTTATTTAAACAAAACCGGCACCTTTTCATCTCGGAGAAAGGTTTACATCAAACAAGAAGAAAGGTTTGTGAACAAGAAAAGTTGTCAACTCAGAGTTAAATCATATGACATGAAGTCAATTGAATAGATGGGATTCATTCGGAATGATGAAAGTATAAAGATTTGTTTATTGGTCTGAATCATTATCTTAAAAGTAGCCCATCGGTATCATTAATTTATGGAATACAAGAAATTGACCAATGCCCTGAAGAGATCTGGACTGAATTAAATTTCTAACTTTCTTTTATTTAGTGGCGGTCTCCCACAATCAGCAGAGCTAATTTAAATCAATGCAGTTGGATTTATTTTTAGATTAAAAGAATTACTGATTGAAATTAAATCTAATTCTAGTTGAAGTAGAATTAAGGCTTTTTCTTCGAAGAAAATAATTAAAGAAAATTGATTGAATCTTGGAGTGATTTTAATGACAGATCAATCCGTCTAGGATTATTTTATGTCTAGATGTTAGGGAATCGCGTCTATTGTTCGTTTGTATATACGTAATTAGTGTCGTTGTTTCTTAGGAGTTTTTTTTTTTTTTGCACACGTACTTAAATAATGTAAATAATCTTAAATATATCAATTTGACACTGAGATGGAATCTACATAGATACAACCAATCAGAATGAGAGTGAACCTGGAAGTAATGACAATGATAGAGTAACTCTACACTCCCCAGATCTCCAGAAAGGAGCTTCACCATGAGACGTTGTTTAGTGTCATATCCATGGCATCTCTTTTTAATGATGGCATGATGTTGCCCCATTGCAGGAGATGCACATGGGTATTTTAGACCTTGCTGATAGGGTGAAAAGGAAAATTAAAATTAGTGAATCTTGAAAAATGTTTTTTCCTTAAAACTAATTTTTAATTGTAAGTTGGTTGGTTGTTTGGGTTTTATGGCATATCAACCTTTGTAGGTTTTTTAATGCCGAATCCATATATAAACAAATAATCAGTTCTATTTCAAACAATTCAGTTTAGCATGAGTACACAGTTTAATTGTCAAAATCATTTCTATTTCAAACTATTCAGTGTATTCAAACAGTTCTAATTCAGCTAATTCAGTTTAGTATAAGTATAGATTTTGTTTACACAGTTAAATGTCAAAACAGTTCTATATTAAACAATTCAGTGAAGCCTAGGTACAGCTTCAATGTCAAAAACAGTTCTATTTCAAACAATTCAGTTTAGCATGAGTAGGTTGTTTAGTTCTATTTAACCCATAGATAGGGGCCTATCAGGTGTTACCATTCTTGGCCAGAGTGGCCCTGGGAGGAATGGCAATGCAGGGGTGCTCCACATCCCCCAAAGCTCCAGCATCACTGGAAACTCACCATCAAATTGTTTAGTGTCATATCTAGGACACTCTTTTGAAGGGTGTCTTACTGCTCTGCTGAGGTGAATTCGGTGTATTCTACAGACCCAGCCGACTGGACAATTGTAAGGTAGGGAAATTTAATCAATCAACAAATATTACCATTGATTTTTTGATAAATCTGCCAACTTCAAAATTCTGAAAAATTTTTAACAAAGATTATCGAAAGAATTTTTTTTTAAAAGTATGTTTGAACCAAAATTCAAGATTAAGAATATTCTCGTAACCTGTTAGACTGAGAATTTTTAAAAAGAACCAATGTCTGGCTCAAGGCTACTGTTACGAAGGAACTATGATTTATCTCGGAGAAGTGGATCTTGGTTTTGAGAGGATTAAATAGAAAACCGTTATTTGACCAAGTATTTTACAGATAAATCAGGGAAACCGTCGTATTTGACCCATAAATGCGACCCTATCGACTCCGAGTCACAGTGGACCTAGCAGTAATGGTAATGAATGTATAGTTGACATTCCCCAAAGCTCACAATAAGATGCAATTTAGTGTCATGCTAGGATAGTCGCTGGGAGAGGGATCTTACCCCTCAGCAGAGAAGCTGTCCGTGTACTCTTCATTACAATGAAACAAGACACACTTTGTAGTGTTAGAGGTATTTCGAGGTCGTATATTTAAAAAAAAAGGTTCAGAATAAGTTAGTGTAGCTAAAGGGAAGATCAGGTTGTTATATTTGTGCAGTAAGATTAGTTTAGAAAATTCAAATGGTTCTTTTTTATTTCCGTGTTGGTCTCATTGTTTAATGGCATGTTACATACATCTCCCCCATTATATATATATATATATATACTAGCAGATTTAAATGATATATATATATATAAGAAAAGCAAAAACCGGTCACATTAGGATTATAAATTTATTTCCATCCTGTTATAGGTATTGATATGAATCAATGATACCAAAAATAACAGAACTACTTCAGATCTAATATATATATATATATATATATATATATATATATATATATATATATATATATATATATATAATTTCTGTCTGTGGATAGACTTAAATGAATAATTTACATTGAGTGCTTAATGCATCGGTAATTTATATATACAGACAAATATAATAAAAATTCAGAAGTAGAACAAAAAAAAAAAAATCAAAATATATAAAGAAATATATTCCTTAATAAATATCAAAAATATGAAGATATTTGGAAATATGTTCCGTGATAATCCTTGTTTATAATGGTTATAATGGTTATAATACCTACAATTTTTAAATAATGCCGCGTTTATGGTTATCAAATTAGCAATTAGAAATGTAAATTTCTTTATTAAAATATTTTATCTATTAATTACACATAAATCTTATTGAACAACATTAAGAATTTTGTTTAAAATGTTATTATTTATCCCATTTAATGAATTAGATAATATGAAACTAAAATCTTTAGTAAACAGATTTTTAGACCTACAAAAAAGGGAGATAACGATTAAAAATTCACAGCTTAAATAATTGAGATTCAATTAAATAACTAGTCGGCCAACATTTGTGTGTCCATGTGTGAGAACCCATGTACTGTAGTTTATTGGATTTACACTCCAATATTTTAAAATGGCGGACGTCAGTTAACTAATCAGTCACCGGAACCTATTGGTCAGGAAAGTCACGTGGGTAGTGTTCACAACTAGATGGGCAAATTTGATTTTGTCCTGGGCATTTAGAGCCAACTGAATGGCAAAGATTGCCTATATATACTCTCGTCTTTCAAGAACTCATTCTCTCTTACATTTCGACTTACAGAGACAACGCAAACACACACGCACACACACACACACGCACACACACACACATACACACACACACACTGTCTCTCTGTCTCTCTGTCTCTCTCTCTCTCTCTCTCTCTCCCTCTATCTCGCTCTCTCTCTCTCTCTCTCTCTCTTATATTTTTCACTTCCAGCAGTAAACCCCACAAACATGTATACATTCTGCAACCTTTTTCTTTCTTGTTCTGCCTTTTCGGTTAAACTTGTTCCAGCCTTGAACACAACCGCCGAAAGTTCATCAAACCCCGAAAGAGACAAATAACCAGCATGGGGGAAGACATATTCCTCCTCGCACACGTTGCTATATTTCTATATATCGACATCTTACATGAAATACTCAGTCCACATACATTTTATAGTCGATATGACACTCTGAATATTTTTCCTTAATATCCGTGTAAGTACACACATACACACAGAGAGAGGAATATTCAACAGACTCATGTTAGTTACATACACACGCACGCACACACAGAAGAATATTCAACAGACTTGTGTTAGTTACATACACACACACGCACACACAGAAGAATACTCAACAGACTTGTGTTAGTTACATACACACACACGCACACACAGAAGAATACCCAACAGACTTGTGCTAGTTACATACACACACACGCACACACAGAAGAATACTCAACAGACTTGTGTTAGTTACATACACACACACGCACACACAGAAGAATACTCAACAGACTTGTGTTAGTTACATACACACGCACGCACACACAGAAGAATACTCAACAGACTAAATTAGAATATTTGTAATATTACCTTTTTCATGTATTTCTGGATATATGAATTTAATTTTGTTTGTACTGTTTTGTTTTGAATGTTCTTTTCTCCGCGTCGTTTTATATCTTAACTTCATTTGCCTTTTCAATAACAGAACAACTTAAATTGAGGAACTAAAATGGGGAAAATATCAACATATTCAACAACTAACAGCAACTGCTTTACAAATTTCTTTATTTTAACAGCATATCAAACTTCGTGGGTTATCTAATGCCAAAATAATTTTTGTAGAAGAATAGTTGTGCCACTACTAATGGCGCAGAAACTTAGTCTTTTGTAAAAATTTCATCATCATGTCGTGCCGCTAGAACGGACATCCCTCTCTCACCACTTCTCCCTATCGTTCATTGCCTCTGACAGATCTTCAGGGCTACATCCCGTATCCTCACATAGCTGCTGTATGTATATTCGAGCTGGTCGTCCTGCTTTTGCTCGGCCATATGTGGGGGTCCATAGGAGTGCATCACTTATGTGCTCGTCCCTGCTTCTTCAGCAGTGTCCTGCATGTCTGGTTCGTCTAATTTGGATAGTTTTCGTGATGGGAGGTTGGTGGCCGTATAGTTGGTGCCTTGTGGGGTGTTGCCGCCAGGACTTGTTCAATATTGCTCGAGAGATTCTTGTGTAATTGCCGTCTAGCTTCTTCTCCAGCCGTTTTGTTACCGTCCAAGTGGTGCTTGCATGCAGCAGTATCGACACAACCGCTAATCGTCATTTATTTGCGAATATATGCAGATGGATTACATTTCCCTCCCATTGAATATATCCGCAATGATATCAAGTTTTAAGGAGAGACATTTTTCAAGATCCCCGTGCAATTTTTATCAGAGCAGCTTAAAATGGGTGTATCTTCAGCAGAGGGGTAAGCTCCTCAGAAAAAGGGAATTCATAGGTGTGACACTAAACTGCTTCTGATGGTAAGGTTACACCTTCATTACTATTACTCCCAGTTCCACTCTAATCTGGATTGGTAGTATATGATCGGCTCGAAAGACGGTTTGGTCAAATTGACCTCCACAGCTGCGGGTTGAATGATACCTTAAATAGGGACAGTTCTACTATAAGAGACTTTATATCTTTCCCAAGGGCATTAGTCCGAAAGTAAATGTAATCGCAGGACTTGAATTCGAACTCGCTTACTACAATGTCAAGCACATTAGCCAACAAGTCACCAGACTTCTCCAAGGTTCTTCTAGAAAAGAGTAAGTGTTCATTAGTTTGCTTTTTTTTATGTGGTTAGAAATATACAGCAAAACTTGAGATTAATGCTGAGCACCTGCTTTAAGTTAATATATTTCCTCATGAATATTCATAATATAACTCTGAGCTATACAAAGAAGAATAAGACGGGCACACTCTTACAATCATATACATTCATTATACAGAAATATATATATATATACTTTTGAACACACGTCGTATATATATATATATATATATACGACGTGTGTTCAAAAGTGTGAAGACTAAAGTCGTATGTTGAAAGAGAGTAATGAACAATGAATAAAACTGTAATTTTTTCAAAATTAGTCCTTTACCATTCAGCAGGCATATTCCATTGATCTTTCCATTGTTCGAAGCATCTTTGCAACTCTTTCTTTTACAGAGTGTAACGCTCTGCCGTTGAATATCTTTTTTTTTATCAACCACATCTTTGAATCTTATTCTTAAACGAATATTCAGCAAAGGAATCACGAAAAGCTTGCACAGAACAACGACTGGTTGAGGATAGAACGTGTTGCCCTTTCACAATGTGGTGTTTCATTAAAACCTTTTGATAAAGCAGTATCGAAACTTGCCAAGTTAATTTTCAAAGTTGCGTTAACTCACCTAGACATCTAGTAAACACTCTTGATTTCTATACGTCATCAATTTATTATATAATTTACTCAGGTCTGTAGGCATTAATATTTTAGATTTTATGATTAAACAAAAATTAGATAAGTGGTCTCAATAGGTTTTAATACAAAGCACACACACACACACACACACACACACACACATATATATATATATACATTCTAAGAATTTTATTCTTCTAGTATTTCTATAAACCAAAACCAGATAATGCAATTCGTAAATTTAGAAATATATTACAAACCGTTTCATTGGCCTACTGCATAGAGTTTTCACCAATGGTCCGGAAGACCTGGGTTCAATCCCAGGTCGCGTCATACCGAAGACTTTAAAAATGGTACTTGATATTTCCTTGCTTAACACTCAACAATATAAGGTACGTGTCAAGGGTAAAGTGGAGCAATCCAGGGAAAGGGGTAGCACCCTCCCGTATACCTTGGTGATGTAGCTATTGAAAAGGGAGCCTTCGGGTCCCCCTCGACTACGGTCGCCAACTTCACTTTACTTTACAAACCGGTATCTGCAGGAAAAAATTGTTAAAAAAGAAGAGACTAAAACATACGTACTGCTTGAAAATAATCAGCCATTACTGCAATGCCTAGACAAAAGAAAAACACTTACAAATTTACCTAAGCTAATATGTAAGAGTGCTCAATACACTAAGTAGAGCAAGATTAGAATACCTAAAAGAGCTAGAAACTACCTGCCCAGATTTTACCTAGCAGATCTTCAGGATAATTCTGAGAAAAGATTGTTGGCCTAAACAACATTTTATTATCAAAATGGCCACCACAAAGAATAGAATATTAGCATAAATAATCACCAAACCCATATTCCACTTGCCAAGTAGCCAGGCATTTTTTTATTTGTGCAAGCAGTTAATATTTCAGACTTCTGATTGAGCAATTCACTGGGGTCATTATGAGAAGCTATAGCTAACTTTTTCTCCATACATAGGAAGCAATATCTATTACCATCCTTATATTTTTAGCATCTTTAAAATTATTTCCCATTTTGATAGAAGATGTATTCCTTGCTTCTTTTTGATTTCCCGCACATAGATAAACTAGTCCTATGCCTGTATATTTCGTGTGAAAAACTACTATGCTTTTAATATTTTGATAGCTCCTTGGGTAGATCCCAAGTACACTGTTTTACCACATATATATATATATAGAGAGAGAGAGAGAGGGAGAGAGAAAAAGAGAGAGAGCGCGCCTTTTCAAAAAGCGTGTATACATATACTCATATTGATCTGCACGATATTCATCTATAAAATCATCTGTACCCACAACAATAACACTGGACAAGAAAAACAATTTTGAAATAGCGACGAGGTACTGAATCTGAAAATGACCAAACTTTTTCTTGTTTAGCGACCGTTTTTGCTGTAAAGAAATGCCACATTTTCAGTAGTTTTCCGTATATGACCGATGGCAATGTTTCTCGTAGAAAATCGTAGAAACTACTCCATTCGTATTGAAACCATCAAATATCGGTCTGCTTATTGAGAAACACTATTTTTGTAATATCAATCAGACCCCAAATCTTTAAAAGTAACATGATTGAAAATACACAAAGACTAACATGTATTTTCATCAAATCATTTAATAAACTAACAGCAGAAATAAAACCTTTGAGAAAATAAGAATTATGGTAAAAAAGTTCTCTTTCCTGATTGTTTGTCTTGTTCAATGTTACTTAAGTCTCTTTTGATACTCTAGCAGGAGAAAGCCATCATTCGTTTGTCCCACCGTAGTGTTCTTCCATTGTTTTGATATCCTGATGGAATCGTTCTCTTTGCTCATCACACATCGCAGCATTTATCAAGAAATTTATCTAGATAGCTATGTAAACAAAAGAACTTTAATGCTCATATTAGCGCTTTTGTCCTGTAAACTTTTCAACAGCTCCTTGTTTTTTTTCTTATAAAATAGTTTATTTCAGGTAGCTGACATAATTTGCTTGACTTACTCTTGTGATCAGCCAAGATCGTAAATTGATCTTCTTTTTTTAAAAATGAACAATTACAGTAAAACAAAAACGGTTGCCAATCATAAAAAACTGAGGTGATTTTCGGAATCAGCGCCATCAAATTAGCTAAAAAATATTTTATATTTCTTGGCACTAAAATCCTGCCGACCAGTGTAATTCACTATGACTTAATTAACGAATTTATTCAGGGCTGTTGACTGTAAGAGGACACAGATATATCTATTTGTTGTTACATATCAGTTCAATGAAATTGTGTCCCCAATTTTGACGTTGGAAAATGTAAGAATTAAAGATCTAAAACCAAACGACTGCCACTTAAACAAAGGTAAGATAAAAACAAAAAGAAAATAGAAGGAAGTCTCCAACTTATTGGTTGGTAGAAACACGAGGTTTAAAGTAATCAAATAAAAAAGTTATAAAATGTGAATTAAAGAGTATTTTCAAATATCGCAGGTAAAAAAAAAAAAATCAAAAGAAAGAATATATCTTAACAACCGTTGTAGGCAAAAAAATATATATCGAAAGACGAACGGTATCTTATTATTATCAAAATAAATAAATAAATATCACATAAATACCATGAAAGAAAAGAAAAAAATATCACATGATTCAAGAAAGAAAGAAAGAAAGAAAAATATCACATGCAAAAAAAAAAAAAATGAATATCACATGATTCGAAGAAAGAAAAAAAGAAAGAAAGAAAGAAAGAACATAACTTAAAAAAGCAAAGAAAGAAAGAAATAACGTGTATTCTAAGAGACAAAGAAAGAAAGAAAGAAAGAAAGAAAGAAAGAAAGAAAGAAAGAGAAATATCGCACGAATTGTATGAAAGAAAGAAAAAATATCACATGATTCGAAGAAAGAAAGAAAGAAAGAAAGAAAGAAAGAAAGAAAGAAAGAACACAATTTAAAGAAAAAGAATGTATATTTTATGAGACAAAGAAAGAAAGAAAGAAAGAACATAACTTAAAGAAAGAAAGAAAGAAAGAAAGAAAGAAAGAAAGAAAGAAAAAATACAATTTAAAGAAAAAAAGAATGTATATTCTATGAGAGAAAGACAGAAAGAAGGGAGAAAGAAAGAAAGAATGAACATAACTTAAAGAAAGAAAGAAAGAAAGAAAAAAAGAAAGTATATTCTATGAGACAACGAAAGAAAGAAAGAAAGAACATAACTTAGAGAAAAAAACGTATATTCTAAGAGACAAATAAATAAAGAAAATAACAAAGAAAAAAAAACCAAAGAAACAAAGAGAAACACGTATTGCATGAAAGAAACGAAAAATATCACGTGATCCGAAGAAAGAAAGAAAGAAAGAAAGAAAGAAAGAATGTATATTCTATGCGACAAAGAAAGAAAGAAAGAACATGATTCAAAGAAAGAAAGAAAGAAAGAAAAGACGTATATTCTATGAGACAAAGAAAGAAAGAAAGAAAGAAAGAAAGAAAGAAAGAACATAACTTCGAGAAAAACGTACATTCTAAGAGACAAAGAAAGAAAGAAAGAAAGAAAGAACATAACTTAATGAAAGAAAGAAAGAAAAAAAGAAAGAAAGAACGTATATTCTATGAGACAAAGATTTAAAGAAAGAAAAAAAGAAAGAAAAAATGAAAAATATCACATTAATTGCATGAAAGAAAGGAAAAATATCACATGATTCGAAGAAAGAAAGAAAGAAAAGAGAACATAATTTAAAAAAAGAAAGAACGTACATTCTTTGAGACAAAGAAAGTAAGAAAGAAATAAATAAAGAAAGAAAGAATGAAAGAAATAAAGAAAGAAAGAACATAACCTTGAGAAAGAAGGCATATTTTAAGAGACAAAGAAAGAAAGAAAGAAAGAAAGAAAGAAAGAAAGAAAGAAAGAGAAATATTACACGAATTGCATGAAAAGAAGGAAAAATATCAAATGATTCGAAGAAAGAAAGAAAGAAAGAACATAACTTAAAGAAAGAAAGAAAGAATATATATTCTATGAGACAAAGAAAGAAAGAAAGAAAGAAATAATATATGAAAATTTTATTTATTCCGTGAATAAACAAAAGAAAGAAAAATTAGAACGTTTCTTCAAATGGGTTCGATGGAGGCCTTCGTAGTGTAGGAGCTAACGCAGTGGACTTTTACATCGTTATCAGCTAGTTTGAATTCCTGTTACACGATTACATTCACTTTTGGAATACTAGTCTTTGGAAAGGCATAAACTCCCGTATTCCCCTAACAATAGAGTTAAATAGTATCGCAACTTTTCTTCTAGAAAGATGACTTTAGCTGGCATTGAACAAAAAAATAAATATCAACTCTTGCACGTGAAAATACTAGTGTTCCTAGACTAGCAAAGGTTAACGTACTGACTCTAGACGGCGTCCAGAGTAGACACTGGGTGCCGTCTACAGTCAAAGTAAGTTATTCTTCAGCCTCTCATAGCTACAACCCAGTGACAAGAATACCATAATAACTGGTGACAATACAAACTGTAGGATTTATTTCACAGAACCTTCTCTTACACCTTTTCAATAAATATTTGATTCTTTAATGTTCAATATCCTGTCTAGAACTATTCTGACATGGCACTCGTGCAAGCCAATGAGCTTTTGCGACTAAGTACACTTACACACAAAGTTTTTAGCTAATTACAATTTTACCAAGTAAAATAATTTTTAATCAAATAAAATAATAGATATAATTAATTATCACTCAAATTATTTCAGTAGAACAGTAAAATAATTTTAGTGATAGTTAATTATATCTATTACTTTATTTGATTCTTACACCTTTTCAATAAATATTTGATTCCTTTATGTTCAATATCCTGTCTAGAACTATTCTGACATGGCACTCGTGCAAGCCAATGAGCTTTTGCGACTAAGTACTCTTAAACTCAAAGTTTTTACAATTTCACCAAGAAAAATTTTTTTTTAATCAAGTAAAATAATAGATATAATCAATTATCACTCAAATTATTTCCGTAGAACAGTAAAATGATTTTAGTGATAGTTAATTATATCTATTATTTTATTTGATTAAAAATTATTTTACTTGGTAAAATTGTAATTAGCTAAAAACTTTGAATGTAAGTGTACTTAGTCGAAAAAGGTCATAGGCTTGCACGTGTGCCATGTCAGAATAGTTCTAGATAGGATACTGAACATAAACGAATCAAATTTTTGTCATCGAGGTAAGAAATACAAGTTTATGATCATAAGATACAATAATTAGGAAGATTTAGTACTCATGTTTTTATAAAATTAGCTGATGAGATAATTAATAGATTATACAAGAAAATATATTTTGAATTTAGGCAGGCGGTCGTTGAAGGGATTTGAGTTTGTAAACCGAAAGAGACAAGATGGGTTAGACGTTGGTTCGGAGGTGGGTGCGTCTTTGTAGCTGCAAATGGGATACGCTCATTTATCCTTTTAAGGTCTTCCTCTCTCCCTCGTGTTTGCGTCAGACTACTGGAATTGGATAGGGTCTGGATAAAAAGATTAATAGAGTCGCCCGTTGAAATTTTTTAATTTCGAATATTCAAGATGATGCAATAACTTTACAGAAGTTTTTAGCAGAGTTTTCTTCTCCAGTTTTGATTCTAGTGTTTATTTCTCCGGTATTGCTATTCGGTTAGATCTCCTACTATATATATATATATATATATATATATATATATATATATATATATATAAGGATACTACTCCTCAAAAAAGTTTGGGTTATTTTCAAGTCAGTTATCTTAGATAAAATTCTGTCCTTTTGGAGAAAAACAAAAATATGCCAAAAAATATAAACGTAAACACGATCAATTCTATACAAGTAGTGCGGCAACACGATCCCTAATGATGATACCTTATTTTCAAGACTGTTAACGATAAAAATGTAAGTGTAGACATTCCTTATCCCCTAACATCTTGGCATAAAATCAACCCAGATGATTTGGCATGCTGTTTAGAACCATTTTAAAAAAATCAACCAAAACGAATCAGTCACAAAATAATCATATTTGTACCTTTTATCTAGTTGGGGTGGTTGCTAACTAGCTTGACTGTGACATCCTAGTAATCGCGTTCGAACTCTATCCCAGCTATTACATTCACTTTCGGACTAATAGTCCCGAGAAAGGGATGATACACTTATTCTCTCTCAGCTATGGATTACATAGTACTATGAATTTTCTTCGACAAGGATCAATTTGACAGTAAATATTCCACGAAGGTTGATATGTCATTAAACAATGAACCCATTCAAGCAACCTTTTTTCTCGGATCAATGAGTTAATACCTGGTCCCTTTCAAAGTATCAGAGACGTATATGTGTTTTCTGACTAACCCTGTAATTGAAAAATTAATTAAATCTTTCTTCAGAGTGGTTGTCTGAATATTCTCAAGATACATCTGTTTTTTTTTTTAATACTATGAAGGTCTATTTTGTGTGAATTCGAATTCAGAATTGTTTATGTGTTCATTATAAAACACTATCACGTTTAAAGGGTGCGAGACAAAATTCACTTTGGAAAAAAAAAAAAACTCAAAAAAAAAAAAAAAAAAAAATGGAATATTCCTTCACAGGAAATTCTTGGGGAGCCAAAATTAAAATCTAAAAATCTGGCGTTCCGATAATGCATCGATGTTGGTTTTATTGTCATTGTCACGTGATAACATATCAAAATATCAAAATATACATCACTCAGCTGCTAACTGAGGGAGGGTAAGTCTCTGAACAGCAGCAGCAGAAGCCATATGTTTTCACTTACCATTTTGGCATAAAATGGTGAACTTCGTGCGTTTGTGAGTGAAAATTAAAAAATAGCGACTCTTTTATTGCAACGAAGAGGTTACAACACAGTGACAATCCTGTGGACGGCATACATACTCGGTCAAACTATTGGATCACTTTACCTTTGAATTGATTCTCACTTGTACTTATTTTCTCAAAGGATACCTTAAGGGTTAAATCTTTTACATACACTTCAAGGATCTGCTGAACTGAAAGTTTTTTTTTTGTCATAAAATCGCTACAATTCCAGAGTTAATGACTTGGTGAACGCTGCAAAACTTTAGCGAGAGATTTTAAGATCATGTAGGTCACGAGGGAATAATATGAACGATATAATGAATAAAACAATGTATGGCACTATTTGAGTCAAAGGTTGAAGAGGGATATTAAATTAAATACTGAGATTAATTATGGAGATGATTTATTAAAAATAATCACCTTACTTTTGATAAGGTAGTGTAAAAAACAGAATTCTCATGAGAATTATTAAACAGTTGAACCTTAAGATGTTACCTAACTAGCGCAGAAGCTAAGGATTCAAAAGGTCATAGCCAAATTGTCATCAATACAAATTTTGGGTCGTTTAGTTTGAATTATCAAAACGTAAATTTGAAAAGGTGATTCATTTAATTCTGATTATCAGTTCACAGAAATGATTCGTTTGAAAGATCAGAGTGGGGCCAGGATTAGAATCATTGAAACTTAACGGCTTTTCAGTTAAAGGTGTGATACAAGGCCATGAGACAATAATAGAGCTCACCAATGAAAAAATATGGGTGGAGCTTTTGCTTCCTCTCCGATATGTGCAACATAAGGCTAAAGTTTTGATTGACTGACCAATCAAATGTGGATCCCAAGTGATTTTCTTCCCCTTTTCAATGGTTACGATACAAGCCCATTGGACCAGGGCGTTTATTGGCTGGCCAATCGGAACCGTGCTGCCGGGGTTGTGGAACTTCATAAAAGAAGATCCAAATCGAAAGTTGGTTCCATCACTAGAAGACCGAAACCTTTGCCGCCCAATGGTCTGAACTTGACCATTCAAACAGAATTCCCTCCAAAGATAGAGGAATGACTTAAAGCTAATAACCCATATACATTATCGCCCGTCAACTTGTTACCCTCAGCTAAAGAATCCCCCAGTTTGGGAGATTCCAACCTTGAAATAGAAATCCTTTGTTATGTATACATGATTTTAATAATTGCATAATAAATAAAGGTTTTCTCTTATTTACACCAGTTAAAGAGTGTTTCTGATTTATTAAATCAGGGAACAGCTCTAGTGTCTTCGTATTCGTTTGTTTTCTTTGGTTTTAATGGCATATCAACATTCGTAACTATCTAAGGCCAAAACCATCCCTCTAGAAGAACAGTAGTGGTACTATTGAACCCATAGCTGGGAGAATAAAGGGGTTCCAACTTTTCTAAGGGCATTTGTCAGAACAGGAACGTATTACTTGACTGGAGTTCGAACTCGCTTACTATGTTGTTGCAGACCAGCGCTTTAACCATTAGACCACCCCATTGTTTAGCATAGGAATACATGATATCACATAACTGTGTGCATAAAAACTGGAAAGAAAAACTTCACAAATTTGGATATATGAACTTATAATAAACACAATTCCCAAACGTCTGAGCATAAAATAAGCCTATACGGGTTGACATGCTGCAAAAACCAATAAAGTATCTCCCCCAAAATAACTGGAGTCTCTCGGCTTGTTAATGGCCAAAATTAATGTGAGTTTAGCTAACATAAGAAATTAGTGTTTATAATACAAAGAGTAACGTGAGTAACAATGTCGCTTTGAGAATGAAAGGAAAAATTTAACCTAATATGGGTGGATTATGATTCAGTAACAGATCTATATAACTGGTTTGAAACCACTAAAATCCCCACATATAAAACAAAAAATATAAAGTGGACGAAAAAAAAATGAAAATCCGCAAATTCAAAGTGACGAGTAGTCAGAATAACGCCAGGTATGAAGAGCACTTTATTTCTAAGTAATGTTTAACATCTTAGACTTGCACACAAGGTGGGTGTGTCCTCGAGGTGTAATGGTTAAAGCGATGGACTGCGGAATCGTAGTAAGCGAATTCGTACTCCAGTCGCGCTATTACGTTCACTTTAGGGCAAATACCCTTGGGAAAGGTATGAACCCCCTTATCCTCCCAGCTATGGGTTAAATAGTACCACTACTGTTCTTCTAGGAAAATGGTTTTAGCATTAAATAACCTACAAAGGTTGATATGCCATTAAAAAAAGAAACCGAACCTTGCACACAAGTTATTAATAACCATCTGGTATCAAAGTAAGCAAAGTTTATTAGTCAAATCTCAGTACTGCCCATAACTGGATGGTGTTTGTTAGGTGCCAGGGAATGAAATTTACTGTAGCCTGTCATCATCATCATCATATCGCACTGTTAGCACGGATATCCCTAACCCTCTCTCTCCACTCCTCCCTATCGTTCATCGCCCTAGGTAGGTCTTCAGGACAACACCCTGTATCCTCACATAGCTGCTGAATGTACGTTCGAGCTAGTCGCCCTGCTTTTGCGCGGCCATGTGTGGGGATCCATAAGAGTACATCTCTTATGAGTTCATCTCTGCTTCTCCAGCAGTGTCCTGCATGTCTGGTTCGTCTAACTTGAATAGTTTTCGTGATAGGGGGCAGGTGGCCGTACAGTTGGTGTCTTGTGGGGTGTTGCTGCCAGGACTTGTTCAGGATTGCACGCAGCATTCTTGTGTAATTGCCATCTAGTTTCTTCTCCAGCCGTTTTGTTAGCGTCCATGTAGTGCATCCATATAGCAGTATCGATGTGACCGCTGCCTGGAAGAAACTGCGTTTCATTTTATCGGTTAGGTCTGATTTCCATATAATCGATAGCCTATTGATAGCTGTCCATGCTTTCGTTAGCCTCGTTTCGATGTCCTTTTCGGTTGATTCGACGCTGCTTCCTAGGTACGTGAATTTGTCTACTAGTTTAAGTGGGGTTCCTTCTAGAGTGGAGATGTCCCCCGTTTGGTTATAGCACATGTATTCCGTTTTGTGTGCATTAACATAGAGGCCTATGCTTGCTGCTGCTCGTTCCAAACTATGCAGAAGTGTTTCGGCTTGGTCAGGTGTATTTGCCAGTATCGCTATGTCATCGGCGTAGTCGGCGTCGGTAATTGTTGTTGCGGGGTATCTTCTGCTTCTTTTCTTCGTCAGTTCGAAGCCATTCTCTTTGATTTTGTCAATCGATGTTCTAAGTAAGTAGTCTAGACAAATGATAAAGAGGTACGGGGCCAGCGTGTCCCCTTGTAGTACTCCTGCTACAATGTCAAAGTATTCTGTGTCTCCATCCGGTGATCGTATTTTTACTTTAGTGTTTCTATAGAGAATCATTATTGCCGCTACGGTTTCTTTAGGTATGCCGTACGCTAGTAGGATTTATTCCATCTTTCCTCTGTGAATGGAGTCGAAAGCCTTGGTAAAGTCGACAAATATTAATGTCGCTTGTAGGTTCTTTGCCCGTACACCTTCAAGGATTCTGTGGATGGTAAATATTTGTGAGGTCGTGGATCTATTTCTTCGGAAGCCATTTTGGTTTTTTCTAAGTATGTTGTCGATTTTGGGTTCTATTCGGTTTCGTAGTAGGGCATTGTAGATTTTGGCAGCTATGGATGTAAGTGTTATGCCTCGGTAGTTTTTGGCTAATCCGAGGTCCCCCTTTTTAGGGAAGGGGAGTATGCATCCCTTCATCCATCTATCTATCGGATTTTGATTGTATACTTCGTTGCAGTGTCGGAGCAGTATGTCGTCGAATTGTCTGGTCTTCCATACTTCCGGGGGAATTTCGTCCAGCCCTGCAGCTTTCCTATTTTTAATTTTTCTGAGAACCGAGTCGAGTTCTTCTTGTGTGAACGGTCCTAGTTTAATGTCTAATTGTTTGCTAATTATTTTGGTGATTGGTTCATGCGTTATTTTTGGTGGGTTTCCAAGTAAGTTTTCGAAGTGCTGTTTCCACAGTTTTATTCTTTCTTGTTGGTTTGCTGCTTTAAGTTTTGCTTTGGCTGTGTTCTTTCTTCTGCTCACTTCGTTTATTGTTTGCCAGGCTATTCTAGATTGTCTATCTTCCACCGAGTCTCTAATCCTATCTATCTGATTTTGAATGTATTCTGTCTGTTCCTTTATATATATGCCTGCTAATTGATATTGTGCAGTTTTTAGTTTTAAGGCATTTGTGTTTGTTGGGTTTTTTCGATAGTTTTTGGAGGCTGTTTTCACTAGTGCACGTTTTTCTCTCACCGCTAAAGTTTCCCATGGGACTCTATATTTAGTTTTAATTTTTGTTGGAATGTGTTTTGCTGCTGCCTGGAGGTGTGCATTGACGAAATTTTCATATTCGTCGTTTGGTGTACTTTTTTCCGTCTTTTCTTGTAGTGTTTCGAATCTGTTTCTTAATTCTAATACGTATTTATCTCTTATATCTTTGTTGTTTAATAGGGCCTAGTCATAGTGTTTGGTGGTCGCTGTTCGTTTGGCGTTTTTTCGTAGGCTTAATCGTATTTTCGCCGTGACTATTCGGTGATCGGTGGACACACCCTCAAAAGAGGAGTATGCCTCGCAATTCAATGCACTTTTTTTCCATTTCTTGTTTATAAGAACGTAGTCTATCTGAGCTTTAGTATTGTTTGCGTATGTGTATGTCCATAGTTTGCCCTCTCTTTTTTGGTAGCCTGTAAGATAGTTTATAAATGTCCAAAAGAGTTTAAGCAAATTTAGAAGGGGACTAAGGTAGCTCAGAGTCAACAAAAAAACGCAGGAACCTGTTTTGAGTCACTAACCTCTCGGCACAAACAGATGCAGCACAACGTTAAATTTTATGCGGAGTTTTACAGGTTTTGGATAAAGATCTCATTCTGCCCTTCTATTTTACAGAACTGGATGGAGTATAGTTGGATTTATACGTTTCCAAAGAGTATTAACACGATGGCAAATATAAACAGCCTCATCCAAAATTCGAGCTTGGGTCACTGTATTTCCAGACTTTTTTCGTATAGGCACTTTTATTGATAGTACACACATCAAACCCTAGTCCTCTTCGAAGTAATCTCCTCCGCCAGCAATGCACTTGTTGTACCCTTCAAACAACTTCTACTAGGCCCCAATGAAGCCCTCTTGTGTGAGCATGTCAATGACCTTCATCACAGCCTCTTTCATTTCCTCAATAGTCTCATAACGAACGGCAGCTTCTGAGCTTAGGGAATAACCAAAAGTCGAAGGGAGCAAGGTCTGGTCTATAGGGTGGCCTAGGAACTGTGTTGATGCTAGCTTGGTCAAATAGGCTGTGACAAGGATGGAGTTATGGACTGGTGCATTGTCCTGGTGGAAATGCCACGGATCCGATTTGAAGAGTGCTGGCCTTACCAGAGACTTTACAAATGGTACTTGATACCTACTTGCTTAACACTCAGTAATATAGGGTACGTATCAAGGGTAAAGTGGAGAAATCCTATAAAAGGAGTAGCGGCCTTCCGTACACCTCGGTGTAGTAGCTAGTGAAAAGGGAGTCTTCTGGTCGACCTCGACTCCGGTCGCCAACTTTACTTATATATATATATATATAATTGTGATTAAGATTTAACGCTCAAAGCGTTTTCAATCCGCAAAAAATATTTACAATGATCTAAGCTTGGAAATGCAAAATAATATCACAATTTCAAATATAAAATAAGATAATGATCAAACAGGATAGAATACGTGACTCCTCGTTTCGTGCTGTCGATTCTCTGCTGAAAACAAAACTAGACATGTTGAATACTTGATTGACTAGGACTAACAACGAGAAACTCTGGCTCCTGAGTTTTCACTGTTTTATTTAAAATATATTCTGTCTCTGTCTGTCTGTCTGTCTGTCTCTGTCTGTCTGTCTGTCTCTCTCTCTCTCTATATATATATATATATGTATAGTGCACATTTGTTTAAATAACATATGTAAATATATAACTAATTCATTTTTGTGGGAATAATATATACATATAAGAAAAAGTATATATATATATATTCCCATATGTTTAAAAGTTTTATCATTGATTTTGAGCATTATTTAAAAATTTGGTTTACCATTCACACACCAAGTGAGCTTGTGATAACTTTAAACCACTACAATATATATATATATATATATATGTAAACACACGCACACACACACATGCACACACACACACACACACACATATATATATATAATATTCTGTTGGAGTTGCCATTTTAAAGTAAATATAATGTTTATTTATTAATGCATGTTTCTCCTATAAAAATTTCTTGTGCATTTGATATAAATATAAAATAAGAAAATATCATTTTACTGCCAAAACAAAACTAAATCTTTCGAGAAATTGGGAAAACTGAAAACGCCATCTATTTCTGCCTTAAAGGAAGCAAATAAAAAAAGCAAATCAAAATAAAATAAAAAGAATATAAGAAAAGAACTCAAAAAGAAGAAAAAATGTGCTAAAAAGGGGAAATGGAAAACAATGCAAAATTGAAGAGTGAAGAAGACATAGACGGATCCAGGATTCATACAAGAAGAAGAAGAAGAAGAAGAAGAAGAAGAAGAAGAAGAAGAAGAAGAAGAATATGGAAAGGTGAATAAAGAATTAGAAGATAAATGAAAGATGAAGATGATGAAAAAGAAATAGATCTAGAAAAATCAGATTAACTTTAAAAAGATAATAAAAAAAGTAGATGGAGATAAAAAGGAAATAAAATGAAAACTAAGTTGTTGAAAATTAAAATTCAAGTTTCTTATCACAGTTTCATATGAATTGTTGAAATAATCCGGAAAAAAGACACCAAGCGTTAGTTGTTTTGGAGCTTTCGAAGTTTGAACATTATTATTATTATTATTATCATTATGAGAGTTCTTCTCACAAACGTGAGCTGATGGTTTTTTCTCTGGAGTCTGAGTGAGTGAACATCTTCTCAAGTCTCCAGGACTCTTTTCAATATTCAGTATTCAACAATGCTGTACCTTGAATGGTCTCCACTCGTCCTTTAATTTCCAAGTCCTCCAGTCTCTCTACCAATCCTTTGGTAACAGTACCGCGTGCGCCAATTACAATTGGTATCACCGTCACTTTCATGTTTCATAGTTTCTCAGTTCTCAAGCAAGGTCTAAGTACTTATCTCTTTTCGTTTTCTTTCAGTTTTACCCAGTGGTCACCTGGAACGGCAAAGTCCTTTATCCGGCTGTTTTTTTTTTCTTTTTTTTTTTTTTTTGTTGTTGTTGACTCACTTGATCTGGTCGTCTGGCCAAGATTAGATGGTCTGTTTGTATCTCAAAATCTAAGAGAATTTTGTGCTTCTCATTTTATTGAACAGATTCTAGGCTCTGCATATACCATTTGTGAAACTTCAACTTCTTGCACACTTCCCAGGGGATCACCTTGCCCACCCAATCGTGTCTAATTTTATACTATTTTTGCGCTAATTTACTGCATTCCTCTATTATTTGATTGATCGTTTCGTCTCTTTCACCACATAATCTACATGTGATATTTTGTTGCGTTTTGTCTATTTTTGCTTTGACAGTCCTTATAGCGTTGCTATCAGACGGGATTCAGTTTCTCTCTTAGGGTTCACTTTCTTAACCATGATCAAAATTTCTCGTGTGAGATTTCGCTTGTTTGTCACTTGTTTTTCTTTACATTTTTGTTCTTTGTTTATTTTGTTCAGTTGACCCTTGTGTTGTTTGAATTGTTTATAGTCGTAATAATTAGTCTTCGTTTTTTATGAGGTCTTCAAGTCGTCATATCGATGTATCGATGCCATCTTTGATATTGGTGAGTCTTCCTTTTTCTTTTCTTGACATATATACTCTGTCCATGTCATCTTTCGGATCCATTGTCTAATGCATTGTCATGAGTTTTCTTGTTCTCCGACCCATTTAGGGAAGTTATGCCGCCCACTTTAAGAATCGTCCCGAGTATCTTATTAAGGGGTAGCCCAGGTGTTCTTCCCTTTGATGAGACTTCTGCTATGTTTTTAGTTTCGAGTATTTTCTCTTTCTCCTGCAGTATTCATTTTTTTTTTCATCTCAGTGTGTTGAATGGTGTCTGCTTCTAATATTCCCAAGTAATTTTAAGTTTTCTTTTCTCCATGCGTTCTGAATTTTTTAAAAGATTTGGTTGTTCTATTCCTTCCGTCATTTGTCGATGTCCGCCTTTAATTATTAGCATGATATATTTTTAATGCTAAATTCCATTCCTACATCTTGACTGCATATTCTCACTGTTTTTATTACGGTTTCTAATTCTTTTTGATTTTTGGAAAACAGTTTGATGTCGTCCAAGTATAGTAGGTGTATTACTATTATTATTATTATTTACTCCTTGAGAGTTATTCATAACAGATTTAGCTGTTGGTCTTTTACCGGAATTTGAGTGACAGCAAGTCTCCTCAAGTCTCAAGGACTCTTCTTAGTATTCTGGCAGTTCTCAATAATGCTGTAGTTTGGATGGTCTCCACTCGTCGTCCAAACTCCAAGTCCTCCATTTCCTTTTACAGTCCTTTGGTGACTGACCCAAAAGGACCAATCACGATAGGTATAATCCCCACCTTCATGTTTTTTCAATTCCCTAGCAAAGGTCGAGGTACTAATCCTTCTTTTTACTTTCTTTCAGTTTTATTCTGTGGTCAGTCGGGACAGAAAAGTCGACAATTTTGCAAGCTCTCTTTTTTTTGTTGATTACTATAACGTCTGATGATCCGTTTGTATGCCAAAGTCCCAGAGGAATTTGTGTGTTATTCTCTAGGAGAGATGAGGGGTTGTGCATATACTATTTGTTCGTATGGTCAAATTTAAACTTCTTGCATATCTCCAAGTGGATCACCTTGCCCACCCAGTCGTGTCTATTCTTATACTCCTTCTGAGCTAATTTGCTGTATTCGCTTATTATGTGATTGATCGTTTCATCTCTATCACCACATAACCTACATTTACTATTTCGTTGCGTCTTATCTATTCTGGGTTTGATTTGATTGGTTCTTATGGCGTTGTTTTGTGCTGCTATTAGGAGAGATTCTGTTTCTCTCTTAAAGTTTCTTTTTCTTAGCCACGTCCACGATTTCTCGTGTGAGATCTTGTTTATTAGTCGTTTAAAGCACCCACAGACTTGTCTTTCTTCCCATTTTTGTTTCCTAGTTATTGTCATTCTGTTGACCATCGTGTTGTCAATATTGTTTTTGATGGCTGTAATCAGTCGTTGAATCGATGTGTTTTCAACACAGTCTTCATTGCGGGCAAGTCATCTTCCTTCCCAATTTCTTGAAACACATAGTATATCAACGTCATCTCTGGGATGTAATGCCTTATGCATAGTAATTCGTTTCCTTGATCTTTTGTCCATTTGCTTAAATTCTTCTCTGGTCCCCTTCAAAAAGTTTCCCGAATATCTAACGTGTGGTACAGCCTAGGTATTTATTCCTTTGATAAGGCTTCTGCTGGAGAGCTTTGTTTCGAGTTGCTTTCTAGTTCTTCTGAGATATTCTTTCTGAATTTTTTCTTTTATCACTACTTGTTTGATGGTGTCAGCCTTCAATATGCCCAAGTATTTGTAGATTTCCTTTTCTCCGAGCGTTCTAATCTTGTCTTGGTTTGGAAGTTCCATTTTGTTAATCAGATGTCGTTTGCCACTTTTCATTACTAGCATGGCACATTTTTCTATGCCAAATTCCACCCCTGTGTCCTGATTGTATATAATAACTGTTTGTATTAAGGTTTCAGGTTCTTTTTAATTTTTTGCAAATTGTTTGATGTCATCCATCTACATTAGGTGATTGATCTTTTCTTGCAATCTACTAAGTTTGTATCCGACTGTACATTTTCTGGGTATGTGGTTAAGTGTCAACATGGCAATTATGAATAGTAACGATAATCGTGCATCTCCTTGAAATATGCCTCTTTGGATCTTTTCTTCAGGTAAACTTCTACCTCCTGCTGTCAAATCCACTCTCCAGGTTTTCATGGTTTTCTCGATAACGTTTATGACTTCATCCGATATTTTATAAATTTTGCGGCAGTCTATTATCCAGCTTTGCGGAACCATGTCATATACCTTTTTGTTGTCAATCCAGGCCATAGCTAGATTGTTCTGTTTGTCTTGCTCTCATTTAGGATGTGTTGATCTATGTAAAGTAACTCTGCTGTGCCTCTGGATCCTTTGCAGCATCCTTTCTGCTCCTCAGGGAACAATTCGCGGCTTGTTAGCGAGTTGTAAATCCCCTCCTTTTTTATGCTGTTGATATTTTCCGCATCATCGATAAGCAGATTATGGGTCTGTAGTTGTTTGTAAGCTCCTTGTAAGCATCTGTTAACTTCTAGTGCTAGTTTGTCGTGAATGGAGGTGAATTTCTTGAACTAGAATTCATGTACTCCATCATGGCCGGGCGTTTTTCAATTTGATATATTTTAAGTGTCACTTTGTGTAAATATATGTGTATTTCCACTTTCAGGCCTTCTTTAAACCGTTTTAATTTTTTTGTCATTTTGTTTATCCACTTGGCTTTTTCGCTATGTTTTTTGGCTGCCATATTTTAATCTAAACTCGTTCGGTTTCTCTTGCATCCAGTTATTGGTATGTTTTCGTGTCATGTCCTCCCAGTTGCCGGTAAAATTTTCTTTCCTTGTTTTGGAATGTTGTGCTTTGTCTGTTTTGTTTTATCCTTTGTCGGTATCTCTTTAATCTTCCTTCTTTTACCAGGACTTTCTGGTTCATTTCCTCAAGTCTTATTGTCTTTTCCTTTTTTTCTGTACATGTTCTAGCTTTCTTCCTTTGTTTTATCATTTTGGCCTGTTTTCGTAGGGTTTTTTTTATCTACGTTTCCAGTCGAATTTCCCATCCTGGTTTTGATTTTTTCTTTGTGCTTTTATTATTTTACTTCTGTCAGAGTTTTTCACATCCGTTTCAGTTGATTGTCTTCCGCTGGAGTTTGAACGAGAGCAATTCTTCTCTAGTCTCCAAGACTCTTCTCAGTATTCTGGCCGATCTTAATAATGTTGTTATTTGGATAGTCTCCACCCGTCCTTTTATTTCCAAGTGCTCCGGTCCCTCCACCAATCCTTTGGTGACTGTACCGAAAGCACCATTTACAATTTCTATCTCCGTCACTTTCATGGTCAATGTTTTTTTTTCAGTTCCTACCCAAGGTTTAGGTTCTTTTCTTTCTTTTCGCTTTCTTTCAATTTTACTCGCTGGTCATCCAGGACGACAAAGTCAACAAATCGGCAAGTTATTCTTTTTTTTTTTTTGTTTGTTAACAATCATTAGGTCTAGACGCCTGGCCAAGATTAAGTGATCTGTTTGTATCTCAAAATCCCAGAGCAGTTTGTGCGTCTCATTCTCCAGGACGGATTCTGGGTTTGTGCGTCTCATTCTCCAGGACGGATTCTGGGTTGTTCGTATGGTCAAATTTAAACTTCTTGCACAGTTCCCAGTGGGTCACCTTCTCCACCCAGTCGTGTCTAGTCTTATACTCTTTCTGGGCTAATTAGCTGCATTCGCTTAATATGTGATTGATCGTTTCGTCTCTATTACTACATAACCTACATTTGCTATTTTGTTGCGTCTTATCTATTCTTGCTTTTCTCCTACTTCTTCTTCTTCTTCTTCTTCTTCTTCTTCTTCTTATTATTATTATTATTATTATTATTATTATTATAGCTCTTCTTCTTCTTCTTCTTATTATTATTATTATTATTGCTCTTCTTCTTCTTATTATTATAATTATTATGATTATTATTATTATTGCTCTCCTTCTTCTTCTTCTTCTTCTTTTTCTTCTTCTTCTTCTTCTTCTTATTATTATTATAGCTCTTCTTCTTATTATTATTATTATTATTGCTCTTCTTATTATTATTATTATAATTATTATGATTATTATTATTATCATTATTGCTCTCCTTCTTCTTCTTCTTCTTCTTCTTCTTATTATTATTATTATTATTATTATTACTATTATTATTATTGTTGTTGTTGTTGTTGTTGTTGTTGTTGTTGAGTGCCTCTATATATTCTTTGTTTAAAAGACTGGCTTGTTTCTGCAGCGTATTTTTCTCTTCTTTTTTCTAGAGTATTCCAATTTCACCTGCTTCAAAGGTTGTTTCAGTGAAATTTACAGACAATATTTGTCTTTTGTACTGATGTAACACCTAAAAACAATTAGAAGCAGGATAATTTTGACTAATGATACAATATATTTTAATGCATGAACGATGAATTATATACTAAGGTGAGTTTAATATTTTGCAATATTTTGTTACATGCTACTTTGCTGCACGTATATCACATGACTGAAGCAGTTCAAGCTGTAGGAGTTATTCACAATGGTTTGTAGTGTAGAGGTAGTTCGTATACTTGTGCATTTTTCACTCAAATTCACGTGCAAAGTAGTTAACTTCAGAAACTTAGACTTTACGAGTATCAGGCGAGCTCGATATTTATTATAGTTCGTCACCTTCAGGAACCCGGCGCAAACATCAGTAGTTTAGTATTGCGCATCATGTTTGCAAAATATTGCAAAGTTTTTGACTCACCAAATATAACAGAATCAAAATCATAATACCTATCGGAGTACACTAATCAGACGGTTCATTCAGGCAAATATGGTGGGTAGCTCTTCGAGAGTATCAGGTGAGCTCGGTATTTATTATAGTTCGTCACTTTCACGAACCCGGCATAAACATCAAGCGTTTAGTATTGCGCATCGTGTTAGCAAAATATTGCAAAGTTTTTGACTCACCAAATATAAGTAGTAAAGTAAAGTTGGCAACCGTAGTCAAGGGCGACCAGAAGGCTCCCTTTTCAATAGCTATTATGTGGTACTATAGCTTCACGACACCTAGTTTGCCGCTGGTTTCGTGATTACCACATGTGTCGACTGGTCTTTCTCTGTTTCTTTCCACGCCCACGTTGCTTTCAGATCCGAGGAAAGAGAAGATGGTTGAGGTCCAGTCGATGAAGGTTGGAATTCGTGTTGGAGAGATGAAAAAGTTGGCAAGCAAATTTTAAAAATGACAAAAATAAGGCGTTTGTTATAAACAGTAACAAACGTTTATTTACACAGTTGTTTAGATAATTTTTAGTCAAACACCACAAACTGGGAGTGAAAGTAGTTGACTGGCGGAGTTTTAACTGCAATTAGGCAGTGCAATGGCAACGGATTTGGTTCTTTTAGCGGCGAATTCCTGAACCAACTCAATTTTTCGCTTTGGGTGTCCTCCATTTATGGGCCCGAATCCCGAATAATCAGTTTCTGATTGGTCAGCCAATGGGGACTGCCGACCAATGGCTATCATCGTAACAATCCCCCCGGTTTGCCCCTGATTGGTTTAGACAATCGGCCAATCAGCCACAGTCATTGGGAGGGGCCACAAGGAGCAGTCCCGTGGTTAGCTGACCAATGATTTAGTGATTCAAGGCCTTGTGCCAAACTTGGTGACACCAACCCAAATTGTCCGCTATTTTAAAAATACATCTTTTTGTTTAAAGTTTGAAATCCGATGGCTCTCTTGACAGCTTTTTGCAGTTGTGCGGATGTTTATTTTTTGGTGACAGATTTATAGGTCAACAAGCCCTGATCGGATCTCAAACTTTTTCGTACTTAATCACTTGATATTTATTTTATACACGGTTCTCAAAAAATACTTGGACACCCAAAAATGAATTTATTTTTAATAAAATACTTATTATCATGATTTAATAAAATTGATTAATTTCCTTTAATTAATTTCGCCAGCCAACTCCTTGACACTTAAATGAAAGTGTCATATTCCTCCCCATCTTATCAGACATTTAACCAAGGGTTAAATGTCGGTAAGAAATTTTAGCGGTAACATACACATACATATATAAAAGGATTGGTTTGAGTTCGATTTGTTGTTCTGGTCTCTTCTCTAGATCAGTGACAACTATTCCTGAGCGCTCAACATTCTTGTGCAGCTTAGTTCGTCTATCTTTCTTAAGCTTACTTAAACAATGGCGTATAATCAGGCTTAATGTTAAGGAAACTGATAAAATTATTAAGTTGATGGTTATTATTAAAATTATCCAGTTACCTTTTAACACCGAATTCTTTTCAATCTCTCTCTCTCTCTCTCCATATATATATATATATATGTTGTTTTACACACCTTCATTCATGCTTACAATCGTTCTCCGAATCAACGGTATTTTCACGGATGATTCTCAATTTACCTACACTAGAGCCCCGTGGAGATAATTGTAGCTTCTTTGCATTGCAGGCACTATCAGAGTCCATTGCAGATTTTTCATGAATGATTTTTAATTTAGGCTGAAGCCCATCAACAGCTATAGAGTTTGTTTTTGTTTTTTGTTTTTTTTTTTTGTTTTTTACAGTTGGCACTTTAAAAAATTTTTTTCTTTGCTGTATTTGGTACATGAAGGGAATAATCAACAATACGATTACGAAACAATCGCATACGAATAGGACTATTCTTGCAATCAGAATCACTACTAATTACTTTTTTTTATCTTTGTTGGAGGTGTAAAGCCCCCCGTGCTTTCACTATCAGATTCTAATAGTTTTTTTGAGGCAAGACGGCGTCGAGTAGGGGTATAGTCAGAGATTTCTTCTAATGGGATAAGACTGTCCTCTTTATCAGGCAAGTTTTCACAGACAGGAGATGAACGAGGAGCCGATGCTCGATCATCATCTGTTAAATCACTCTTACTGAGCAAACTACCATCATTACTGTCCTCGAGCACAGACTGCAGCACCTCAAAAGCAGACAGCCTTTTAGTAACTGCCTTTTGTTTTTGCTCTGTTGGTTGATCAGCAAAGGAAGTTGTCTTACCCTGTGATTCTTCATGAATAGATTTTTCATTTGTCAACTTTTGGAAACTATTTGTTAAGGGATGTTTAGGAATTGTAGCACTGGCAAAGGGACTGGGAAACTTATAAGGACTAGTCTTCTTAACTTTGTCCTGGAAGTCATTTATTAAAATTTGTCTTGACAGTATCCTTTTTGATGGCCGCAGAGAAAGCAATGACCATTGCTTATCTTTAACATCTTCCATCGTAGACTTCTTTGCATTCTTGCACAGTTCCAATTTTTTCTCTACAGCCTCAACATCTTCCTTCTCTTCCAATTCTATGACCTCAGTGGTACAAGCATCAAGTGAAGTTTCATTCTCCACTTTTGGACAAGAACCCGTTCGAGATAATAGAGTTTGGGGTTGTGTCTCTTGAGCACTCTTGGATAATTCACTAGGAGAATTACTATTGCCATCTTCAGGAACTCCTGATTTTTCTTGAGCAGATGGTGGAGTGATAATTTTATTTCCATTTGCTTTTACAGATTCCTCATTACCAACATTAAATTCAAAAAGCAGCTTCACAATAATATCAGCAAAAATAGATTTCTGTTGAGGGTTCAGGCTATCTTTCTGGGAATGCTGCAGATACTTCTTCCCAACAATCTTTTTGGTTAACAGATTGAAATCATCAGTTTTCGAGAACAAGTCACGAACAAAATCCTCCATACGCTGCTTTTCTTCTTCCTCCATATTTACATGCATTCCACTCGCCTCCTTTGAAATCACCTGGTAAAGGTTTTCTTCATTTGGCTCTGAAGGGATTACTTTGGCAGCGCAAGAAATAGCAGTTCGTGGGGGTAACTTTACACTATCAACAGTGTAGATTTTAGTTTCCCCACTGGTTTTACTATCCAAGGGAATTTCTACCCCCTTTTCTTTCTTTAATGAGTGGATATGGTTAGTTTTCTGACTTTTAGTTTGTGCCGGCTTCTTGGTTTTTCGTTTTTCTGAAGTCGAGTAAGTTATATTCCCGCCTTCGGACCTCGGGCACATTTGTTCGTCACAATTCCAGCGTTCTTGCTGACTTGGAGCATTCCCTTTTTTTTTATGTACTGGTTGTCTACAGCTGTAACAACCATGACTCTCTCCAGCCCATTTTCAATGGTAACCCTCCGCCTTTGGTTCCCTTAGTACCGTATGAGAGCCGATTCCCTCCTGTCGCCAATAATTCCTACCTGAAAATTTATTAGTTTTTTCTTTTTCACGGCAGCCCCGAAGTCGCTCATAGAGCCTTTCGCTTTCTCTGGCTGATGACAAGGCTTCCGACAGTGTCTTCGGGTTAGCTCTTGCCACATCTTCCTTAATGAAGGAATTGTTTATCCCATCAATGAAGAATTCGGCCAGTTGTACTTGTACGGCTGACCCTTCTCTCAGCTCAGAGTCCCTATAAGCCATCCTCGCAAGACTTGACATTCGACTCGCTAACTCCGCAAGCGATTCATTTTTTTCTTGCGTCACCTTAATCAACGCTCGAGCAGCATCAGCAGGGTTTATAAATTCTCCATACTGTGCTGTGATTTCATCAAATAAGGTTTTACTGGATGTGTCTGGATGGTCGTCAAGATAGCTTCCAATCCATTCGGATACGATCCCATCTGAATAGTCATAGGCTAAGTTAATTAATTCGGCGTCCGTTAGATCATGGACCCTTTTTTGTTTTTTAACGCCATTAGCCATGGTTTCAGGTCAGTCGGCCTTCCAGTAAAAATTGGGACCTTCGATCCAGCTGTTACCAACATAGGGGAAATGCTTGAACGGGAAGTAGCCATTGTATTTAAAAAAAAACACTTAGTAGCTTTTTAGAAACGAATCAAATCTGCACAATGAATGTAGAGAAGCAAAGGAAAATAGTCACTTACCCCGACTCTGTGGATTTTTCCTTGAGTGGCTGTGTGACTGTAGTTGAGCTGATGTCTTCCTGGGCTGTTTTCTGGGTGAGGTTTCGTTGTGCCGGTGAACTATTTGGGTGTCGATCCTGTGTTTTGAACCATCAAACGTAGTCAGGGTCGATTCTGGGTTCTGAGGCACAGATGCGACGAGATCCGCCGTGGTAATTAAACAGGGTCAATCCTGCGTCTTTAGGCACCAAATGTGGTACTATAGCTTCACGACACCTAGTTGGCCGCTGGTTTCGTGATTACCACATGTGTCGACTGGTCTTTCTCTGTTTCTTTCCACGCCCACGTTGCTTTCAGATCCGAGGAAAGAGAAGATGGTTGAGGTCCAGTCGATGAAGGTTGGAATTCGTGTTGGAGAGATGAAAAAGTTGGCAAGCAAATTTTAAAAATGACGAAAATAAGGCGTTTGTTATAAACAGTAACAAACGTTTATTTACACAGTTGTTTAGATAATTTTTAGTCAAACACCACAAACTGGGAGTGAAAGTAGTTGACTGGCGGAGTTTTAACTGCAATTAGGCAGTGCAATGGCAACGGATTTGGTTCTTTTAGCGGCGAATTCCTGAACCAACTCAATTTTTCGCTTTGGGTGTCCTCCATTTATGGGCCCGAATCCCGAATAATCAGTTTCTGATTGGTCAGCCAATGGGGACTGCCGACCAATGGCTATCATCGTAACAATCCCCCCGGTTTGCCCCTGATTGGTTTAGACAATCGGCCAATCAGCCACAGTCATTGGGAGGGGCCACAAGGAGCAGTCCCGTGGTTAGCTGACCAATGATTTAGTGATTCAAGGCCTTGTGCCAAACTTGGTGACACCAACCCAAATTGTCCGCTATTTTAAAAATACATCTTTTTGTTTAAAGTTTGAAATCCGATGGCTCTCTTGACAGCTTTTTGCAGTTGTGACAGATTTATAGGTCAACAAGCCCTGATCGGATCTCAAACTTTTTCGTACTTAATCACTTGATATTTATTTTATACACGGTTCTCAAAAAATACTTGGACACCCAAAAATGAATTTATTTTTAATAAAATACTTATTATCATGATTTAATAAAATTAATTAATTTCCTTTAATTAATTTCGCCAGCCAACTCCTTGACACTTAAATGAAAGTGTCATAATTACACCGAGGTGTTGGGTAGGGCGCTACTCCTGGATTGCTCCAATTTACCTTTGATATGTACCTTATATTGCTGAGTGTTAAGCAAGGAGGTATCAAGTACCATTTATAAAGTCTTTGGTATGACACGGCCTAGGATTGAACCCAGGTCTTCCGGACCATTGGCGCACACTCTACTCACTAGGCCAATGAACCGGTAGAATCAAAATCATAATACCTAAAATTGTTATATACTTTTGATACATCAACGTGGAATTACTAATATATCTGGATAGTATCAAATTATCAAGCATCAAAGAAAATCTCAACAAATAGAACTAATCCAGGAATTCATTCATCTGAAAAAAAAAATCTTTCCTGGAAATTTTATAAAACAGACCAGATGATTAGAAAGAACAACACGCATCCAGTCAATTAAGAAACGAAAATAATCACGTGCATTGATCGTCTCATCATAACGCAAAAATTTAAAAAAAAATGAATCATTTATAGGGTTCTGTTTAAGAGTCTGTAGGATGTGTAGAGATAAATATCTACATGAAGGAGGAAGGAATCATAAGGAGAGACTGAAAGAAAATAAAGGGAGAAATAAAACGAAACAGACAAGACGGAAGTGGGGAATAGAGATACAACGGCCATTCAATAAGGTTCGAGACATTTTTTGGACAGGCATTTAAAATTGTCGTAGACTCTTGAAAGTTCAGTATTTTATTACTATACATCTTATGAGATGACTGACCAATTTTTATGATTTCAGGTTCAAATGAACAACTACAGCAGCAATTGGAATGCACCCTACTAAAGTCTGATTGTCACAGCTGGTGAATTTCAAAAATGCAATATGACACTTTAGAAGAACGATATGCAATAAGATTCTGTTTTAAACTTGGAAAAAATGATGCCACAGAAACGTACGGAATGCTTCAGACTGCTTTTGGAGCATCTTGCATGAATCGAGCATCAGTTGTTGAGTGGCATAAGATATTCAAGGAAGGCAGGGAGTCTGTAAGGGATGATGAGAGGTGTGTGAGGAGTAAGGAAGTCAATAGACCACTAAGATGGGCATCAAGACACTTCCTCGTCCTCTCTACAGTCCAGACCTTGCTCCCTGTGAGCTCAGAGGATGTCGTTATGAGACAATTGAGGAGATGAAAGAGGCTGTGACGAAGGTCATTGACACGCTCATACAAGAGGAGTTCTTTTGGGCCTTCCAGAAGTTGTTGGAAGAGTACAACAAGTGCATTGCAGCCAGAGGAGATTACTTCGAAGGGGACAAGAGTTTCCTGTGTGTATTATCAATAAAAGTGCCCATACGAAAAAAGTCTGGAAACTGATCGTATGCACCTCGTATATAGATATAGAGTGGAAGCGACAGAAGGCTATTGGCTCGGACTGTAATTCTTTCTTGGAATAAACAGAGTCTTGCTTTTAGTAAATAGAGGTGAGGTCACTATAGTTAAACCCATACATTGCAAAAACTCTCGTCGATTGTTAGAATTTGTAGTCAATGCAACCACATCAAACAACAATCTGGGTTCTAGCAGATTTCCCCTTGCCTGGTTGACAATATTTTACGTGAGAATAATATCAAAATTGGAAACAGATAAAAAAATTAAGAATAAACGAAGACATTTAGATATTCTATTTCTCTTAGTCAAGTCTTTCATGAAATTTGATATGTTTGATGATGATTGTAGCTGTCTGCCTCAGGTCTATGGATGAAATGTGATGCGCTTGACGGTGGCCTACACATGAGCAGAAAGCAACATAAGGTCAATTTTTAAGCTGAGTTCAAAGGTTTGAATTCAGAGTTTTATTCCCCGTGACTGATTTCCCTACTATTTATCCATAGTTGGAGGGAGAATAATTGGATTCATACCTTCCCAGGGCTATTAAACCTATGATAAATGCGAACAGCTTAGTCAAGGATTTGAACTAGGGTTGTGTGTTCTTTTCCTTCCACTGTAACCATTACATCACGGACAAAAATATATAACGGTCCCTTATTTATGTGTCACCAAATCTATAAATGGGAAAATACCCACGCGTAGCATGATTTTCAGAAATAACGTTTGCCTATTTTACTATCAAAAATTTAGTTTCAACAGATAAAAACCTCCAGCATTATTCAGAAGCAGTCCCAGCAGTCTAAACTTCAACCGAAATAAAAAGAATTAGACTTAATTATTCACGACGGTAAGTTTTAATCTCCAAGGAATTTCAGGCTCGACGCAGAACTAAGCATTTGAGGAATTATTTACGTATATTGTATACATACAAAAGTTAATACTCATGCAACATAAGTTTTGTAAGCTGCTGTTCCTAATTATATATATATATATATATATATGACGAAAGCAATAAGCTGGAAACATACACGTATGGAAGAAAATAAATCAATAAATTCAAAAAATGGAAATCTCTTCGTGGACCGACCTACTTTAAAATATTTTTTGTTCCCTCTTTGAACCCACAACAAAAATTTATATATATATATATATATATATATATATATATACAACGTCAGTTTAAGCTTAAACTCCTGCTGTTTGTTTTTTTACTGTTTGCTTGTTTTATACATTATTTATTTCAACATTACACCTTTTATTTTATTCCAGTCTCCCTGAAATCTCATCTGCAACAATTTCCACCAACATTTTATTACAACTTCGGCACTCATAATTCACTACAACTTCCACATCACTCTCTTTACAGATGCATGGAAATCACCTGCTTATTCCAAATATGACGCTGAAAGAAGTATGTACAAAATGTACAAAATAAAAGAGAAAAACAAAATATAAAAAAACGAATCGACGAGTTTTAATATGACCGCCAGACTTGACAATAAATTAAATAGAAAGAAATTTGCATGATTTAGGTTGTGACACCTCCGAGTCGATCAAAAGAACTTCCTGTCATAAAAGAATCTCACACAATAGAACAAGATATGGTGAAAAAAAAGCACAATCTCACAAAGAAGGTAACACTAACTGAAGTTTGTGTCTGAAGGAAAAATATGTATAGTGAAATTGAAGTTTCATTTACTGATTGTGTCCACAATTTAACATAGTTTATAGATAAAAGTTCAAGTAATTAAAGTATTCTTAAAATGCGATATATATATATATTGTCATCTACAGACAGATCTGTTTCGTTCTATCAGAACTCATCCGTGTGGCTAGACAAGCAAGATTCCCGAAGCTGGGACCGAAATCCGGTTGACTCTAACGCCAAACCAAGATTCTACCACTCAGCCACGAGCAAACCAACGTAAGCGAAGAAAATCTAAACGGTTATGAATCACAATTGTTATTGTTTATATATATATATATATATATATATATATACGTATATATAATAGAACGTATTTTTCAGTAAATCGTTAACGTTTAAAGGTTTCACTAACGACGTTTGTGGTGTAGCGGTTTGCGTCGTGGGAGATGAATTCGGAGACTAGAGTTCAAATTCTGGAGTTGTTTGCACTTCACATAATGCAAGTACGCTTGATAAAGACGTGAATCCAACTATATTCCCTCTGAAAGGGGTTAATAGTAGGGCAGACTGTCCCTTTAACCTTGGTATGGCAACCTTATTATGATTATTACTATCTTATGCTTTTTTGGGCGCCTACACATTTTATCTTCTCCTATCAACCCTAAAAAACACCTTTACACAAAATGTATGCTCTATTAATACAAGATCTATATGCAAATGACATTCTGTTAACTAAGGCATTTGATAGTCGCCAAAAATGCTCTTTCCACACTAGGCGGAAGCGTTCTAAAACTAGCTGACAAGTTCACCTACCAAGGAAGCAGTGTCTCATCAACCGAAAAGGACATCGACACACGGCTAACGAAGGCATGGACAGCTATCGATAAGCTGTCATGGAAGCCAGACTTGACCGATAAAATGAAATGTAGTTTCTTCCAAGAAGCGCTCGTGTCGATACTGCTATATGGATGCACTACATGGACGTTGACTAAACGGATTGAGAAAAAGATTGACGGTAACTACACAAGAATGATGCGAGCAATTTTGAACAAGTCCTGGAGGCAACATCCCACAAAGCAGCGGCTGTACGGCCACCTACATCCCATCCCGAAAGCTATTAAAGTCAGACGAACCAGACATGCAGGACACTGCTACAAAAGTAGGGACGAACTCATAAGCGATATATTCCTGTGGACCCCTTCACGTGGACGAATCTATATACAGCAGCTCTGTGCGGATACGGGATGTAGCCTTGAGGACCTGCCAGAAGCGATGAATGATAGTGAGGAGTGGCGAAAGAGGGTCAGGGATATCCGTGCTGGTGGCACGACAAGATGATGTGATGATGATGATGATCATTTCTGAAATGCACTTCAATTAAAAAATTTTCTGTTTTTTTGATCAAATTAAATTTATTTGTCGATTAGAACAAGCTGAACTCTACTTAAAAATTGACCTAGTGTCACACCCTGGTTGTGGCTGAAAGGTAAGATGAATGCACATATTGAATGCATCACTCGTTTTGTTCAAAGAAGCGGTAACAAATCTCCCTTATTTTTTATTGGATTTACTTCCCCGATTTTAACGGCATGTCAAACTATCTAAGGTTATTTTATGCTTATAGGTTAGGTAATTGCATACATTGTATATTTATATTTACATCTTTGTATATTTCTTTTGTATGTGTGTTTTTATTTGCAGACTCTTATATAACTTATTCTTGTCTATTCCAAAATATTTATCCACAATTTTATGCTTCCAATCCCTATTTCTATTGATATGTTTCCGTTCAGTTATATGGTTTCAAGACACTGATAATCCAAAGTAAACAATCTTAGCTTCGAGTATCTATTCTTAATAGATACAGAAATAATTTATACACAGTTATATGGTAACACCTATTCGTAGCGAATATTAATAATTCCCAAACAAATATCACAGTGTCAGCTGGCCTGATGATTGTTTACGTAACACGCACCCAAAGAAAAAATAATTTCTTAATTTTAGAAATCTAAACCATACAAATAATGGAAAATAAATAATGGAATCAATCGAGTTGTAAATTACGCTGAAGATATTTATTAGCATGTCTACAATTTCAAATAAATTCGTTTTTTATTTAACAAGTTTTATTATTTTTAGCATACACCAGAATACATCATTTTTCTTTAAAATATAATAAGCAGCTAATATAATCGCCTTTATATGTTTTCTGTTTTGCAATATCTCATTTTATTACGAGGGAAACAGGTATGTTTTCCATCATAAAATGGATTATTGTAAACAAAAAATCAGGTCATATGACAAATAACACACCCCATAAATACGGTAAATTTACCACGTTTTCTCATATTTCCATCAGATGATTGTATCATCTAAAGGACATTTATATATTTTGTTTTAAGAATGAATATACATATATATATATATATATATATATACGAGGATCATTAAATAAGTTTCCAGAATTTTTTCGTATGGGAACTTTTATTGATGGTACACACATGAAACTCTCGAAGTAATCTCCTCCGGCTGCAATGCACTTGTACCGTTCCAACAACTTCTGGAATGCCCCATCGAAGTCCTCTTGTGTGAGTGTGTCAATGACCTTCGTCACAGACTCTTTCATCTCAATTGTCTCATAACGACAGCATCTGAGCTTAGGGAATAACCAAAAGTCACAGGGAGTAAGGTCTGGACTATAGGGAGGGTGGGGAACTGTCTTGATGCCCATCTTGATCAAATAGTCTGTAACAAGGATGGAGCTGTGGACTGGTGCATTGTCCTGGTGGAAATGCCAATGACCCGATTTGAAGAAGGCTGGCTTCTTCCGACGAAATCTCTTCCTGAACTCGCTTAAAACCTCAACATAGTAACCCTAACCCTAACCCTTTGGCCAATCAACTCTGGTGTATTGACTTCCTTACTCCTCCCACACCTCCCATCATCCCTCACAGACTCCCTGCCTTCCTTGAATCCCTTATACAACTAATGAAATGATGCTTGATTCATTCAAGATTGTCCAAAAGCAGTCTGAAGCATTCCATATGTTTCTGTGGCGGCATTTTTTCCAAGTTTAAAACAGAATCTTATTGCATATCATTCTTCTAAAGTGTCCTCAAGTCCAGATTGCATTTTTGAAATTCACCAGCTGTGACAATCAGGCTTTAGTAGGGTGTATTCCAATTGCTGCTGTAGTTGTTCACTTGAACCTGAAATCATAAAAATTGGTCAGTCATCTCATAAGATGTATAGCAATAACATAGTGAATTTTCAAGAGTTTCCGTCAATTTTAAATGACTGTACAAAAAAGTCTGGAAGCTTATTGAAACCATGTATATATATATATATATATATATATATATATATATATATATTGAAACCCATGTATATATATATATATATACATATATTGAAACCTATATATATATATATATATATATAAATAAAGTGGGTAGAGTGTTTGCCAATGGTCTGGGAGACCTGGGTTCAATCCCATGTCGAGTCATACCAAAGACTTAAAAAATGGTGTTTGATACCTCCTTGCTTAATACTCAGCAATATAAGGTACATATCAAGGGTAAAGTGGAGATCCAGGGAAAGGAGTGGCGCCCTCCTCTACTTCTTGGTATAGTAGCAACTGAAATGGGCGCCTTTGGGTCGCCCTCGACTACAGTCGCCAACTTTACAACTTTACTATATGTATATATATATATATATATATATATTCATATGTACAGGGTGCGAAAGAAATAAATGGAATAGTTTTTATAATTTTTGAAAAAACGCAGTGAATGTAAATTTTCTTGATTAGCTCTATTATTCACGGACTTTAAAAAAAAAATCAACATTCAGCCCAATATGAGTGAGCAAGAAACAGCAAAGTATTTATGATTTTCTTAATACCAAAACCAAGTTAAAGTTTCTTTGTTTACCAGATATAAAGCAAAGATTTTTTTTTCTTACAGAAAAAGAGCTTTTAATTTAATGAAAAGTGAGAATAAAGGATGAAGCAAAAAACGAAGAAAGGCTTTTTAACTGCTCTCGCTTCGGCATTTGAGAAGGACCCCTTAACGTCAATAAGAATGTACGCTAATGAATTGAATGTCCGCGAGAAAACTGTTGAGACAGAAATTAAACAAGATCTAAACCCCCTGGATTACACTGCATGGGGCGTTTTAGAAAACAGAACAAATGTAACTTCCCACTGGTTCACTTAAGACTGCTTTTTTTTATCAAGGAGAGATGGAATAAAATTTCTGAAGAATTTATTTTGAAAGTATGAGAATCGTTTCGATGGCGTGTTAATACAATAATTAAAAAAAATGACGGACATATTGAGTAAATTTACTGTTTTGTATCTATCTTCTTATTTTTGTGTTTTTTTTTTTTTAAGAAAAAAAAACTAAGTTTATAAAAGAGTCGTTTATTATTGAACCAGAATATTCCTAATTTTGGTTCTGAACCCTCTTATATATATATATAGATGAATATATATATATATATATATATATATATGCCCATGACATACATATATATAAGCATATGTGTATATTTATGGATTGACTTATATATATATATATATATATATTAGCCAACCCTAATGAATACGTTTGAAAAATATGTAACTCACAAATATATTCTCGAATCGACGAATGTAGTTGAATATGAATACATTTCCGTTTCCAGAAAAAAAATCCTTATATTTCCATTAAGATGTATAAAACAGCGGCTATACAGCGAAATATCTCTATATATCTGCCTACATAAGAAGAAACGTCTGTGTGTATAAAGGCAATCGCAGAGAAGAGATCCATTTGTCGGAAATGACGTCAGAGTTCCTGTCATTGTCACTTCCGTGTAGCAACCAGAAAAGGTAAAAAAGAATCAAACTTGTGCGACATTGATAAGAAAATATGGATTCCCCATGTCAGATATTAAAGAGATTCTGTTAGGGAGGAAAGATAAAAACAGGCGAAGATGAGAAGTTAGGGAAAGATAAAATAAAAAGAGAATTCGAATGAAAATAGGAAGAAAGTTAATTGACGCCAAGAGACGGAGAGGAATTGCTCAATATGAATAGGTTGGAACAATAAATATATTTCTGATTAATGTAATAATATAAATAATGGCGCATTTACCGATATACAATCTGTGCTTATATTCACTGATATTGACCCAATTATCTATCTATCTATCGATCTATCTATCTCAGTCTGTTCATATCTATTTCAGTCAATTCCCTTCTATCTATCCCAGTCTATTCACATCTATCTATCTATCTATCTATCTATCTATCTATCTCTTTTTCTTCATCTATCTATCTATCTCTTCTTCATCTATCTATCTATCTATCTCTTTTTCTTCATCTATCTATCTATCTCTTCTTCATCTATCTATCTATCTATCTCAGTCTATTCATATCTATCTATCTATCTATCTATCTATCTATCTTTGTATACCTGTCTATTCATATCTATCTAGCTATCTATCCATATCTATCTATCTCAGTCTATTCACATCTATCTATCTGTTTTTGTTCTTCCAGTGAGAGAAAAAATAAATACTTTAAAATAAATAGTAATTTGTTTCGCAAAATGACGACACCAAATAGCCATTTGCACCAATACGGTTCTCAGCTGACCCTTGTCGTACTACGGCACCACATTGACACGAGTAAAACCACTTTTCTAAATAGACTATGAGTGTAGCACTACGCCTTAAGTTCCAGGTTATCCCCCGTTTTAACCTCATTGTGAGAAAAAGAGACGAACACAAAAACACCGTCTGGAGACTAGTTTGATACGAAGTTTATTTGTTACGATCCCTCATTGGTAGTTGTCTACAAGAGGGATACAGAGAACGAAAGAAATGAGTCAACTCCTTTTAATTGACAGAGAGAAATAAACCATCGTAGAGCGGGATAAACAGACAGAAATGAATCATTAAATCGTTAAAATCTGCGTACACTACGGAAAAACAAATTGAGAATACATTCTTAAGTTCTGAATTTATTCTTAAGAACTTTTGTTTGTTCTGATGCTTCAGTCACGTTGAAGATTTCAAAACAACCAGAGACTTGCATACAATTTCTTAGATAAATCATCATCATCATCATCATCATCATCATCATCATGTCGTGCCGCCAATACGGATATCCCTGACCCTCTCACGCCACTCCTCAATGTCGTCCATCGCTTCTGGTAGGTCTTCAGGGTTACATCCCGTATCCTCACAGGGCTGCTGTATGTACGTTCGAGCTGGGCGTCCTGCTTTTGTTCGGCCATATGACAGGGTCCATTGAGGAACATCACTTATGAGCTTGTCTCTGCTTCTCCAGCAATGTCCTACATGTCTGGTTCGTCTAACTTTGATAGTTTTCGTAATGGAGGTAAGTGGCCGTACAGTTGGGGCCTTGTGGGGTGTTGCCTCCAAGACTTGTTCAAAATTTGCTCGCAAGATTCTTGTGTTGTTGCCGTCAAGCTTTTTTATATGAAGTAACTGATATTGCTGATCGATCTTCTGCGTTCTGCCTCAATATTCTGAGGTGCTGAAAATGAGTTTTCTTAGACGTCTTGGTGGCTTTTTTGCATTTTGTTCTTCCATATACAATTTTCACGCACGTATCAACCGATCATCCGAGATTCATAGGGATGTTTTTCAGCTGGTAACTATACAAGATATATAATCTTTCAACAATTCTTTTTTCCCGCCAGACAGCTTGCTTTAAATCTTTGGAATTCTGTTTTCTTTTATTCAGAAACCATGCTCGAATCATCTTAGTTGCATCTAAATGGTTCCTATGACTCTAATATTGCTCTTTGCGAAGATATCAGTTTTAGATTCTGTCTCACAATGTGTATCCACATTTAAAGGGAAGACAACTCTTTAGAAAGGAATCAAGCTAGGCCATTGGTAATTTATAGGAAATAGGATTCTGATCCTAAAAAAAAGGTTTTTGTACAATGGCCTTATAACAGCAGTTTTTTTGGTCTCAAATTTGGTATCTTTTTTATTCTAAAGCCAATGATATAGTTCTCCCTAAGCTCTCGTAGCATAATTCACTTGATTGACTACTTCATCGTTAGGAGATGCATTGGTATTCAGAATAGGCGCATCTGGTGGTGTAATGGTTAGCAAGCTCGACTAGCAAACCTACACGAGTGAGTTCGAGTCTCATTGGGTGCCCCTTTCATATGACCTTGTGCCACATCTGAGCTAAAAGCTTAGTAAATTTCCATTGGTATTCAGAATGAATACAAATGATTGAAGTTATTTTTCCTTACTTAATTATAGGTGAGTTTAGAAACTGGTAAAATAGCTATCGCTTTTTTACACCTCCTATTTGCTTGGCATTTAATTCTCGCTGATGGATAACTATCTGTTTTTTTAAATAGTCATGGTAAACTGGAATTCTTTACTAACTCGAGAGAAACGATTGATGGGTTCCTTTGCCTGGTCCACTGACATCGCATCAAGATTCGCACCATATGCGAATGAAAGTTGATCTGAAGAACGTTTTATCCTTGAATCAATGATGATTAAAGAGATTGCTTCTACTACGGAACTGGAATTCCACACACACACACACACACACACACACACAGAGTCTCTATCTCATTCTTTCATTCTTTTTATGTAGGTATATATCACGCTAATATATATTCTACCGACTGTCTGTCTGTCTGTCTCTATATATATATATACATTTACTGATTTTCCATATATATTCATACATGGTGTCGCAAAATAGATGCAACCCATTAATATGATAATTCATATTGCATCAAGTTATATTTCATTTGAGTTTAAAAAGCAACCATGTCAGAAAGGTCAAACCAGATGACAAGGGCAAAAATATTTTGACTTTATCCAACAGTGTACGTGAGAGAGCAAATTTTGGGGGACATCTTTGGAAGGACTTTTAGGACTTCTTCTAACAGAATCTCTCACCACACCAACATTGTCAGGATATCCTGCAGTCAATTTCCTACCAGGTCTGGGATTTTCTGCCTTCTTGTTGAGTTGTGTACCCAACGATAAATTTGGCTTTTCTTGGGATAATTGTTCAGTTAAACTTCCTGCAAAATTTTGCTTGCTTAATTTTGAGTGATTTCGTCATGGAATAAGTAGTGACGCAATGTACTTTTTCTCTCTTGTCCTTGGCATTGTGATCGGGGATTAATTGTTGGTATAGTATACTAATTCTTAAATCTGGAAAAAAAAAGAACACATTATTACTAGTAGCGTTATTCGCAGTCACATAGGTCCTATGTATATTGGAACACACAGTATATATATATAGAAAATTAACTAATTTCCACACTAAAAAAAGGTTAATTATTGTTCAATTTTTACCTTTTCTAACAATCTTTTCAAAGAAACTTCTCATTCAACTTAAAGAGGGTGTGTCCTCGTGGACTACGGAATCGTAGTAAGCGAGTTCGAACTCCAGTCACGCTATTAGGTTCACTTTCGGACAAATACCCTTGGGAAAGGTATGAACCCTCTTATCCTTCCAGCTATAGGTTAAATAGTACCACTACAGTGGGGGGGGGGTTCTCGTGGTGTAATGGTTAAAGCGATGGACTGCGGAATCGTAGTAAGCGAGTTCGTACTCCAGTCGCGCTGTTACTTTCACTTTCGGACAAATACCCCTGGGAAAGGTATGAACTCCCCTTATCCTCCCAGCTATAGGTTAAATAGTACTACTACTGTTCTTCTAGGAGAATGCCTTTGGCATTAAATAACCTACAAAGAGTTGATATGCCATTAAACAAAGAAACCAACCAACCAAACCATCAACTTAAAGAAACGGAACTAATTGAAATTGTAGAACTAAATTTTATTTGATCATTTACGCACATTTTTTGACACACACATACACTCAAGCACACACACACACACACACACACACCCACACCCACATATATATATATATATATAGAGAGAGAGAGAGAGAGAGAGAATAAAAAAGAAAAATGCAAATAAGAAAATTAGTTGTCTGAATTTCTTTGACTAAGCTTGATGATTTTTATCATTCAGGGTTTTTGGACGATTTTCTTCATCTTTATATAACAATAAAGATGAAGAAAATCATTTCAGCCCCTATGTCTTCCAGTCTTTATAAGGTGTTTCTTGTTGAACTCGGAAACGTACACGGAACTTCGAACAACGCCCTTTATTTAATCATCGGAAGTCGCTTACTCTGATTCCATTAACTATAACCAGGTACAAGAATTAAGTATTCCTGTATTATTACTTGTATGCAGTAAGGATTGAACCAGAAACCTCTAGCTGATTGTCGCTTAGAAAACAAACACCTACAACTGTTATGCTATGTGTCCTACTGATGTTGTGAATATAATAATAAAGATGAAGACTGATAAAAATCAATTAAGAAAAGATAGCATTGACATGTAACCGATTCTATTATGGCCAAGCAAATATAAAACCTGAAATATATTAGAATTGCAAACTCTAAAAGATCGTTATTTGACGTTTTATGTGGTTGGCACATCAGACACAAACGCAAGAAAAGTGGAAAATCTATCATGTTTTAGTGTGATGACGTGTTAAAATAGAAGTTCACGAGACAATCACACGAGAAAATACACACACACACACACACACACACATATATATATATATATATATATATATATATATATATATATTAAGGCAGTGTAAATAAAAGAAAATAAATATGGAGTTAGATGCAAATGAAATAGGAGAAATTTATTAACGCTTGGATATCAATTCGCTCCTTTTACACACACACGCATATATATATATATATATATATATATATATATATTATTTGTAAGCAGATTGTGGGTAAGTTTATTTTTACTTTTTAGAGGTCATTTATTGGCCTAGTGTTCGCCAATGGTCCGGGAGACTGGGGTTCAATCGCAGGTCGAGTCCAAGACTTAAAAAATAGTACTCGATACCTCCTTGCTTAACAATCAGCAATATAAGGTACGTATCAAGGGTAAAGTGGATCAATCCAGGGAAAGTAGTAGTGCCCTCCCCAACACCTCGGTGTAGTAGCTACTGAAAATGGAGCCTTTGGGTCGCCCTCGACTACAGTCGCCAATTTTACGTTGTTTGGTTTGGTTTTATGGCATATCAACCATTGTTGGTTGTTTAATGCCTTATATTCTTTACACATACGTATTAAATATATATGATTTGAAAACACATTTTGTTGATAACATTTTAAAACAAGAATGAGATCATTTATTTACACACGGTTAAATTATTTCAAATATTTTTATCTTATACGAATAATTCCTTTCACGATCAATCATTTTTTTTACACACAGTGGGTTTCATTTATTGCTATTTAACACTAAAAATATAATTAAACATCAGTCATTGATCTACACACAATTAAATAGTTTCAAGGAAGCAGCATCACATCAACCGAAAAGGATCATCGCATCAACCGAAAAGGATCATCGACACAAGGTTAACGAAAGCATGGACAGCTATCGATAGGCTATCGATTGTTTGGAAATCAGACCTAACCGATAAAATGAAACACAGTTTCTTCCAGGCAGCGGTCACATCGATACTGCTATATGGCTGCACTACATGGACGCTAACAAAACGGCTGGAGAAGAAGCTAGACGGCAATTACACAAGAATGCTGCGTGCAATCTTGAACAAGTCCTGGCGCCAACACCCCACAAGACACCAACTGTACAGGCACCTGCCTCCTATCACGAAAACTATTCAAGTTAGACGAACCAGACATGCAGGACACTGCTGGAGAAGCAGGGACGAACTCATAAGTGATGTACTCTTATGGACCCCCACACATGGCCGTGCAAAAGCAGGACGACCAGCACGAACATACATTCAGCAACCATGTGAGGATACAGGATGTTGTCCTGAAGACCTGCCTGAGGCGATGAACGATAGGGAGAAGTGGCGAGAAAGGGTCAGGGATATCCGTGCTACCAGCACGACATGATGATGATGATGGTGATGAATAATTCCATTTTCTATCAATCCTTTCTCCGCACACAGTTAAAGAGTTTCAAGTACCGCTATGTAACAGTAACAATTTAACATCAGTTATTTGTTTGCACACAGTTAATTTGATATACACGATATGAAGGATTGTTTGTATGTAATTTCATGTATTAGAACTTATGTATTTGCATACAACTATCGCTATTGTTTCTACACTGCAAAATATCTTCAACTGTTGCTGTATCAGTTATTCTATTCAATATTTCATCACTTGTTTGCATGCAGGGAAGTAGTTTCAAGTATTGCTATTTAACATTAATTATTCTATTTAGCACAAATCAATTATCTGTATCCATTCGAATGTTTTCAAGTACTGTTATATAATATCAATAATTCAATATAGGCACACCGTTAAAGCAGGGGTGTCCTCGTGGTGTAATGGTTGAAACGATGGACTGCGAAATCGTAGTAAGCGACAAATCTAAATTTTCATGATTAGCTTTATTATTTAAGGACTTTTTTAAAAATTGAAATTCAGTCCAATATGAGTGAGCAAGAAAAGAAATGACAAAGAATCTATGATTTGCTTAACGCTAAAACTGGGGGTATCCTCGTGGTGTAATGGTTAAAGCGATGGACTGCGGAATCGTAGTACGCGAGTTCGTACTCCAGTCGTGATATTACGTTCTCTTTCGGGCTAATACCCTTGGAAAGGTATGAACCCCCTAATCTCCTAGCTATGGGTTCTTCTATGAGAATAGCATTGGCGTTAAATAACCTACAAAGGTTGATATTCCATCAAACAAAGAAACCAAACCAAAACCGTTAAAGCGTTTCAAGTATTGCTATCTAACATTACCAATTCTGTTCAACGTTACATATTCCTTTGTTCACAGTCAAATGGCATCCTGCAACGCCATGCACTACTAACAATCCAATCAAATGGCTTCCTGCAACGCCATGCACCACTAACAATCCAATCAAACATAAGTCATCCGTCTACACTGTTAAATGATCAAAAAGTTCTTTTTAACCTATGTCATTTATTTGCACATAGTTTAAATGTCAAACTGTTCAATTTGAACCAAAGATATGAACCTATCAGGGGCTACCACTCCGGATCAGTGTGGACCGGGAAGCAATGGCAAAGAAGTGATACTCAACACTCCCCAAAACTCCAAGGTTGGAGCCTCACCATCAGATTGTTTAATGTCGTATTTGCGACACTTGCAAGTGGAGCCTTACTCCTCTGCACGGATGCAGTTAAAGTATTCTAAAAACCCGTGTCAGGTGCTACCACTCCAGATCAGAGTGGACAGGGAAGCAATGGCAAAGAAGTGGTACTCCACAATCTCCAAAATTCCAAGGCTGGATCCTCACTATCAGATTGTTTAATGTCATATCTGCGACTCTTGTAGTGGAGCCTTACTCCTCTGTATAGATGCAGTTAAAGTATTCTAAAACCCGGACTGCCAAAGCTAAGCTTATTTGTTTGCACACACTAAATTCCTTCAAATATTTTTATTTAACCCAAATGATGCAACTTCCTTATTTTTTATTTGTTTTTACGCAGTTAAATATTTATAAGTAATTGCTATTCATCAGTTGTGATTCTATTTGGCAAATATTTGGATGTAATATAAATAATTTGCCCATAGCGTATGGTTTCTCAAAGACAAATTATAATAATAATAATCCTTATAAAATGATTGAACTGTCCTATTTGACCCATAGATGGAATCCTTATCCTATTTACCCAACCCCTCCGCTCGGACAGGATATGACACAAGGTCAATTTTTAAGCGGAGTTTAACAGGTTTCAATTCAGAGTTTTCCTTCTCTTAGACTAGTTGCCTAACCAAGGCTGAAGTACCTAGTCTGCCCTACTATTTACCCATAGCTGGAGGGAGAATAACTGGATTCATACCTTTCCCAAGGGTATTAGTGCTATGTGAAATGCAATCAGTCTCGTCGAGGATTCGAACTCGTGTCGCCGTGTCCATTTCCTACAACGAACGGACCTGTGAGTGATAATAATGGAGATTTACTCTATATTCCCCAGAGCTCCAGGCCTAGAGCCTTACCATCAAATGTTGTTTGTGTCATACCCAGAAAACATATGGAGAGGGCTCTTATGACTTTGTGGAGGTACAGTCGGTGTATTCTACTGCCAACAAGTTGAACTGAATGAGGGATGATTCCATTTCTATATACATATATAGTTTGCTTTATTTATAAAGAGTGTTATGTCTCGGAGATCGAGTATATATATCAAATTTAGGATAGCGAAGAAATAGATTCATCTTTCCGTTCATCTGACCAAGAGGGCCCCACGTGTTAGGTATCTTTTTAGAAACTTTTGTGTGGGCATAAACGGAAAGGAAAGTTAATTACGTATGTAAGTAATCTGGGAATAGTGGACGAGTATCTTTACGTGGTTATATCATATTAATTAACGGATTTGTTTATTTATTAACTCAGTTATTTTTAATTCATTATTTGCCCGTGTTTTTATTTCATATATATGTATATATATATGTGTGTGTGTGTGTGTGTGTGTGTGTGTTTGAAGTGGATAATGAAATAAACCCGACAGTATGAAGAAAACTTTAAAAAAAAAAATAATCAAAAATTTGATGAATTAATTTTGAAAGTCGACGATGAACGTATCGGTTGTAATAACCTTCTTCAGGATTTTTTAATTCATGAAATTTGTTGTTGAAATTCTGATGAATGTTAAACAAAGTTCATTTCATTAAATAGCCATCTCTATTTTTACCACATTTTCTTGATATATTTATATGTACATATAAAAAAAACAGATAGTGAGAAAAAATAGCAGTTTTTATTATTTATACTAATTTAAATGAACCTTCAATATCTTGCATACACAACCACTGAATTATAGCCATTAGCAAAGGATCATAAAAAATTAGGTTATCAAATCAAGGGAATCAAAATTCTAAGAAATTTACTATTTGTTGGAAAATTATGGGAGATTTTCTCTGTAGAAAATTAATCGACCTTTGAAAACAATAACAAAGAAAATAATCACTTCCTATATGTGTCTAAACCATTGCAGTTTCATTAAAAATTTGTCGCGATAATGAAAAAATGGTCAAATTTTTCACTTTAATTTTCTGTCCAATACCCAATTCACACACACACACACACACACACACACACATATATATATATATATATATATATATATATATACCTTTAAGAAAAATAAAAACCTGTCAAATTAGGATTATAAATTTATTTCCATCGAGAGATTTATATATATATATATATATATATATATATAAAACTCTCGATGTTTTTCTTCTTTTCGCTAAACATTGTGGTATTGGTTGATTATTTTCAAGCAGTACTGATATTTTTAGTCTTTACCTTTTTTATATCATTTCCCCAGATATCGGGTTTTGTAATATTTTATTTACAAATTGCATCGTCTGTTTTTTTTTCACGCCATCAGAGTTGTAGAAATAGGTTTAAAAATAATATATATATATATATATATATATATATATATATAAGGTCGTATGTTTACATGAGTATGTGTGAGCTGCTATTTATGAATAAAGTACCAGTAAATTAAACTTACATTCATATCTTATGGCGGGATTCAATAAGCGCATAGCCTGATTGTGTCAGCCAAGGAAGGTTCAATATATTTACGAACATATCGATTTCTATGCATCTTCCCATATTCTGTGTGCGTTAATATCTTGAGTAAGGCGGCTTACCCGAATACTGCCACCCGATCAATACTGGACGGCATCGATTACCCGTTTATGCCCGATTGACAGGCCGAGATTATCAATGCGCTATTTCCGTGCCTGTCAGAAGCGGCCGACAGTTCATTCGGAACGGTCTGTTTAAAAAAAAGCAAAAAAGCAACAACAAAAAAAAATAAATAAATAAATAAAGAGATAAGAAGCAAGTCTCGTTTCCTAGTGACTTTCTCACTCAGCAAACATTATCTGACACTGCGGGAATATTAAAGTGTACAGAAAATATATAAAGCATTCAACAAACCAGGAAGTCTCACTACAGTTGTAAAACGTACCAGTAGTAAGATGAATAAATGTATTGAATAACTTAGCTCTTTCAAATTACCGTGGCACAAGTTTTATCATCGGGAGAAGGCTATTAAATCCGATCCAAATTTCACGTTTTGGAAGTTAAAGTAACGTTAAGCATATACGTGGAAGCCTGCTTTGTGTAAAGAATAAAATTGGCTATCAGTGTTCAAATCTTACCTGTACAGTGTGGAACGATAAAATTGTCGCCCTAGAAAAGACGACATGATTCCATTTCCATTTAATGAAAACCGGTTTTCTTTTTTTGTTGCAGACCATCTACTAGTTGGCCAGTTGTGTACAAATCCCAAGAGCGATAGGAGCCTTCTATCATGTCTGAAAGTGACACAATGTTCAACGAGCGAGATCGGAGATGCGCTGATGTACAACTCAATCTCTCTACCAATCCAAGATATGACAACAAGATCATTGCCAGCACTCTCAAAATGCAAATCTGGATTGCCACGAATAACAGGGATGTGTCCAGGGTGATGAAAACAAAGTTCCCGACTACGGTTAGGGTCTTTCCTGTGGTTTCAAGTGAGGCCACATCATGCCACTTCACATCTTCGAAGTCGACTTGAAAGTCAACACCAAAGTGTACCTGGATGTGGTGAAGAGTGTGGTGATCTCCTGGTGCAATCAGGTGGCCGGTGGCAGACCCTGGGTGTGGCAGTAGGACTCAGCGCCGGCCCACAAGTCCAAAGAGACCCAGGCTTGGCTTCAGAAAGAGTGCTACGACTTTGTATCCTCCTCTCACTGAACCCCCTCCTCCCCAGACCTGAACCTGCTGGACTACTTCGTTTGGTCATACGTCGAGAACATCACCAACATGACCTCCCACAACCCCAAAGCCAGCCTGATCACCGCCATCCATCGAATATTCGCCGAGGTCTCGCCGGCGCTTGTGGAAAAGTCATGCTCCCAGTTCCGGATCCGTATCGAGGTGGTGATTGAGGCTGAAGGCGGCTTTATTGATTAGATGTCAGATCTACTACATAATCAAGTTATCTGATTTAATTTTTTCAATAAAAGTTTTAAAATAAAGCTGTTGTGTTGTTTTCTTTAGGACGACAATTTTATCGTTCCACCCTGTATATATGGAGTAATTGAGAAGTCAAAGAAGGACATAGGAAAGAAAAAAAGACATGATACAGAATCAAAATATGGAATCATTTTTTAAACATTTTTTTGTCTGATTTGTCCAGTTCTTGAAAAAAAAAAACACGACAAATCTAAATTTTCATGATTAGCTTTATTATTTAAGGACTTTTTTAAAAATTGAAATTCAGTCCAATATGAGTGAGCAAGAAAAGAAATGACAAAGAATCTATGATTTGCTTAACGCTAAAACTGAGGGTGTCCTCGTGGTGTAATGGTTAAAGCGATGGACTGCAGAATCGTAGTACGCGAGTTCGTACTCCAGTCACGCTATTATGCTCACTTTCGGTCAAATACCTTTGAGAAAGGTATGAACCCCCTTATCCTCTCAGCTATTGGTTTAATAGTATCACTACTGTTCTTCTAGGAGAATAACTTTGTCATTAAATAACCAACAAAGTTTGATATGCCATTAAACAAAGAAGCCAAACTGAAACCGAGCCAAAGTTTCTTTGTTTACCATATACAAAGAAAAGAATTATTTTTCACTTAAAAAGAACTTTTTAAGGAAAAGGGTGGGTTGGAGATTGAACAAAAAAACAAAAAGACGGCTTTTTAACAGCTCTCACAACGGTGATTAAGAAGGACCCCACCACATCAATAAGAAAGCATGCTAATGAATTGAAAGTCCATGAGAAAACTGTGAGGACAGCAATTAAACATGATTTAAACCCAGACCATAACCCCCTTGATTATGCTATATGGGGCATTTTAGTAAAGAAAACCATTGCAACTTCCCATCGAAATATTGGTACACTTATGACTGCTATTGAGGAGGAATGGAATAAAATATCTGAAGAATTTTATTTTGAAGACATGCAAATCGTTACGAAGGCATAATCGAAAAAAAAATCGACGGCCATATTAAGTAAATTTACTGTTTGGTGTGTATTTTTTTAATTTTTTTGTTAACTTTTAAAAATTGAAATGAAAGTTAATCTTGTTTTATAATAAAGTCATTTGTTATTATACTAGAATATTCCTAGTTTTTCTCCCGCATCCTTTTTTATGGTAGGATTAGGCTGAGGAGACCTTAAAAAATCGTTACTATTGGTAAGAAATGCATCTGTACAAGCTACTTTGAGATGAACAGAGAGAGTCCCCGTGTAGTGGCTAACGTGCTGAACTGTGACATCGTAGCATTCGAGTTCGATCTCCAGTCAGGCTATTACGTTTACTTTCGGACTATATCCCTTAAGAATGGTATGAACCCCCTCATATCGCCAGCTATTAGTTTAAAAGTAGTAAAATTGCTCTTCTACAAGGATTCCTTTAATATTGAATAGCCCTTGAAGGTTGATATGCCATTAGATAAAGAAAGCAAACCGAACTAAGATAATCATTGATAAACCGGGAAAGAGCACGATAGAATATTCACGGACAATCATTGGGAACAATGCAAACAACACGGGTTTAAACAAATTATATCATCACAAAACAGAATATGATCAGAAAAAGTACTATGGATTTTGACATCCACATATCCGTATATTTAAGAATTTAAGTGGCACACTTAGCGTAATGTTTATCAATGCAGGGAATGAAATGGACAACCGAGTTCAAGTCCGGGTCAAGGCTGTTTCGGTTTCATTTTTTTCCTAATATGCTTGAAAAAGGCATGAATCTATCTTTTCTTTCCACCAGCTATCAGTAAAATAGAACAGACTTGTTTCGTTTTTTTTGTTAGGCAACTAATTTAGAAAGAAAATTTTAGATTCCGACTAGTCTTACTCCTCTTCAAAAACTAACCTTGTCACATCCTGCTCGTGGCAGAGAGATTCACTGCATAGATACATAGTAAGTTAGAGTTAATGATTGAACCCTGTCAAGGTTGCCAATCAACGAAACAGCTTTCCTCCCCAGACCTCCGCTTGGTATCAAAGTATTATATCTGCACATCTTCATTAATGTTGAGCTCATCTTCAAGGGGGATACTGAGTAGTAATTTTTCAAAGGGAGGAACATGATGTGGTAAAATCTCAAAATGAACTAGTTCTCAGGGAACCCAACTATGTAACAGCACCTCCTTACAAAAAGAGTAAAGTAGCCGCAGCCAACAGAACTATTTTCGGCATTCATACCGGCAATTTTCCTCCTTTGTTAAAATGATCCCGTAAGTCATATTTCAATCGAGGAGATGAATGTATTTACCCAACCCCTCCGGCACGTGCAAGATATGACACAAGGTTAATCTTTAATTGGAGTAAAGCTAGTTGGGTTTTCCTTCTCGATGCCTAAAGGTGAAGAACCCAGTCTGTAGTACTGTTTACCCCTAGCTCTACGGGGAATTGAGGGGTTCATGTCTTTCTCAGGGGAATCAAAATACCCTCGTCTAAAGGTTGAACTTCAATCACGAAAGCTGTAATTGGTAGTCTGTGCATCATTAGAAAAATGTTCGAATAACATCATGCATGCCTTTGCGCTACAGAGTTAAATACCAAGAACTAGCTCAAGAGTTTAGCATGATGTGGAATATGAAGGTTAGAAACGTGCACATAATAACAAATATACTTAGAACCGTAGCAAACAAAAAACTGAATCGAGATTAGATGAGTGAAAACTTCGAGAAAGGTTCAAGACTGTACACAGCACGGCGCAAGGGAGAAACAGAAAACGTGGAGGTAGAGAAGGGAGAATGTAGGAGGGAGAAATATACGTATATATCTTCATGGTCATGACTTCGAAAAGTTCTATTTAATCACCTTCCTTCGACAAAAGCTGATAAGAAATGAATGAATATTAGCAGCCATCTTTTCAACGACTAATGACGCTAAGCCGGAAACCTAAGGTCTTTTTGTTTGGATAAAGGGCAACATAATTTTTTCTGACCAACCATGCACCACTGAATTTGCATAATGAAAAAATGGCTTAATATTAACGCTTCTTTCGTAGATGGTAAGAAACATGAACATAAATATCGAATTATTACCGAGGAAAAGTTTTGTTGGATGACATTTAAAAATGTTTATAGGTGTTGGCAATAGAATCTGCGATACGAGTTCAAATGCTGGACGAGGCTTTTAGCATTGTACTTCACACTAATACCCTTGAAAAAGGTGTGAATCCGTGTATTCTCCCTCTATAATAAAATGGCCGAGGGATTTTGTTTTATATATCTTGCCTTTCGGTTTAGTTAGGCTGAGAACTTTTCGGCTCAGCGCATAGGTTAGTTAGGTGCAAACATGAGCGCAGGTGTTCACGCGCGCGTGGAGCGGACGTGTCATTCAGAGATGTTTCAATAAAAATCCCAGATAGGGGATGTCACCAGGGATGTAAGTGACGTCACGCATCGGAAGCGTTGGTGGGATGGAGATTTGAGAAAAGGTCAGTGAGTTGAGTTTTGCCTCGGAAGAAGAAGTTTGACTTTCGCTTGCTCGCCGAGGTGTTGTGGCGGGTGCTCACGTGATTTGGGGCAGATGGAAAAGCCAGTATAGAAAGATTGTGCTTCTCTCCTTATTTCGAAAAACCTTTTAACTCAAAGGTAATAAAAAGTTTCGTACCTGAACTAAGAAGTCGTAAGTGCTTGTTTTTTTGTGTGTGTTTCGGGATTCCTATGTTCTATTAATATATGTTATGAATATTCTATGTACGTTTCACGTATGCATGTAGGGGTACGTTACACCTCAAGTTGTAGATAAATAGTTGTATTTTTGACTATTGTATGGTAACTAATCAAGGAGAAGGAAACCTAAATTCAAACCAGCTGTTTTTCCGCTTAAAAATTAACCTTGTGTTACATCCTTGTGTTATATAGAGTCCTTTAAAAAGTAAAAACAAATTGTCATAGCTATACTGTTAGATAAGATTAGCCCTGTGGCTGCGCTATTCTAAAATAGATGTTTATATTCTGTCACTGATATTCATCAATCTTTATTTATTAGTGTTATGGCGAAAGTGCTAGACTGAGACGTGGTAGTTAGTGCGTTCGAACTCCAGTCGCGCTGTTGTATTCGCTTTGGGACAAATACTCTAGATAATAACCCTTTTATCCCACCAGCTGTGAATTTTTACTGACACTACTGCTTTTCTATAAGGATGGCTTTAGTACCAAATAACTCACAACCAAATTAAAACAAACCAAACCCTCTTTGGTGAATTGGTTAGTTGGTTGGTTGGTTGATTATTATGGCATATCAATCTTTGTAGGTTTTCAACCACCGAATCCATCTTTACGAAAATACTTCTATTTCAAACAATTCAGTTTAAGATAAGCACGCAGTTTAAATGTAAGTACAGTTTAATTGTGAAAAACATTTCTATTTCAAGGTATTCGGTTTAGTCAAGCAGTCCTAATTCAGCTAATTCAGTTTAGCATAAGTACAGATTTTATTTACAAACAGTTAAATTTAAAAACAGTTCTATATTAAACAATTCAGTTTAGTGTAAGTACAGTATCAAAGTCAAAAAACAGTTCAATTTCAAATAATTCAGTGGAGCATGAGCACGCAGTTTAAATGTAAGTACGGTTTAATAGTCAAAAACATTTCTATTTCATGCTATTCATTTTATCAAACAATTCAGTTTAGCATAAGTATGCCGTTAGTTCTACGTAACCCATAGATTGGGCCCTATCAGGTGCTACCACGTTGGGACAGAGTGGAACTGGGAGCGATGGCAATAAAGGAGTACTCCGCATTTCCCAAAGCTCCGGCATTACTGGAACCTCACCATCAGATTGTTTAGTGTCATATCTAGGACACTCGTTAGTGGGGTCTTACCCCCTGCAGGGGTGCAGTCGGTGTATTCTACAGCCCAAGCCGACTGGTCAACAAACCATCTTTATTGATATATATAGTAAAGTACATTAATATATATATATATATATATATATATATATATATATAATTATGAATATTTCAAGTCTGTTATTTTAAGATTTATGTAGGTATGGACAGTCATTTAAAAAGTTAAACAATGTCGTAGATATTCTGCGTCTGAAGATGAAATTTAAAACAACAGTAATAATAATAATAATGACACCATCAATCACATAATAAGCGAATGCAGCAAATTAGCGCAGAAGGAATATAAGACCAGACACAAATGGGTCGGCAAGGTGATCCACTGGGAGATGTGCAAGAAATTTAAATTTGACCATACAAACAAATGGTATGTGCACAACCCAGCATCTGCCCTAGAAAACGACACACATAAACTCCTTAAGGACTTTGACATACACACGGATCACCTCATCTCGGCCATAAGACCAGATTTAATAATAATCAACAAAAAAAAAAAAAAAAAAGAGAACTTGCAAAATAGTCGACTTTGCTGTCCCAGCTGACCACAGAATAAAACTGAAAGAATGTTAAAAGAAGGATAAGTACCTCGACCTTGCTGGGGAATTGAAAAAACCGTGGAATATGCAGGTGACAATTATACCAATTGTAATTGGTGTGTTTGGAACAGTCACTATAGGATTACTAAAGGGAATGGAGAACTTGGAAGTTGGCGGACGAGTGGAGACCATCCAAACTACTACATTATTGAGAACGGCAAGAATGCTGAGAAGAGTCCTGGAGATTTGAGAAGACTTGCTGTCACTTAGACTCCTGTGAAAAACCATCGGCTAACGCTGATGTGAAAAGCTATAATAATAGTAATATTAAATAAAAAAAGAGGACCTGCTGAATTGTGGATTTTGCTGTCCTGGCGGACCAAAGAGTAAAAATAAAAAAAAAACGAAAGGAAAGATAAGTACTCAGATCTTGCCTGAAAACTAAAAAAAAATGGAACATGAGGGGGACAGTGATAATAATTGTAATTGGTGCGCTTAGAACAATCCCCAAAGGCTTGGTAAATGGACTAGAAGAATTGGAAATCAGAGGACGGGGGGAGACCATCCAAACTACAACATTGTTAAGATCGACCAGAATACTGAGAAGAGTCCAGGAGATCTTAGGAGACTTGCTGTCACTAAGAATCCAGTGAAAAACCATCAGCTAACGTTGGTCTGAAAAGCTCTTAAGGAGTAACAATGATAATCATAACAATGACATATTAACGAACGAAAATAATTAAACATTATAAATTAACTAGCGACAATATTAACATAATGTAACTGTAAAAAACAAAGCAGTATAAACTAGACTGTTCTTCTTAAAATACACCACTAATAAGTCCACCATTTCCATCATTCACAGCACAAAAGTATATAAAGAGATACTCACCACTCGGTCTGATGATCGCATCAGCAATAAAATGAGTCATCAAGCGTCATTAGCCGTGTAGCTTGGCTATTCTAACGTAGATATATATACTCTCTCACCGATATTGAGCAGTTTTTCTAAATGAATATAGCAAAATACATTATACATATATATGTATATTCATATATATAGGGAGACATGCAGTTCACAACTGGAGAAGCAGGGACGAGCCCATAAGTGATGTCCGCCATTGGACCCCCAGATATGGCCGGGCAAAAGCAGGACAACCAGCACGAACATACATACAGCAGCTCTGTGAGGATACGGGATGTAGCCCTAAAGACCTGCCAGAGGCGATGAATGATAGGGAAAAGTGGCGAGACAGGGTCAGGGATATCCGTGCCTGTGGCACCACATGATATATATATATATATATATATATATATATATATATACTCTTGAATACTTGTTTGTTTGAGTTTTATGGCATATCAGCCTTTGTAGATTATTTTATGCAAAATCCATTTTTATACAAATAAATAGTTTTATTTCAAACAATTCAGTTTAGCGTAAGCACACAGTCGAATTGTCAAAACATTTCTATTTCTAGCAATTTGGTTTAGTCAAACAGTTCTAATTCAAACAATTCACTTTAGCATAAGTACGAACTTTCAACGTCAAAACAGTTCTATTTCAAGCAATTCAGTTTAGCATAGGTACACTATTTAGTTCTATTTAAGGAATAAATAGAACACTATGAGGTGCTACCACTCCGGGCCAGAGTGGACTTGGGAGCGATTGCATAGAAGAGGTACTTTGCATTCCGTAAAGCTCCAGCATTACTGAAGCCTCACCGTCAGATTGTTTAGTGTCATAAACAGGACACTCGTTGAGAGAGTTTTACCCCTGTGTAGAGAAGCAGTCGGTGTATTCTGCAGCCCCAGCCGACAGGGCCACAGGACACTCGCTGCGGGGTCTTACCCCTCTGTAGAGAAGCAGTCAGTGTGTTCTGCAACCCCAGCCGACAGGGCCACAGGACACTCGCTGCAGGGTCTTACCCCTCTGCAGAGAAGCAGTCAGTGTGTTCTGCAACCCCAGCCGACAGGGCCACAGGACACTCGCTGCAGGGTCTTACCCCTCTGCAGAGAAGCAGTCAATGTGTTCTGCAACCCCAGCCGACAGGGCCACAGGACACTCGCTGCAGGGTCTTACCCCTCTGCAGAGAAGCAGTCAGTGTGTTCTGCAACCCCAGTCGACTGGGCAAATTGAATATTTGAAGTCCGTTGATTTAAGCTACTATCAAAAAAGAAGATAAAAATGCCACTGATCAGTCTTGTAAGAATTGGGGGTATAATCATAAACTCACCTTGAACAAGACAAAATATGTCAAAAGAATAACATTGTCAATTAAAAGAGGGAACGGATATATCTCGGATAATAAAAGGGGTTATTTTTAAATGAAAAGCACAAACTTAAAAATCAAGTAAAAACAGCTACAATTTGGGTCTAGGTGAAAAATCATACAACACAGAACTTGAAGAAAATAAATCGCCAAACAAAGGAAGTGAGTTGATATCCAAGAGTGTCATTTACTACTTGACTTACGTGGTATATTCAATAAGGTTCCAGACTTTTTTTTGTACAGGCATTTACAGTTGTCGTAGACACTTGAAAATATATTATTGCTATACATCTTATGAGATAACTGACTAATTTATATGATTTCATGTTCAAATGAACAGCTACAGAAGCAATTGGAATACACCCTACTAAAACCTGATTGTCACAGCTGGTGAATTTCAAAATTGCAATCTGGATGTGAGGACACTTTAGAAGAAAGATATGCAATAAAATCGTGTTTTAAACTTGGAAAAAATGCCACAGAAAGTATGGAATGCTTCAGACTGCTTTTGGAGTATCTTGCATGAATCGAGCATCAGTTTTTGAGTGGCATAAGAGATTCAAGGAAGGCAGGGAGTCTGTGAGGGATGGGAGGTGTGGGAGGAGTAAGGAAGTCAATACAACAGAGTTGATTGGCCAAAGGATTAGGGTTAGGGTTACTATGTTGAGGTTTTAAGGGAGTTCAGGAAGAGATTCCGTCGGAAGAGGCCAGCACTCTTCAAATCAGGTCAGTGGCATTTCCACCAGAACAATGCACCAGTCCACAACTCCATCCTTGTCACAGACTATTCAACCAAGGTGGGCATTAAGACAGTTCCTCAGCCTGCCTATAGCCCAGACCTTACTCCCTGTGACTTTTGCTTATTCCCTAAGCTCAGGGGCTCTTGAAAATTTACTATCTTATTGCTACACCTCCTATGACATGACTGACCAATTTTTATGATTTAAGGTTCCAAGGAACAGCTACAGTAGCAATTCGAATACATTCAACTAAATCCTGATTGTTACAAAAGGTGAATTTCAAACAATGCAATCTGGACGTGAGGACTCATTAGAAGAACGATATGCAATAGAATTCTGTTTTAAAACTTGGAAAACATGTCACAGAAACATATGGAATGCTTCAGACTACTTTTCAACCATCTTGCATGAATCGTGCATCAGTTTTTGAGTGGCATAAGAGATTCAAGGAAGGCAGGGAGTCTGTGAGGGATGATTAGAGGTGTGGCAGGAGTAAGGAAGTCAATACACCAGAGTTGATTGGCCAAATGGTTAGGGTTAGGGTTATTATGTTGAGGTTTTAAGGGAGTTCAGGAAGAGATTCCCTCAGATGAGGCCAACACTCTTCAAATTGGGTCAGTGGTATTTCTACCAGAACAATACACCAGTCCACAACTCCATCCTTGTAACAGACTATTTGACCAAGATGGGCATCAAGACAGTTGATCCAGACCTTTCTCCCTGTGACTTTTGCTTATTCCCTAAGCTCAGAGGCTGTCGTTATGAGACAATTGAGAAGATGAAAGAGGCTATGACGAAGGTCATTGACACGCTTACACAAGAGGACTTCCATGGAGCCTTCCAAAAGTTTTTAGAACGATACAACAATTGCATTGCAGCAGGAGGAGATTACTTCGAAGGGTATTAGTGTTTCATGTGTATACTATCAATAAAAGTGCCCATACGAAAAAATCTGCAAACTTATTTAATGGTCCTCGTATTCTGTTTTTATTATCCCACATATGAACAGCCTTATTATATATATATATATATATATATATATATATATGTGTGTGTGTGTGTGTGTGTGTGTGTGTGTGTGCCTTTATACATATTTTTCCACTGTTATTGTCGCGAGTACTTCTATCTTAACAAGTGAATTTTACATTATTATATATTTATGATTGATTGTCAATTTTTCTCTCTTTTCCGTCTCAAGATTGTCCACATCTCAAAGACCGTAGAGTAACGAACTTCATGCTCATAATTCGATATTCTGCGTTCTATACCTGCTCAATTGTAATAGCAACGAATGATTTTTTTTCTAACCTTTTCTCGTTTGCATTTATTGTTATATATATATACATATATATATTATTTTCTTAAATGAAGAAAGGGCTCAAAAACTGACTAGTAGAGTAGGATAAAACATCAAATGAATTATCTCACTTCCTTATGGCAGCTTCATAACTAAAATTCTCATATATTTAGAAAAAAAAAACTTTAAATGAAACATACATTCACTGAAACTTCCCTTTCCTCATGTCTGTTGAATGTCACATACACTGAATTTGAACCATAGATCAGAACAAGTAATAGTCTGAAGAAATTAGGTCCAGAATACATGATGGATGAAGTCACCTTTCGTTCATTTTTTTATTTCATGCTATATATTCTTTTTCTTCGAGACGAAGAACTCCTTCACTGAAGCTTCTGTCTTCGTTTATTTTTTAAAGGGTCGTGAGCGTGATATATGAACCATTGATCAAAATTAATAATCCAAGGGAGCTAAGTTCGAATTCTATGCTGGGTATAGCTTCAGTTTGATACTTTCAAGTTCCAGGGGTTTATTGTAGAAACTAGTACGTATGCAAATATTACAAAACTTTTGATTCAATATATTAGTGTATATATATATATATATATAACCCTATTAGTATATATATATATATATATATATATATATATATAACCCTATTAGTATATATATATATATATATATATATAACGTTGGGTTGTTGATTGATTGGCAGACACGAAGAGAACTTTACTTTCGTGATAAAAGAAAAGTCGAGGAACTCTGCTTCTTGTTTACCAATCACCTTTTGAAGGTCCATTTCTCGGTGGCATCTGCAAGCCACCGACTGATTTCTGTGTCGACTATCAGCGTCGATAAATTAAAAATGGACAGTCATTCACATCTCGTGGACCAGAGTCCTTTTCTCTATTCCTTTTGTCGAACAATGATCGCTTGGGGTTCCAATCATTCATGTAAGAATAACTAGACGCCCGTCTCTGCGCCGAATCTGCCCGGGCGTGAAGGGTGGCAGGTGGTGGGCATGATTCATTCCTGGTGAGGTGAAAGGCAAACACTTTAAACGTAAGAGTAGGAAAGCAGACAGGTGAAATATGGCCCGAAGGAGAAAGTTGCAATTCTATCAAAGGCCAGCCAACGGATCTGTCGCAAATTGCACAAGGTTATAGGATGAATATATATGTATATATATATATATATATATATATATTAAGATGAACAATCATTTAAAAATGTATTACAAAAAAAAAAGACAAAAAAGTGCCCAATACTTGCCAGAAGAACAGAATAAAACCTAAAATAGACATACTTCAGTTTTCTTTTACAGCCCTATTACTAACAGTTCCACGCAATATTTTTAAGGGGTAAGAGAAAAGACTGAAATCTACTGATGTAATTATATATATATATATATATATATATATATATATATATATATAACCCTTTAGTAAGTGTATGATGAGACAAAAGGTCTATTTTTAAGCAGATTTGAATAGGTTTGAATTCAGTGTTTTCCTTCTAGACTAGTTGCCATACCCTGATGAAAGTGCTCAGTCTACCCTACAATCAACTGATAACTGGAGGGATATAGATGGATTCATACCTTTCCTAGGGGTATTAACCCTATGTAAAATGCAAACAAGATTTGAACTCGGATCACCGTGTTGATTTCCATGGGCACGCACACACACACACACACACACACACACACATATATATATATATATATATATATATATTTATGATTATGATTAAAATCTAACACTCAAGCGTTTTCAGTTCGTAAATTCAGTCACATTTCTAGTCCCTCCTAAATCACATGTATTAAAATCAGTCAGATCTTTAATCATCCTAAATCGCGGGTGAAATTCCAAGTAGTGAATGTGTATCCTGTATATATATATATATATATATATATATATATATATATATATATATATATATATATATATATATATATATCAGGGTCCGTTATATAGTTTGCTATATCTAAAAATAAAGAGCGGTTCATATCAATAATAGAGAGCTTAGGTTAAAATAAAAAAATCGTAGACATAGAAGCAACGCCCCTTCTTGACTGTTAGTTCTCGTCAAGGTGATCATTGATGCATGTGTGTACGTGTATGAAGACGTAAGATTATTTCAGGAATGAACGATTAGCATCTAACGTAAAATCATTAAAGAATATGTGGGAATATAAGCAAAAACAGGAAGAAACCCGATGTTTTGTGGTGTATATTTTAAAGAGCGTATTCTTCTTCTTCTTCTTCTTCTTCTTCTTCTTCTTCTTCTTCTTCTTCTTCTTCTTCTTCTTCTTCTTCTCCTCCTCCTCCTCCTCCTCCTCCTTCTTCTTCTTCTTCTTCTTCTTCTTCTTCTTCTTCTTCTAGTCCGATAAATCGTGAATTGCGACTGGAAAAAAAATACCATGTAATAAGGTTTCCTGATTAGAATAATTTGCTCAAAGGAAGATCGAAGTAGCTAAATGCCACCATAGAAGTAAATATTTACTTTGTAATTTGCCGTCTGAATTTAGAATGTTGTCAACGTGATAGTCACGTGACCCAAAAAAGAAAACATTTGGTCAGTGGAATCTAAAAAAGAAAAAAAATACGTAATGAATTCTATCACACCTGAGGATCGACAATGTGAAACTCATGAGCCTTCTTTTAACTGTTAATTAATATCTTATCTTATACTTGATATATACTGCAATATCGCTCTGCATTTTCTTGTATAGAGCATTGTAATATTTTCAAGGAATAAAAACGATTTTAGAGTTTAAATTTAATCTAATTTGCATAGTTACAAGGGGCATAAGATACGTTTCCAGACTTTTTTCGTATGGGCATTTGAAGTTGTTGTAGACTCTTGAAAATCTACTATGTTATTGCTATACCTCCTATGACATGAGAAACCAATTTTTATGATTTCAGGTTCAAAGGAACAGCTACAGCAGCAATTGGAATACACCCAACTAAAGCCAGATTGTAACTGCTGGTAAATTCAAACAATGCAATCTGACACTTTAGAAAAATGATATGCAATAAAATTCTGTTTTAAACTTGGAAAAAATTCCGCCACAGAAACGTATGGAATGCTTCAGACTACTTTTCAACCATCTTGTATGAATCGAGCAACAGTTCTTGAGTGGCATAAGAGATTCAAGGAAGGCAGGGAGTCTGTGGGGGATGATGAGAGGTGTGGAAGGAGTAAGGAAGACAATACAACAGAGTTGATTGGCCAAAGGTTAGGGTTAAGGTTAGGATTACTATTTTGAGGTTTTAAGGGAGTTCAAGAAGAGATTCCTAGGGAAGAGGTCAGCACTCTTCAAATTGGGTCAGTGGTATTTCCAGCAGGACAATGCACTAGTCCATAACTCCATCCTTGTAACAGACTATTTGACCAAGATGGGCATCACGACAGTTACTCAGCCTGCCTATAGTCCAGACCTTGCTCCCTGTGACTTTTGGTTATTCCCTAAGCTCAGAGGGTGTCGTTATGAGACAATTGAGATGAAAGAGGCTGTGCCGAAGGTCATTGACACGCTCACACAAGAGGATTTCCATGGGGCCTTCCATAAGTTGTTAGAACGGTACAACAATTGCCTTGCATCCGGAGGAGATTACTTCGAAGGGTACTAGAGTTTCATGTGTGTACTATCAATAAAAGTGCCCATACGGAAAAAGTCTGGAAACGTATCGTATGCACCTCGTACATATATATATATATATATATATATATATATATATATATATATATATATATATTGTACGGAAGGAAAAAAATGGAATATTTTTTAAAAATTTATTATTAGTCTTACTAGTCTAATTTTTGAAAAAAAAGTTTTCATGATTAGCTCGATTATTCAAGGACTTTTAAATTCAAATTCAGTCCAGTATGAATGAGCAAGAAAAGGAACGACAGAGAAATCATGATATACTTAATGTCGAAACCAAGTCAAAGTTTCTTTGTCAGCTGTATACAAAGGAAAGAAAAACATTTTTACTGAAAAGGAGCTTTTTAAGGACAAAAAGGGAGTGGAGAGTTGAATAAAAATAAAAGAAGGCTTTTTAACTGCTCTCACAACGGTGATTCCGAAGGACCCCACAATTGTTACATATTGGCCACCGGCCGAGCTGTCAAAATAAGAAATGCACCTGTGTAAATAACAGGTGCATCCGGTCGAAGATATCGGGGGATAACCTTGACTGTTGACGAGTTGAATTGAGTGTGAATTGTGACGCTGGCAAGAAGTAGGTGGTCGTCAAATTATTGTATAACCCCGGCGACAGGAAGTTCAGATTAGTTGGCGAGAAGAAGCTGGAATGAAAACCATGTCCCAGCAGAGGCTGGGCCCCGAGCCCCCCGGTTGAGCAGCTCTGGAAAACGGGAAAGAAATGCTGCTGTAGCCAGAAGAGTTCGGGGGTCAATATGTTGCAGTTCTGTTCAGTCTCCAACTCACCTCTCACACAATAATACCTTTCGTAACCCTTTCGTAACCCTTTCGAATAAAGTGAGAGGTATATTTTTCTAAAGAACTGTGTCCGCTCGTCTTTATTGTGTCGTCGTTATGTTTCTGCATGTATATGTGTATAGATGGTCATGGCTATACAACAAAATGTCAATAAGAAAGCCCGCTAATGAATTGAATGTCCACGGGAAAACTTTGAGGACATCAATGAACCAAGATTTAAACACAGACTTTAAACCCCCTGATTATGCTATATGGTACATTTAAAAACAAAAATGCAACTCCCCATCCAAATATTAATTCGTTTAAGAATACTATTGACGAAGAACGGAATAAAATGTCTGAAGAATTTATTTTGAAGACATCCAAAGGCGTGTTGATAAAATAAATGAAAAAAATAGAGGCCATATTGAGTAAATTATTTTTCGTGTGTATCTTCTTATTCTATTGTTTATTATTTAAAATCAAAATTAATCTTGTTTTATAATAGAGTCGTTTATACCAGAATATACCTAATTTTGCTTCTGCACCATATATATATATATATATATATAAAGACGCTTGCAAAAAATGGACTATATCAGATTCTGGATGAGACGAAATGTTTTATCATTCTCAATTTGAAAAAGAATGTATTCTTCTCTAAAATGCCTTTCTCACTATATATATATATATATATATATATATATATATATATATATATATATATAAAAGAAAAACAATATTTCTAAAAGAATGTATTAATCTATATAAGGATAATGTGTCTAATTTAATTGTTAGTGAAACATAGCCATACTTGGAACTATTTAACTGTGCGCAAATAAATGAATAGTGTTGGATAGAGTAATTAGTGTTGAAAAGAAATACTTGTAACCACTTCACTGTGTGGAAACAAATGATTAATATTAACGGGAATTATTAGTGTTGGCAATAATTGAAACCATTTAAGTGTGTAGAAATAATAGAAATTCCAGTCTGCAAACAAATGAATTCTAACTTGTTTAAAAATGAAATTACGGACTAACCATTCTCTTCCAAATCATACGCATATTATTTAACTACGTGCAATCAAAAGATTAATAGTTAATAGAATTATTCGTGTTTGATAGAAATAATTGAAACCATTTCACTGTGAGTTATATAACTAAGGAATGATTTTTTAAAATCATTTTTCATTAATTATATTTTATCATTAAGTTTGGTTGGGTTTTGAACTATTCCGGTTAAGAGTTCAGTTGTGCAGTCAATTGGTGCAGTTTACGCTCGAACGCAAAGGATATGACAATCACCAGTGTACTAATAAACCCCAGACAGGAAATGGGGCTGGAGTGTGGATGACGTCATGCCCAGAAGAGATGGGTTGAGAATTTGGAAGATTTTGAGAAATATTCAGTTGAGGTCCGATCATGGTGTTGAGAAATTGAAGTCCGACCAAGCAGTTGAGGATTTGAGATTGGTCGATGCCGGCAGACAATTGAGATTCTTCCATTGGGGTATAGAGAATTGAGTTTTCTACTGTTGCAGCGGCAGTTAAGTTTTTCGTGTCCCGACCAGCGAAGATGCATTGAGATCTAAAACACCACGAGATGTGCCGAATGTTAGGGGTGTTGTTAGCAAAGTATGATTACAAAAGATTTTAAAGAATTTTCTCTCTCCTCGTGTCGAAGAACCGAAGTCAAGAAATTAATAAATACGTTCGTATCTGAACAACATAGTTGCCTGTGTTCTTGCATTCGTATATGTGTTTGTATTACAGTTGTGTTTGAGATATTTATGATAATACAAAATGTGTACAAAAAATGAACTCAGGCTTGCTTGAAATATTATCAAGAAAATCATTTTAAAAAATCTATTTATTTAGTACATACGGTGGAGATTTATGGTTCTCACCAGGTCACTTGGTAAGTTATTGGAGAAACGAGTTCAGCCCTATTATTAAATGGTGCTCAATATCAATGATAGATCAGTTATATATGTATATATATATTGTCATCCACAGACAGACTCTTTCGTTTCGTTGTATCACAACTCTTCAGTGTGGCTAGACACGTAGGACACTTGAAGCTGGCATCGAAACCTGCCCAACTTTACGTTAGACTTAGTATCATACCGCTCAGCCAGCAATCGAACCACCTCAGCTCGGGAATTATAAGGCATTATGTAGTAGCCTTCGTTTGTTTACATTTTTGCCTTACCGGATACCGGATACGAAGAGCTTTGCATTATGTGACTGCTCAACACTCGCTGGGGAGCGTATATATATATATATATATATATATATATATATATATATGTTAAAACAGGATTTATTAAATAACCAGCAATCGATGATATGTCAAAAAAACCCACCCAAACCAGATTAGATGGATTGATAAAGGTACGTATTAAATAGTATGGTAATGTAAATATGAAATTTCACAGCATCAATCGATTATAATCTTCGTTTTTTTTCCTATTTTTCACTCTTTTTCTGTAGGGCAATCATAGGTACGCTTTCCGATATAGTTTAAAGAGAGATGCATTGAATCTGAAGCTGAGATAATGACCACTGTTTGTAGAAGTACCTGCTAATGAACCAGCAAAAGTATGGTGACTACCGGAATTTTACTCAGTTTCATACTTTTCAAGAAGAGGTTCCAGGAATATTCGTAAATAAAAACAGTCGTAGAGAATTTAGAGAAAAATATGACAACAAGTGTTTAATCTACTTCTGCAATGCTTAGAGACTCTTCTTAGATAATTGATGATTTATGATTGAAGAAGAACTTAATAAAAAAAACACCAACAACAACATTCTTAAAACAGGACCCTTGGTTTTTGTTTTCCTCCATGTTTATTGGGAAGTCAGAATATCTGGATTCTGATCAATTCATTATATAAATAATTGACATAATCTGTTGTTTGGCATGATGTGTAAATTAGTTTAAAACAGTAGAAGAAAAAGATCGTTGGGGTTGAGTGATGTATAGTGACCTCGAGATCAATTGAAAGCTTGGGTCTCAATGGATGTAAGTGATCACATGATCCTGGAAAGTTTAGAAGTTAGATAAAAATTTGTTTATGAGAAACGCCTTATTGAAGCGTTTGAAGGTTCTATCTCTTACCACTAATTCCCTGTTGGCAGCAACGGGTGATGAATGGCTGTCGTCGATAAAAGAAAATAAAATCTACTCATGAAAATTGTGTCCGAGCTGTTTTTATTCCAATACTAACTAAAAACATTTGATCCCAAAATCAATGAACAGAGAAAGAAAGAGACACAGGCATGGTGAAATGGTGGATGACCAGAAGATATAGCCGGAGTTAAACGAAAGAAGATCAAGGAGAGAAGATGGGCGCGGACTGGCTTGATGAACGAAATAAATAAGTAAAAAGCATTATAGTATGGAAGAAATTAAAAGAAAAGAAAAATATTTTGCGTTTCGTACGTCATCATCTTCTTATATCTCTCCATTACTTCTGTTTTTTTTACTGTTTTTGTTTTGTTTTTTGTTGATGGTTGGTTGGTTGAGTTTTATGGCATATCAACCTTTGTAGGTTATTTAACGCCAAATCCATTTCATGCAAATAGTTCTATTTCAAACAATTCAGTTTAGCATGAGTACACAGTTCATATGTCAAAAACATTTCTATTTTAAGTTATTCGGTTTATTCAAACAGTTCTAATTCAGCTAATTCAGTTTAGTATAAGTACAGACTTTATTAACACATAGCTAAATGTCAAAACAATTCTATATTAAACAATTCAGTTAATGTAAGTACAGTTTCAATGTCAAAAACAGTTCAATTTCAGACAATTCAGTTTTGCATAAGCACGCACTTTTAATGTAAGTACAATTTTATTGTCAAAAACATTTCTATTTCAAGCTATTCAGTTTAGTCAAACAGTTCTAATTCAAATAATTCAGTTTTACATAAGTATGCAGGTAGTTCTATTTAACGCATAGAGAGGGCCCTATCAGGTGTTACCATTTTGGGACAAAGTGGACCTGGGAACAATGGCAATGATGAGGTGCTCCGCATTCCTTAAAGCTCCAGCATTACTGGGACCTCACTATCAGATTTTTCTGTGTCATATTACCAGGACACTCGTTGGGAGGTCTTACCCCTCTGCAGAGAAGCAGTCGGTGTATTCTACAGCCCCAGCCGACTGGACGAATTTTTTTGTTAACAGAGTCGAAATATATGCGTCGCTCTAGTATGCTAGGAACACTATCATCTTGTCCGAAAATTTAACTTGCGTTTGACACATTGTTTTTTAGGGGGTTTTGCGGTGTTATATGTATTAAACAATGCGACAAATTGTTCATTCACTCAAACAGTTGTGGATATAAAGATTAAGATTGGTTTAAATTGAAAATGTCATTTCAAATGAAAAGAAGAATATATGAGTCTCAATAACGGCAAAACCAATAAAAGGCGATTTGAATAATTGGATTAAATATGGAACATTCATTTGAATAATTATATTGAAAATCAAACGTTTGTATAAATAGTTGTTTTGAGCAAGTTCTATCTAATTTAAAAAAAAAATCATTGATCATAATGATTATTGAATATAATCAGAAGTATTATCATTTGTAACTCACATACACACTTATATATATATATATATATATATATAAATATATATATATATATATATAAGACGGCAGTTTGTAAATTCTGATTGACATGTTTCACTTTTTTCTGAGTCTGACAAATCTAATTCCAATTTCATTAATTAGACTGTGAGAAAAACTCGAAAATAATAATAATGATAATGGTACATTGCACAAATGAGAATATATCCAGGAGAAAAACACGCATGAAATTCTCTGAAATTTTCAGTTACAAACAGATCACCTAATCCCGACCAGAAGACCAGATCTAGTCATAGTTAAGGAAAAAAAAAGAAAAGAAAAAAGAGAACTTGCCGTAATGTGGGTTTTGCACTTGGACCTTGCGGGTATAAGTGGAGTCAATAGTAATTGGCGTGCTTGGAGTGGTACACAAATGTTTGAAAAGAGGGCTAGAAGAGTTGGAAATCGGAAGACAAATCTAAGCAAGAATAGATAAAAAGCAAAAAAAAAAAAAAAACAGCAAATGTAGGTTATGTGGTTACAGAGACGAGACGATCAATTACATTATAAGCGAATACAGCAAATTAGCACAGAAAGAGTATAAGGCTAGACATGACTTGGTGGGTAAGGTGATCCATTAGGAATTGTGCAAGAAACCTAGCATCTGTCCTGGATAATAAGACGCACAAACGCCTTTGGGATTTTGAGATACAAACCGATTACCTAATCTCGTCCAGATGACAAGACCTAGTAATAATTAATCAAAAAAAGAAAAAAAGAAAAAGAGAACTTCTTGAATTGTGGACTTTGCTGTCCCGACTGACCACAGACTGAAATTGAAAGAAGGTGAAAAGAAACAAAAGTACCTAGACCTTGCCAGAGACCTGAAAAATCTATGGAACATGAAAGTGACGGTAACACCAATTGTAATTGTGCTCTCTGTAAGTTCACCAAAGGAGTGGTACAAGGATTGGAGGACTAGGAAATTAGGGAACAAGTGGAGACCATCCAAACAACAGCTTTATTAAGATCGACAAGAATACTGAGAAGTGTCCTAGAGACTTTGTAAGAAACTCTTGAAATAATAATAAAACAGTCCCCCGAAATTTTGGAAAGTGATTGGAATAATCGAAAATTGGAGGTCGGTTTGAGACTATGCAAACTACCGCATTGTTGAGATGGTCCAGAATACTGAGAAGAGTCCTGGAGACTTGAAGTGTCTTGCTCTTACTAAGGCCCCAGAGAAGGACCATCAGCTAACGCTGGTGTGAAAAACCCAGATGGAGTAACAATAACAATTATAGCAGCTCAGATATTGTTTAGTCGTGTGGAGTAATAGTCAAATTACTAAAGTCCTTTAAAATGGAATATAATTTTGATACGTCCCGATAAAAATTCTGTATTTTGGGGTCAATTTTGTATTATTTGCATCAAGAAATAAACGGCTGTTTTAGGAATGCACGAATGCTGTTTGACTTCAGGCAGGATTATTGCAAGACACCGGGAAGCAGGTGCGTCCTTTCATGGAGAAATTTAATTTAACAACCTTCCACTTTCAACGCCATCAGCAAATATCCGATAACATTCAAACCATTACTCTCCTGTCAAATGCGCCATGAACAATACTGGCAAAATGTGTGAAAAGAAAAGTAGTTTCATCAGCGGACAAAATAATACACGAAAGAGGAACTTTATGTATAGAATTACCTTCTTATTGCGTTCGTTACTGTGTGACTATTTTAATGTCGTAGTTGTGAGGCTGATAATCAGCTGGAATATTGAGATTTGGTTGGTGGTGATGCTGTGTATCTATGTGTGTGTGTGTATGTGTAGCTTTCATTAGAAACATGTAAATAGAATCTTTCAGAGCAGTATACATTTTAAGCAAGTTAACAAACGTATAAATTCTGACAAACATCGTATTATTATAGCTTTAAAAGGTATGGATAAAATTTGCTCAACCGGTAAAAATTCCAGTTGGATCAAATATGTTTTTAGATAATCTTTGGTCGATATATGTAATCATTAAAGTTAATGGCTAACCCTGTCAGTGATGTTTACAATAAACAATTGCCACTACAAAAACCAATGGGAACCATCAAAGAAGCCATTTACCTCTGAAGACGACTTAAAACGCCAGAAACACGTGTTGAGGAAGAATAAGTAACCTAAAAAAAAATTCACGAGTGGACCAAAACGTTTTAAAATATTCCCTTTTTCTCTCTTTGGACTAACGAAAAAAATGTATATATCATCATCATCATGTCGTGCCATAGGCACGGATATCCCTGACCCTCTCTCGCCACTTCTCCCTATCATTCATCGCCTCTGGTAGGTCTTCAGGGCTACGTCTCGTATTCTCACATTGCTGCTGTATGTATGTGCGAGCTGGTCGTCCTGCTTTTGCCCGGCCATATGCGGGGGTTCCATAGGAGTACATCACTTATGAGCTCGTCCTTGCTTCTCCAGCAGTGTCCTGCATGTCTGGTTCGTCTAACTTGGATAGTTTTCGTGATGGGAGGCAGGTGGCCGTATAGTTTGTGTCAGGACTTGTTCAAATATATACATATATATATATATATATATATATGTTATAAAATATAAATTGTAAATACGTAAATAAGTAAAATTCAGTAAAGAATTGCACTACTCTACTCTAGTCAAGCCATTCTTGAATCTAAAATATCAATATTATTTACTCTTAAATCCGCTGCCTAAAGCTTCACGCAGATTACACGATCATCAGAGGGAAATTAGAGAAAAAGTGGCCAATTAACCGAATTTATGGTTTGAGGGATATTTTACGTAACCTGATATTTTTTTCACGAGATATGCTCACTAAAAAAAATTAATTTTGATTTTAGATATCTGAACAGTACAAAGGCAAGAAAAAAAATTATGGAATCAACCCAGAAGAAATTCATTATCATGACTTCAGTTTGAGATCAGTTCGCTTTTTTTGTGCAGCAATGTATTATATTTTCACCATAATTTTTCTTCCAGATATCACCTGCATATATTACAATCTCTTAGATAAAGGGCTTTTTTCATAATATCTTATGCGATATTAGACTTTTTCGTCTCGTGAGTGCCATATATTTTTATATAATGTGGTACTGTTGTCTATTTTCTATCGGCAAAGCTGAGGTCATGTACACACTACAGTCAAAAAGTCTGAAGTCAGTCAGCATTTCTTTTTAAAAAAATCTCCGTAAAATAAGATATATTTTTCGACGTTAAAAGAAAAGATTCTAATAACTACAATATATTCGCCTTTCTTTTTTTTACTCTTTCTCTAGGCTTTCTTCTCAGATACAGTCTCCTGTCATTGCTAAAAATTTCAAATATCGACTCGTCATTACATTTGGCTCCATTATGAATATTTTCAATAGGAAGCATATTTCTTTTCCTCATTAACTCTTCAGTAAACTTTTTCAAATTACGAAACTTTCGACTCAGTTAAATATTCAAAAAGGAAATTGTTTGAAAGTAAGTCTAGAAAATCATTACGAGTGAGTTCGAGTCTCATTGGGTGTCCCATTTATACAGTTTATGCGACTATAGAATACACCGATCGCATCTCTGCAGAGGGGTAAAACTCCTTTCCAATGAGTGCCGTGCGTATGACTCTAAACAATCTGATAGTGAGGCTCCTCTAATACTGGACCTTTGGGGAATGCGGGGTATCCGCTCACTGCCGTCCCTTCCGGATTCACTTTGACCCGAAGTGGTAGCATCTGATAGGGTTCTATTTATAGGTTAAACATAATTAAACAGTTTACTTATGCTAAACCGAGTTGTTTGAAATAGAACTGTTTTGTATGCTTAATTGAATTGTTTGAAATGGAACTATTTTTGTCATTGAAACTGTGCTTACGCTAAACTGAATTGTTTGATATAAAACTGTTTTGACATTTAATTATGTGCAAACAAAACTATACTTATTCTAAACGGAATTGTTTTAATTAGAACTGTCTGACGAAACTGAATTTCTTGAAATAGAAATGTTTTTGACAATTAAACTATGTATGTGTGGTAAACTGAATCGTTTGAAATAAAACTGTTTATTTGTATAAAAATGGATTTGGTATTAGATAATCTATAAAGCTTGATATGCCATAAAACTCAAACAAACAAACCAACCATTTATATGGTGTTACGTCTAAAAAAGAAATTGGAAAGGACTAAATTTTCACACAGGTTTTTAAATGCACTGACTAATGTTGAAACACCAGTTGCTGTTTATAAGTAACAATAATTTTGCCAAAACAGTCTCTGTTTGAAGAAAAAAATATGGTGCCTTTCCAATTGTAGTTTTATGTTTTTCCATTTATTTTTCTAATTTTGAAGTAAAAGTAAGTAAAGCTGGCGACCGTAGTCGAGGGTGATCAGAAGGCTCCCTTTTCAATAGCTATTACACCGATGTGTAGGCTAGGGCACTACTCTTTTCCCTGGATTGCTCCACTTTATCCTTAATACGTACCTTATATTGCTGGGTGTTTACCAAGGAGATGTCAAGTACCATTTTTAAAGTCTTTGGTATGACGCGACCTGGGATGGAACACAGATCTTCCGGACCATTGGCGAACACTCTACCCATTAGTCGAATGAGCCAGTTGCACAAAATGACTAAATCAACTCAGCATTAAGACGAGGATTAAAAATTTATTTTATTCAGAAAAGGCTACTCTTAATGCTAAATTGCTAAGGTGGTGAAAATTTCTAGAGATAGGTTGTTATATTCGTTAGAAAGGCAGTTTGAAACTAAAGTAATGGATTACAGGAAATGAGTTGTGGTACAAAAAGTATGAAATAAGTGAAGATAGCATAAAAGAACCTAGATTGAAAATTTCTCCAAAATTGACTGCTGAACTTAATTCTTCTCGGCAACAATCAGTGTTGTCTCCCAAAAATGAGAAAAAAAAAACATTTTGACCAACAGAGGGAAGAATGAGTACAGCCACCAAGAAAATTCTATTACGGAAGTTGAATACACATAAATGACTGTTTTGGGCAAAGAAAGGATAAAAACTCGACAATAAAAGAGTGACAAAATCTTTTGTGGACTGATGTGTAGAAATTTGAAATTTTGGTTGTTAGAGTGGAGTGTGTAACAATTTGCCTCATGTTGGTTAGTGCTGCTTGATTTAAACAGATCAACTAAATCATTGGTGGGTGAACAAATAGAGACAACATAAATAGCAAATTCCAGACATCTTAGAAAGTTCCTGTTGGATGGTCTGAACATTTAGATGAACGTTGTTTTTTAAGGAGTAAAGGGATGTGACACGGATATCAGGTCAGAGAGGAATAGAGTTCAGTGTGTATTCGACCGGGAAAGAAGCTGGACGATAGGTACGGTACGTTTGAGCGAAAGAGAGTCTATCCGTTCAGCAACACGTGCAGTCAAGAAAGTTTTGACCCCGAAGAGTTTAATAGATGGTTTCAGAAACAAGTCACGAGAAATATCTTATTTTCAGCCTCTCTCTCTCTCTCTCTCTGTCTTTCTCTCTCACATTTGCTTTAAGAATCATTCGTATTTTGATTAATGATTACGGAAGAAGATTAAGATTAATGATTACGAAAGTAAGATTAAGATTCTTTGAGTCGATGTTCGTGAGTCTTCATGCGACAAGAGAAATATCTTGCATCTAGAACGAAATTGAAAACCTGCTTGCTTCTAGGTAACTAAAGGACGTCAAAAATTCGACCAACCTTCACATAAAAGACAGATTATACAACCACTCTCCAAGAAAGCCTCACCCTACATTACTGTTCGAAGAAAACCATCACGCACACCTCGGGCCACAAAACACACAGTCATCTATCTTTATGGCTACTGCAGTACAGAAAGAGTGCGGTGTCCACTCAAAATTCAGCGAATCAGGGTCGTCTACGTTACACCGGGTTATTAACACGTAACACTGAGAGCGCTGCATATGTCATTCTAGTGCCCACGAAAGGAGTGTTCTTCATGGATTCAGAAGAACAAAGGAAGGAAGAAAGTTGAATGTCGAAAAGACCGTAAAACCACAGAAGAAACGAAAGAATGCCTCAGTTGGACAATACACCTGAGTACCAAGGAAATATAAACTGCTACCAATTCTCAGCGTTCCAGAAAGAAGAAAAGAAAGTGGCATTTTTGTCTTTAAGACAAAAATGAAAAATAATGGAGAAACTTTTTATCTATTATTAAGTAAACCAACCGATAGAAAAAAATAAGATACATATCTACCCAACCCCTCCGCTCGGGCAGGATATGACACAAGGTCAATTTTTAAGCGGAGTTTAGCAGGTTTGAATTCAGAGTTTTTCTTCTCCTAGACTAGAGTCCTCACCAAGGCAGAAGAACCTAGTCTGCCCTACTATTTACCAATAGCTGGAGGGAGAATAATAGGATTCATACCTTTCCCAAGGGTATTAGTGTTATGTGAAATGCAATCAGTCTCGTCGAGGATTTGAACTCGTGTCGCCATGTCCATTTCCTACAACGATAAACATTACACCACGGGCACCTCCGAAAAAAAAAAAAAAGATAGGTGCTTTCTTTTGGTTACTTTATTGCATTGTCTGGCTCTCTGTATCGGTAACCGTAATAAAAAAAAATATAGAAAATGAAATCACATATTCAGAGAATTTTTCCATGGCTTTCCAGTGAAATTGTAAATATCATTAAATGTTGAGGAATGAAACTGCGTGTGAGAATGTTAACTAAAAATCACTCTGAGTAGATATGTGGTGAAGTAGGATTAGCGCTCTTTTCGATATCGTTTATAAACCAAAGGAAATATGAAGTAGACAGTTTATCAGACCCGGTGGATACGATAGCTGTACAGATAAGCGTTCAGCCAGCGCGACGCAACAGAATCAGTAATATAGAATGTTGAAACTGCTGAAAGAGGGGTCACAGGAGGGGAAATTGCTCTTAAAAGGGTGTCGAGAGACGGAGAACGGCCACTGGTAAGAGGCCTCCCGAACGGTATAAATGTACTGACGCGTATAATTAGTGCTTTGGCTCCTCTATCACGTTTAGGCGAGGGGATAAATCATACATAGCCCTGATAGACACAAGTGCAGAGTTTTCCGTTGTATATAGGATAGTGTGGAAAGCTTGACTTAAATCAAATAAGTAAAGAATTTGTAATTTACGAAGCTCTTTGTTTCGATGTGGCACAAGGCCGAATGAATGGTTTTGTGGATGCTTTCACTGCCAATGCAGAAGTGTGCGCGTAGAAACTAAGATAGTGGCGGCGACAAGGAATCAATGTGTCGCTTCTAGATCTGCGAAATGCATATCTTCAAATCCACGTCGACAAGGCGATATGGCTGTTTCAAACCGTCATTTTTAGGGGTCAGCACTTCTGTCTTACACGGTTGGGATTTGGACTGAATGTGGCGCCGCTTATTTTGAAGTCAGTTATAGACGCTGTCGTATCTCAAGACTATACGATCAAAAGTGCCACATCAGCGTATGTTGATGACATTTTAATTAATGAAAACCTAGTCCCAGCGTCGCGCGTACAACAACATTTTCTGGACTATGGTTTGGTTTCCAAAGATCCGGTACGACTGAGAGACGGAGCCAGAGTTCTTGACTTGCAAGTCTGGGAAAAGGATGGCACTCTCCGATAGAAACGAGGAATTCAAATTCCGGAAATCTCTGATGGATTAACTCGACGGCATGTATTTTCTCTCTGCGGGAAACTTGTTGGTCATTTCCCAGTATGTGGGTTGCTCAGAGTGGCAGTTGCATTTATAAAGCGCCTGTCAACTGCAGTAACAAAAGGCTGGGATGATAGTATCAAAAACGCTTCTCTCTGTCATATATTAGCAGAGACTTTGACCAGAGTACGAGAAGCAGATCCCAATGGGGGAAACTGGTGTATGGACGGTAAAGAAATTACAGTGTGGGTGGATGCGAGTTCCATAGCTAAATGAGTGGCATTGGAAACGAATGGGACGGTCACTGAGGATGCGTGTTGGCTACGTCCAACTAACGACGCTCAGCACATCAATCTAGCTGAACTCTACGCTGCCCTCAAAGGAGCCAATTTGGCACGTCAGTGGGAAGCAGCAGTGTTACACTTGGTCACTGATTTGGCGTGCGTGCACCGGTGAATTTCCAACTCTTTAACTGGAAAAGCACGTATGAACACGAGGGCAGCTGGAGAGATGCTAGTCAGGCGACGGCTAGGAACCTTGCGATTGCTGGCAAAAGAATATGGACTGACCATAGATGTGAAACTCGTGAAGTCTTGTCAGAACCGCGCAGATATTCTCACCAGAGTGCCGCGCAGGTGAATGGATTTGCTCAAGGAAGGAAGAGAGCCAGTTGCGCTATGGTGGGAAGACGACTGGACAAGGACCAGGTGGCTGACATCCATCATCAAAGTGGGCATCCGGGTGGGGAGTAGACTTTATACTTTGCCAGGTTGGTTGACCCGCAAGTGTCCAAAGAAACTGCTAACTCTGTTGTGAAAGCCTGCAAAACCTGTCGATCGATAGATCCAGCTCCTATTCGCTGTAAAAAAGAAAACTCAGCGTGAAGGATAACTGCAGATTGGCGATGTACATAACCCACCACAATGGTGAGAATTTTCTAACTATCATCGACTGTGACCCCTCTAGATTTACAATATGGCGGCCACTGTGCCGACAAAATGCGCCCACTGTTATCCGACATTTGGAGAATATTTTCCTTGAGCGAGGCTCACCGATGGAAATACTGACCGACAACGACACTGCATTCACTAGTAAAGACTTTGGAAGATTTGCGAGGAATTGGGACGGGCATCTGCAGTTTCGATGTGCCTACTCACCGAGTGGAAACAGAATAGTAGAAGAAAGTCATAGGACCGTTAAGACTATCGCGACCAGAAAGAATTGTTCAATATTGGGGGCGCTCTTTTGGCACAACGTTACCCCAAAGGATGACGTTTCACCTTGTACCGCACTGCATAGATACCATGTCCGAATAAAAGGCGTGGAAGATGACTTGTTCCCCGAACCAGAGGTGATTAGAGGGAAGTATGAAATGGAAGACGTGGTTCGGGTTAAGACTCCACGCGGCAAGTGCACGACAATAAATGGCACTGGTCGCGTTACTAAAATGATCAGCCCGCAGTCTGTGAAAATCGGTGGGGTGCCAGGTCACGTCAAAAACCTCCGACCAGTTATACAGACGCAATTTTCATCGAGTGACGAAAGCAATTCTGAGGATAGTGAGCGTTTAATCTATTTGAATTCGGATCCGCTCGACAGTGATTCCGATGCCAGTCGCCTCCCAACTGATGAAGTGTCTATTGAAACTCGAACTGCAGACGCGAGTTCGCATGAGGATGAAGGCCGCGTGATTCTTCTTCGAAGAAGTACCCCACAAAGACGAAAACTATCCCCTGCCCTGTTTGTGATTATCAGATCAGGGTGGAGTGTAGGGAAAATCGTGACTTACCTGATGAGCGTGTGGCTGCGTTTTGTACGGTTCAGTCGCTTAGCAAAAAAAAAAAAAAAGTCTAAAATGGCGACACACAGTCGCTTTTGTGTTTGCTTATCTCGCGTAAAGTAACGCAGACTCGCAGCGCTCCTATGCAAATGAGATTGTCAGGTGTTATAAAAAGAGCCATGGGGGGAACGGGAGGAAAGAAAACAAGGCGTGTTGCGTAGACAGGAAGCTCCTCTTTGAAAGCATGCACCAATTCTCTTCTGGTCAGTGGCCTTCTGGGAAATTTATTTTTTTTTATATTCATCAATCTATTTATTTTTAATCTTTATAAGGTCGAGTAACATTGGAAGGCAAAAAATAAACAGAGGTAAAATTCGCCGAAGTAAAAAAAGATAATAACGTAACGTCTATAGGACTAGAGAAAAAAGAAAACTTATCTAGACGAAAAAGCAAAAGTAATGTATATATATATATATAATATACATATTTATATGTATATATAATATATATAATATATATATATATATACATATATATGTGTATATATATATATAATATATATGTACATGTATATATAATATATAATATATGTATATATATATATATACATATATATATATACATTTATATATAATATACATATGTATATGTATATATAATATAGGAATATATATATATATATATATATATATATATAAAATACATATTTATATGTATATGTAATATATAATATATATATATACATATATATCATCATCATCATGTCGTGCCGCCAGCACGGATATCCTTGACCATCTCTCGCCACTTTTCCCTATCGTTCATCGCCTCCGGCAGGTCTTCTGGGTTACATCCCGTGTCCTCACATAGCTGCTGAATGTAAGTTCGGGCTGGTCGTACTGCTTTTGCTTGGCCATATGTGGGGGTCCATAGTAATACGTCACTTGCGAGCTCGTCGTTGCTTCTCCAGCAGTGTCCGGCGTGTCTGGCTCGTCTGACCTGTATAGTTTTCGTGATGGGAGTCAGGTGGCCGTACAGTTGGCGTCTCGTGGGGTGTTGTCGCCAGGACTTGTTCAATATTGCTCTCAACATTCTTGTGTAGTTGCCGTCAAGTTTCTTCTCCAGCCGTTTGGTTAGCGTCCATGTATATATATATAATATATATGTACATGTATATATAATATATAAAATACGTATATATATATATATATACATATATATGTATTTATATATAATATACATATGTATATGTATATATATATATATATATAATCAGGGAATGAGAGTGATTTGATTTTGATCTCATTAATGAATAAATAAATAAGTATTGATAATTATTCGAGAATTAAATCCTTCGAACTGATCGTATTCTTTGTCGATTCATGAAATCAATGTGCCATAATAAGTTTAGGAATAATTATAATTTCTCTTTGTTGAAATTAGATCTGGAAATAAGCAATTAAAAAGATTAAAATGAGAGAGAAGCGGAAGTAGTGGAAGAGAAAGAAAGAAACGCCTGAGAAAGAAGACAAACGAAATTTCTTAATGAAAAATATCAACCGATTTGGTTTTTCTTAATGTTTTCTGATTTTGTTGCAATCATTATCTGATTTGCATTGTGTACTGGATGTAAAGAAGAAAGATAGAGATAAGTGAAATATTATCTGTTTAAATATATTTCTCGTGATAATAGGATAGAGAAGATAATAAAAAAGATAATATCATCAAAAAGAAAGGAAAAGTTTGATCAATGTATACCAATGTCTATATTTATAAGATAGACCAGACGGAGTTCTTAGTCATATCAATTAAGAAACAAAATGGTAATAAGTGAGGTCTTTTAAAAATTATACATCGTATAATGTTAAAATGGTAGTAATGTAGGAATATTATATTGAGCCAAGAGGTGGATAATGTAGCAATAAAGAAACAAAATCTTTGATCAGTGAACACATGTAGACTAGATATATAAAATCAAGATATCTAAACGGCCATCTTTTGAAGTTCATGCTGGACTATCTGAACACTTTGGTGAAAGTTGTTCACGGATATCATCTTAGAGATTGTTCGAGTTCTGTCAGTGGTCGACCGTGAAGGAAAGACGACGGATACTGTTTATTTACCAATCCCTCCACAAGGGCAGGATGCGACACAAGGTCAATTTAGAATTTGAATTCAAAGTTTTCTTTCCCCTTGACTGGTTGTGTAACCAAGGCTAATAAACCCAGTCTGCCTTACTATTTACCAATAGCTAGAGAGAGAATAATTGGATTCATACCTGTCTCATGGGTATTAGTTTCATTCGTCCAGGGTTTGAACTCAGTTCGTCGTATCCATTTCCCACGATGATAAATATTACACCCCGACCACCGGGACAGTAAAAGGTTGAGCGAAAGAGTCTATCGGACCAGCAATACGTGCAGTCAAGAATGTTTTGACCTCGAAAATGGAAGAGTCTAGTTGTTGGTCTCAGAAGCGAGTCACAATAAATACTTAATTGTCGCTTTCCCTCTCTTACTTGAAAAATAACTCATATTCGATTAATTATTGACTGACAAATAATAAAAGTAAAACTGAGATTCCTCGTGTTGGTGTCCGTGAAATGTAACACGGGAGAAATATCTTGTTCCAGGAAGACAGAGGAAACCTATTTGCTTCCCAGTTTGAGTTTGTTTGATTTTATGGCATATCAACCATTGTAGGTAATTTAAAGCCAAATCTATTTTTATACAATAAAGATTTCTATTCTAAACAATTTAGTTTAGCATAAGCACACAGTTTAATTCTTTTTTACCCATCAATAAGACCCTATTAGGTGTAACACTTCGAGCCAGAGTGGACCTGGGAGCGATGGCAATAAAGACATACTCTGCATTCCCCAAAGCTCCAGAGCCTTACGCCTCAACAGAGATGCAGTCGGAGTATCTCACAGCCCCAAATGACTGAGCCCAGCTTGCTTCTCGGGAAACCAAAGGACGACAAAAATTCGATAACCCACAGCATAAAAAATCTCTCACCTAAGAGAACAGTCCGAAGTTGCAGTTCATCAGACACTACTCGGACCACAAGGCACCCTATCATTTTTCCTAGCAGCAACAGCAATAGTCCTATTTGAGTCCCCTATTTCAACTTGTGATACAGTGGACGATACTAGTATATATTAGAAAAGTCAAGATAAAGACTGTTGAGTATAGTGGTAGGTCTGTTAGAGTGTAAGGGTATTTTGAGAAGGCTGGATTCAGGTTAACGAATCATGAATGAAGAAAAATATCGCTTGATTAAGTAAATACATGAAATAGAATTTGATTTAGTCATAACTGGAAAAAAATCACCTTTCTACAAATAAGAGAGAGAGAAAAATAAGAAAAAAAAAACAACCCAAAATATTTTTCTAACTCGAGTAACAAAAAGAACAAGATTTTGGAAAATAGGACTGGTCCGCCCTAATTTCCTGACCTATCTCCCATTGAATTAATCTGTAAAGAATTGGATGGGAGTGTTTGAAGAGTACACTCAAAGAATGGGAGTGAGCTTTTTCAGAGAAAGTTTTTGTAAGGGCTACCATCTAATATTCTTAAAAACTGTGGAAAAGAATAGTAGAGTTTATTTAGTTGTAATAATGGTTGTCGGTAGTTTTATCGACGAAACTAAAATATGAAGATGTTCAATAGTATTTTTGGTAATTAAGTGCTTATTTTTGACAAATAAAAAAACAAATACATTGTAGTTTGTAAAAGTTTGTTTTTTAATTCAAAAAATCACCAAAATATCGAATTTTAAGCCGATTTTTAAAAGAAACTCCGGGTGGTCCCAAATTTTTGCCTGTCGTATAGATATATATATATATATATAGGCTATCGATTATATGGACATCAGACCTAACCGATAAAATGAAACGCAGTTTCTTCCAGGCAGCGGTCGCATCGATACTGCTATATGGATGCACTACATGGACGCTAACAAAACGGCTGGAGAAGAAGCTAGACGGCAATTACACAAGAATGCTGCGAGCAATGTTGAACAAGTCCTGGCGGCAACACCCCACAAGACACCAACAGTATGGCCACCTGCGTCCTATCACGAAAACTATCCAAGTTAGACGAACCAGTTATGCAGAACACTGCTGGAGAAGCAGGACGAGCTCATAAGTGATGTACTCTTATGGACCCCCACACATGGCCGAGCAAAAGCAGGACGACCAGCACGAACATACATTCAGCAACTATGTGAGGATACGGGATGTAGTCCAGAAGACCTGCCAGAGGCGATGAACGATAGGGAAAAGTGGCGAGAGAGGGTCAGGGATATCTGTGCTACCAGCACGACATGATGATGATGACATATATATATATATATATATATATATCATTACTCCACGTGGGCTCTTTACACACGCACGTACATACACACAAACACTCACCTACACATATATATGTATATATAAATGGATGCAAAGTCCCACTTTAGAGCCCCATCGTGGCAAAAAAGTGGTCTGTAGCTGTAGTAGCCGCATATCTACTTTGGCAGGTTCAATTCAACTACCAAGTTAACGAACTACCAAATCTATGGAAGGATTGAATCACAAAAATATGCACATATTTTTTTCAATTAGAGCGTGAAAGTAGCTAAAGTGAAGGTATGAAAACAGAAAAAAGTAATTCCTGACCCAAGGGTTGGAGTCTGAGTTTTTACCCGCTGAATTCGAAAAGAGACGATGCCCCTGCATTTTCATCTCTCTGTTATTATCAGACGAATGTAGAGAGTTCCTTGCAAATCACAGATAAACCACAAAAATATAACCGACCGTCTACCTAAAATTATTTCATAATGCAGTGTTTAAACATAGTAAACCTTTTTGTCTTCAACACTATTTTCCTTCAGAACAAATTTCTATAACAAAGTCACTTTCGACGTTGTTACAAAAAGCAAGCTCGCACAACTCAAAACTTGCAAGCGAATCTTTATCCTAAAATAAGGCTTCTCAAAATTGTCTATTTAGACTCCTGAGCGTGAAAGAAAGCCAAGGAGGGTATTTGGGGTAAATTTTTGCATTTATAAATCCCGTTTTAACAGAAAAATATCAAAAACTGTCGCAAAATAACCCAAGCTTGTGCAACCGTTGATCTCATTTTACTGTTTTTTTCCAGATTCGTGTACGGTGGAATCTTGTTTTAGCCATGTGCATTATTTACAAAGCAGAGAAGCAAGACTCATAAACTTGCATCATAATATACGAGGAGCATGCGATAAGTTTCGAGACTTTTTTCGGACAGGTTTTTAAAACTGTCGTAGACTCTTGAGAATTCACTATGTTATTGCTATACATCTTATGAGATGACTGAACAATTTTTATGATTTCAGGTTCAAATGAACAGCTACAGCAGGAATTGGAATACACCCTACTAAAGCCTGACTGTCACAGCTGGCGAATTTCCAAAATGCAATCTGACACTTTAGAAGAACGATATGCTATAAAATTCTGCTTTAAACTCGGAAAAATGCCAGAGAAACGTATGGAATGCTGGAGGAGATTACTTCGAAGGGGACTTGAGTTTCATGTGTTTACTATCAATAAAATGCCCATCGAAAAAAGTCTGGAAACTTATCGTATGCAACTAGTATGTGCTCTCCTTAGTGCTCAACAAACCTATTCCTTCCAATTAAAAAATAATTCAAGAATTAAAAGTGCATTTTCATTTATAGTTTGTTGATTCTTTTCTCGTGTAAATTGTATAAAACACTTGTAAATTAATTATGTTCTATAATTTAATATTCAATTAATTTTTTTGGAGGTAGATGGAAATTAAATTTGGTTTCAAGGGATAAATCAGGTAAAAAGTTTGAGAAGCCCTAGAAGGAAATTTCGAACAATTATCGAATTTAAAAAATCACTGAAGCATAAAAAATCATATGAATCTAAATATATTAAATGATGATTAACAAGGTGTGTCTCATGTCAGTGTTCCCTTGACTCTCTCTGTCTCTCTCGCCATCCATCGTAATCGGTGATTGCTTTTGGAAAATCCTCTATATAGCATTCATTATCCACAAAAAGCTGATGAATGTAAGTTTTTTTCTTGGTTGGCTAGCGTCTTAGTGTCCATGAATGGGAGTTCATGGGACAACGTTGTTCCTAAGTTCTTTTATTTCTTCAGAAGGACTGTTCAGTGAGTTTTACTTACCTCATTGCATAGTTAATGGGATGGAATATAAGTAAAGTAAAGTTGGTGACCTTAGTCGAGGGTGACCCGAAGGTTCCTTTTTCAATAGCTTCTACACCGAGGTGTAGTGGATGGCAATACTCCTTTCCCTGGATTGCTCTACTTTACCCTTGACCCTAACCTTATAATGCTGAATGTTAAGCAAGGTGGCATCAGGTTCTATTTTTTTTTTAGTCTTTCTTATGACTCGACCTGGGATTGAACGAAGGTCTCCCGGACCACTGGCGAACACTCAACCAATAGCCCAGATGGAATATAAAAGGCCGTAAAACTGTTGATTTATCAGTATACTCATGAAATTCCTATTTAGCTTTTTCTCCAAGAGTTTCATTAATACAAATGATGCAGCCATTTAATTGTACTGACACTGATATTATTATTAGAATATCAAATCCTTGTAAAACCCTTTGAAAAGGCAATCAGCTTTGATCAGAAAACTGAATAAGTAGTTTGCAGTATATAATGATACATAAAGAATAACAAGCGTAATTTGAAATGCGCGGATAGAATTGCAAGAAAAATGTTGTAGAGTTTGCTGGTTTGACATGACGGAGGGCCAATCAAACTTTAAAATCACGATTTGAAGAGGGGTAAGTTTTTGTTTTTTTTTTGCTTTATGATATATCAACTCTTAATAGTTACTTAATGCCAAATCCTGTTTATAAATATGATTTTTAAGTAAACTGTTTGTAGGTAACATTTTTTAAACGAGCCAACGTTCCTTTGTTCGCAGAGTTAGTTTCAGTCATTGCTCTCAAATATTAATAATTCAATTTAATATTAATAATTTGTTTGTACATCGTTAAATGGTTTGGTGGAGGTGGCCGTGGTGTAATGGTTATCGTCGTAGGAAATGGAGACGGCGACACGAGTTCAAATCCTGGACGAGGCAAATTGCATTTCACATAGCTCTAATACCCTTAGGAAAGGTATGAATCCAATTGTTCTCCCTCCAGCTATGGGTAAATAGTAGGACAGACTAGGTACTTCAGCCTTGGTGAGGCAACTAGTCTAGGAGAAAGAAAACTCTGAATTCAAAACTGTTAAACTCCGCTGTGTCATATCCTGCTCGAGCGAAGGGGTTGGTAAATATGGTTAAATGGTTTCGGGACATGGTCAAATCACACTGAAAACAGTTAAGCAGTGTCGAACCTGACTAGTACTTAGATGGGGGACCGCTTGGGAACACCAAAAGCCTAAAACTGCCCATTCAGCTGGGGCTGTAGAATACACCGACTGCAGAGGGGTAAGATCCCCCCCCAATGAGTGTCCTGATTATGACACTAAACAATCTTATGGTGAGGTTTCAGTAATGCTGGAGTTTTGGGGAATGTGAAGTACCCCTTCAATGCCATTGCTACCAGGTTCACTCTGGGCCGGAATGGTAGCACCTGATAGGGCCCAATCTATGGGTTAAATAGAAGTAACTGAATATTTTATAATAAATTGTTTTTTGAATTAGAACTGTTTGACTAAAGTGAATAGCTTGAAATAGAAATGTATTTTACAATTAAACTGTACTTACATTTAAACGGCGTGCTTATGCTAAACTGAATTGTTTGAAATGGAACTTTTTTGACATTGAAACTGTACTTCCACTTAACAGAATTGTTTGATATGGAACTGTTTTAACATTTACCTGTGTGTAAACAAAATCTGTACTTATACTAAACTGAATTGACTGAATTATAACTATTTGAATAAACTGAATTGTTAGAAATAGAAATCTTTTTGACAATCAAACTGTATACTCAACCTAAACTGAATTGTTTGAAATAGAACTGACTATTTGCATAAAAATGGATTTGGCGCTAAATAACCTACCAAGGCTGATATGCCATAAAACCCAAACAACCAACCAACAACTAAATGGTTTCGAGTATATTATATAATTAAACAATTAAAGTAAACCTATGTATAGGAGCCTAACATTTACCAGCAGTCCGAGTCAGAGTCAACAGGGAAGTAATGGCAATGAAGAGTACTTTGCATTCTTTAAATCTGCTCATAATCAGATGCAGTTTAATGTCATATACAGGACACTCATTTCGGCCGGTCTTACTCCTTTGCAGAGATGCAGTCGGCGTATTCAACAATCCCAACCGACTCGGATATTTAAGAGAGTGGCTAAAACTCATGTAATGCAGATGAGAATGTATACAGTTCGAACCCAGTTGAGACGCAGACATATTGCGATTACTGTTCCTTTACACCTGAGGGATCAGTGCTTCAAATATTAGCAACAGAAATCGTTTTTGAACTTTTATCGTTGCTTATATATATATATTTATACACAAACACGCACATACACTTGTATATATATTTATAAATACACACACACACACACACACACATATATATATATATGTGTGTGTGTGTGTGTGTGTGTGTGTGTGTGTGTGTACTTAAATGTGTTTAGCTCCTGACACTATTCATAGAAAACCATTTAAAAGCAAACGCTGTAATTAGAATTTATTATTGAATTTGAAATAAGTTATGTTAGATGTTTGCAGATGTCGATAAAGGTTTTTATTAGCAGTGATGAGTTAAATTCAATTTCTATTAAGTGAGTAGGAAAAAGTTGAGGCATATTTTGATGGGTATATTTGCGTAAAGGTAAGTTGCGTGGTGCCTTCAAAAAGTTTCCAGACTTTTTTTGTACAGGCATCTAAGATTGTCCAAGACTCTTGAAAATTCAGTATGTTATTGCTATACATATTATGAGATGACTGACCAATTTTTATGATTTCAGGTTCAAATGCACAGCTACAGCAGGAATTGGAATACACCCTACTAAAGCCTGATTGTCACAGCTGGTGAATTTCAAAAATGCAATCTGGACGTGAGGACACTTTAGAAGAACGATATGCAATAAAATTCTATTTTAAACATGGAAAGATAGCACAGAAACGTATGTAATGCTTCGGACTGCTTTTCAACCATCTTGCAAGAAACTCTTTCCCTTGGTCGGTTTTCCGCCCCATTCTTTCCCGCTGTTTGACTGTCTCACTCTTTCGCCCTCACTGTCTATCTGTCTAAATCTTTTCCCCTATTTCTGTGCCCGTCTCACTCTTTCCGTCTGTCTGTCTGTCTGTCTGTCTGTCCCACTCTTTCTCACTGTCTGTTTGTCTCACTCTTTCCGCCATTTTGGATGTTCTCTATTTTACATTCTTCTCCTACTCACCCTATAATTCACTCTCCTCCCATTACTCTGTTATTTTGTTTGTTATCTTATCTAAAAACATTCTCTCAAGAAAATATGGGAAAAGATTTTTCTTTTGTTCTTTTTTTTTTGTTTACTAAAATAATTCGTCCCCCAACCATGCGTTATATAGTATTATTGCAGTTCTTCTGCAAGGATAGCTCTGGCATAAAATAGCCCACAAAGGTTTGTATGCTATTAAAAAAAAGAAGCCAGACTTATTAAATGATTTGAAAGGATTTTAATTAAACAAGATACTTTTTTTCAAATCCCTAAAACAGCAGATGTCTCTTCAAATTCATATCTATCTATCTATCTATCTATCTATCTGTCTGTTCTTTCTTTCTTTCTTTCTTTCTTTCTTTCTTTCTTTTGTAATCTGCTTATATGTATCTATCTATCTATCTATCTATCTATCTGAAACTGTTACTTATCTATCTATCTATCTATCTATCTATCTATCTATCTATCTGTTCTTTCTTTCTTTCTTTCTTTCTTTTGTAATCTGCTTATATGTATGTATGTATCTATTTATCACAGTTTGTTCCAATTTATCTACTTTTTTCTTGATAGGATTTGAATTGTTTGAAAGCAGACCGAGAATAAATAATACAAGTGTCAAAAGTACAAGAGACCAGACACAATTATCGATGCGATATTGATGCGTCTCAGATGATATGGGCGTCTGTCAGGCAATTATTATTTGAGGATGTAAGGAGAGAGATAAATTGTTTTATATTTTGATTGGTGTTCTTATATACATATGCGATTTCATATATGTGGGAGAGTGTGAGTGTGTACATATATATATATATACTCACACATAGGTGTGTACATAAGAAGGACAGAGAAAATAATTATGGAAAAGAGCGTGTGATGTTATATGCGTACGTAAGTGTGTGCGTGTATGTTTACGAATGAGTGTGTGCATGCACGAACGTAAACGTTATCGAACGAAGCGATAATCGATATTAAGTGAATTGTTGTATATATGTTAGTTCGGACTAATTTCTTCGTTTTCGTCAGACAAAAAGTGAACGTCAAATTAAAAAAAAAAATGAATAAGCAAAAAAATAAATTGACAATAATAATAATAATAATAATGATAGCAGCTGAAAACAACGCCATAAGGACCAACCATATCAATGCAAGAATAGACACAGCAAAACAGCAGATGTAGTTTATGTGGTGATAGAGACGAAACAATCAGCCACAATCGAGTGCAACAAATTAGTACAGAAAGAGTATAAGAATTGGCACGACTGTGTGGGTAAGGGGATTCATTGGGAATTGTGCAAGAAATCGAAATTTTACAATACGAAGAAATGATTTATGCGCAACCCAGCATCTTTTCTGAGGAATGAGACGCACAAACGTCTTTGAGATTTTGAGATATAAACGGAACATCTAATCTCGGCCAGACGACCAGACCAAGTTATAAACATCAAGAAAAAGAAGACTTGGCGAATTGTGGTCTTCGTCGTCCCGGCTGAACATAGAGTAAAGTTGAAAGAAAACAGAAAGAGATATAAGTACCTCGAATTTGCCAGGGAATTGAAAAAAAATGTGGAACATGAAAGTGACGGTGATACCAATTATAATTGGTGCACTTGGTACAGTTCCCAAAGGATTGATACAAGGACTGGAGGACTTGGAAATAATAGGATGAGTGGACACCATCCAAACTTCAGCATTAAGATCGACCAGAATACTGAAGAGAGTCCTGGACACTTGAAGAAACTTGCTGTCACTCAAACTCCTGTGAGAAACCATTGGGTAACGCTGGTGGAAAACTCGAAAAGGAGTAAGTAACAATAATAATGATAATAATAATCGGAAAACGCAGGTGGATTTCCACTAAGATAGATAGATAGATAGATAGATAGATTGATAGATAGATACAAAGGTTATTTGATAAATGAAAAGATTATTTTTGGAAAAAACAAAATAATCCATTTTTTCTGATTTTTTTTCTATAAATATAAACTATATATAAATTAGGATAGTTTCATAGCAATTTTTTTTATATCAAGAAAATATTTGATTTAAAGCTATTCTAAATGGCAGCAAAGCCAGAGTGCTCCAGGCTTGACCAAATTTGATCATAAAATTTTTTATTGCAGAGAAATACAGACAAAGTGAATTTTAAAGAATGTGAAATTCAAAGAATATTTAAATGAATAAAATATTTGCAGATGGGCTAACATGTATTATCCCCTAGGAGCCAGAGTCGAAAAGGCAAACTATGGAGTGGACACGCCCTGAATTTCGGGTAATGAAAAATTTTCGGGCAGAACAGTCAGTGAAAAAGTCATGCTGGCAGTCTTCTGAGATCAAAGGACCCTCGACAATTGATTTACTTAAAAAAGAACTTATAATTATAAATAGTGCTTCTTTTTTCCGACTACTTCGAAAGATATGAACAGATAGATAGATAGATAGATATTAAAAGACCAAGAAAATAATGATAACAACAATAATAATAATAATTGTAATAATGATAAACCCAGCACCTGTCCGAGAAAATGTCACGCATAAACTCCCATGGGATGTACAGACGGATCACCTAATCTCGGCCAGAAGACCAGACCTTATAATAATAAAAAAAAAAAAAAAAAAAAAAAGAATTTGCAAAATTGTCGACCTTGCTGTTCCGGCTGACCACAGAATAAAACTGAAAGAATGCGAAAAGAAGGATAAATACCTCGACCTTGCTAGAGAATTGAAAAAAAAAAAACTGTGGAGCATGAAAGTGACAATTATACCAATTGTGATTGGTGCTTTTGGTATAGTAACTAAATGATTACTAAAGGGACTGGAGGACTTGGAAGTTGGCAGCCGAGTTGATACCACCCAAACTACAGTACTATTGAGAACGGCCAGAATACTGACAAGAGTCCTGGAATCTTGAGGAGACTTGCTGTCACTCAAACACCAGTGAAAAACCATCAGCCAACGCTGATGTGAAAAACTCAGAAGAAGAAGATAAGAAGAAGAAGAGTAATAAAAAGGATGCAGTAAATTAATGCAAAGAGAGTCTAAGACTTGACACGACAGGATGGGCAAGGTGATCCACTGGGAATTGTGCAAAAAAAAATTAATTTGACCATACGAGCAGATGGTATATACACAACCCAGATTCCGTTCTAGAAAATGAGATGCACAGAATTCTTTGTTTCGAGATAAAAACAAATCATATAATCTCGGCCAGACAACAAGACCTAGTGATAATAAACAAGAAAAGGAGAACCTGCCGAATAGTGGACTTTACCGTTGCGGCTGTGTAAAAATGAACGAAAGTGAAAAGAAAGATAAGTATTTAGACCTTGCTAGAGAACCGAAAACCCTTAGGAACATAAAAGTGACGGTGATACTAATTGTAATTGGCGCACGCGGTACAATCACTAAAGGACTGGTAAAGTGACTGGTGGACTTTGTAATAGGAGGACGAGTGGAAACCATCCAAACTACATCCTTGTTGAAATACTAAGAAGAGTCCTGGAGACTTGAGGAAACATTTTGTCTCTCAAACTCCAGAGGAAACCTATCAGCGAACGCTGGTATGAAAAACTCTCAAATGTGTAAAATATTTATCATCATCATCATATCGTGCTGGCAGCACGGATATCCCTGACCCTCTCTCGCCACTCCTCCCTATCGTTCATCGCCCTAGGCAGGTCTTCAGGACAACAACCTGTATCCTCACATAGCTGCTGAATGTACGTTCGTGCTGGTCGTCCTGCTTTTGCGCGGCCGTGTGTGGGGATCCATAAGAGTACATCTCTTATGAGTTCATCTCTGCTTCTCCAGCAATGTCCTGCATGTCTGGTTCGCCTAACTTGAATAGTTTTCGTGATAGGGGGCAAGTGGCCGTACAGTTGGTGTCTTGTGGGGTGTTGCTGCCAGGACTTGTTCAGGATTGCACGCAGCATTCTTGTGTAATTGCCATCTAGTTTCTTCTCCAGCCGTTTTGTTAGCGTCCATGTAGTGCATCCATATAGCAGTATCGATGTGACCGCTGCCTGGAAGAAACTGCGTTTCATTTTATCGGTTAGGTCTGATTTCCATATAGTCGATAGCCTATCTTGCAATTTCTGACATAGATAGAAAGATAGGAACAGAGTGAAGAAGGTAGATAAAAAGAAACAGGCGGAGATAGATAAATATATAAATATAAATTTTAAACGCACCCCATATCCCTTGAGGGCACCTCGGGTGGTGTAATGGTTAACAAGGTAAACTAGCAAACCTACACGTATGAGTTTGATTCTAATTGCGTGCCCCATTCATGCGGCCTTGTGCTACATCTAAGCAAAAAGCTTAGTAAATTAACACTCCATATCCCCTGAAAATTCTTCATTTTTTAGTTTTCGCTTTAAATATTTAGACAGTGGAATTTGACATTATACCCGAAGACTACCACAAAGCTTATTAATGAAAAAACGCAGTATCCTGATTTGGAGTCCAGTGTTAGACTGAAGCATTCTCTTTTTTTAAGTAAGAGCCTACACCGCGTGACTTAGTAAGCGTGCAATAATTGACAATATCACAATCGTTGCAAAAAATAACTGATTATGACGTATACAGGTGTTGTGAGGAGTGGATTTAAAAGAGAATGATAAAGTTTGACTCTAGGCACAAATTTTGGGGCGGTTTCAGCCTGAAAGTACATTTTAATTTAAACCACCATTTAAAACTTCAGGAAATAAGTTTTTCCAAAAATATACATGATCTCATTTTCCAGATTTCTCAACTTAAGTTCAAAAAAGAATATCTGCTTGATTTACAGAAGATAACAGCTTATCAGTAGTTGGTGGGATGTTTTTCTTAAGAATATTAATGTACATTTTAGCATTATTAGGCTTGGACCAGTCAGTTGGGGCTGCAGAATACACCGACTGTATCTCTGCAGAGTGGTAAAACTCCCGTAACGAATGTCCTACATATGGCAATAAATCATCTTAACCCAATCGGTTGGGGCTGCTGAATACACCAACTGCATCTCTGCACTAAACAATCTGATGGCGAAGCTTCAGTAATGCTGGAGCTTTGGGGAATGTGGAGTACCCCTTCATTGGCATCGCCCCAAGGTTCACTCTGGCCAGGATTTTTAGCACTTTATAGGGTCCTATATATAGTTCAAATAGAACTTTGACATTTAAACTGCGTATTTATGTTAAACGGAATTGTCAGAAATAGAACTGTTTTTACATCTAACTGTGTGTAAACAAAAAAATGTTTACTGAAGCTCAACTGAATTGTTTGAAATAGAACCGTTTGATCATTTTACTGTGTGTAAACAAATGACTGATGTTTCATTGAATTGTTAATGATACATAGCAATACTTGGAAATATTTAACGTTGTTGATATACTAAACTGAATTGTTCGAAATAGAACTGTCTGATCATTTAACAGTGTGTAAACAAATGACTGATGTTTAACTGAATTGTTAGTGATACATAGAATACATGGAAACATTTTACTTTGTTGATATACTAAACTGAATTGTTTGATCATTCAACAGTGTGCAAACAAATGACTAATATTTCAATGAATTGTTCGTGATGCATAGCAATACTTGAAAACATGAAACTGTAAACAAATGATTTAGAGTAAATAGAAATTATCGTATTTGATAGCAATCAGTGAAACTATTTAACTGTGAGAAAAAATGAACTTAGAGTTGTTTAAAGACTGCATAGTTTGGAACGAGCAGAAGCAAGCATAGGCCTCTATGTTAATGCACACAAAACGGAATATATGTGCTATAACCAAACGGGGGACATCTCCACTCTAGAAGGAACCCCTCTTAAACTAGTAGACAAATTCACTTACCTAGGAAGCAGCGTCGAATCAACCGAAAAGGACATCGAAACGAGGTTAACGAAAGCATGGACAGCTATCAATAGGCTATCAATTATATGGAAATCAGACCTAACCGATAAAATGAAACGCAGTTTCTTCTAGGCAGCGGTCACATCGATACTGCTATATGGCTGCACTACATGGACCCTAACAAAACGGCTGGAGAAGAAGCTAGATGGCAATTACACAAGAATGCTGCGTGCAATCTTGAACAAGTCCTGGCAGCAACACCCCACAAGACACCAACTGTACGGCCACCTGCCCCCTATCACGAAAACTATTCAAGTTAGAACCAGACATGCAGGACACTGCTGGAGAAGTAGGGACGAACTCATAAGAGATGTACTCTTATGGATCCCCACACATGGCCGTGCAAAAGCAGGACGACCAGCACGAACATACATTCAGCAGCTATGTGAGGATACAGGATGTTGTCCTGAAGACCTACCTAGGGCGATGAACGATAGGGAGGAGTGGCGAGAGAGGGTCAGGGATATCCGTGCTACCAGCGCGATATGATGATGATGATGTTTACAAATCCTAGGTTTAATACCTATGTATAAAAGAAGATTTTACATTAAATAACCTACAATGGTTGATATGCCATAAAACCAAACCAAACCATTAATTCGTCTGTCACATCAAATTAGTTCACCAACTCCCTCAGATGAAAAATATCTCTACACCCTTATTCCACTATTTAACCGTTGTTTTCATACATTCTGGCAATTATCTTCTAACTGATTATCTAAGATGACGTTCCCAAGCATCATTATAAATACAAACTGCAAAATCCTGACTCATATCAACACATGCTCTCAAATCCATTTGTATCAAAATTACAGGATTCTGCAGAAAAATTCACTCCTTGACATTCCCTTTTTATAGCAAAGGCTTCTTCGCACAATTTTTTTTTTTTTGTTTTGTTTTAATTCCATTCTCTTAGATCCAACTCTTCATAGTTCTTCGATAAACGGTTTTTCCCATTCCGAGTTTAGTCAAGTTTTTCAGGGTTTTTTCTCTCGCTAAAGGGAGCCAAATTTTATTCGTTAGTCATCTCGTTTCGTGGTAGCATTTAGATGTTCAGATATCTTTTTTTTTTCTTGATGCGGTAGATTCGGTTTTTGTAAAATGTTGGCCTATTCTATTCTCAGTGGACAAGGATGTTTGCACAATTTCACTGTTTGAGATATCAAAAATCAGTTTGTATTCCAATCTGCCGCACTTTGCTTCAATCTTATCATTCTGTTTTTGTTTTGTTTTGTTTTTCTCCTGAAGGTGTGGATTTTCTGTTTCAATTTTTAAAACTGTAGCTATTTTATTACACATTGGTTCTGAAAACAAACAAAAATCAACCAATAAAAATCTTAAATTTTACTTTAAAAAGTGGCATTAAAAAAAAGTACCCACAAACAACCAAAGTGGCTTTTTTCATCACCTGCGTATATAAGTAATTCAGCGCTTTACTGCAATTGTTTCTGTGCAAAACGCACTATGTTTTAGTCCTAAAGATAGAGGTGCGCATTATACATGAGTAATATACTATCATCTTTTTTCCGAACATACGTCTCAATATATTCAAGACCGGAAGACAATTACAGAGAAATATTCAACGGAATATGTTTGATTTAATGGATATCAACGTTTGTGGGTTATATAATTCCAAAGCCTTTCTTATAATAGAACAGCAGCGATATTATCTAACCCATAACCGGGGGTTAAATAGATTCATGCCTTGCTTAAGAGTATCAGTCTGAAAATAAAATGTTACAATGCGGCTGGAGTTCGAACTTGCTTACTTCAAACCCGCAATCCAGCACTGTAACCATTACTCCAAGGATATTCTCCCTGAGACTATCTTTATGAGTGTCAGTTTATGGCTACCACAAGACTGTTGCATTTCTGTGTGAACATGTCCGTGTGTTTTCTCCAAATACTTTGTACATTTTGTGATTTAAGACAGTATCATCATCATCACCATCATCATCATAATATCGTGCCGCTAGTACGGATTTCCCTGACCCTCTCTCGCCACTTCTCCCTATCATTCATCGCCTCTGGCCTATCCTCACAGAGCTGCTGTATGTATGTTCGAGCTGGTCGTCCTGCCATATGCGGGGATCCATAGGAGTACATCACTTATGAGCTCGTCCTTGCTTCTCCAGCAGTGTCCTGCATGTCTGATTCGTCTAACTTGGATAGTTTTCGTGATGGGAGGCAGGAGGCCGTATAGTTGGTGCCTTGTGGGGTGTTACCGCCAGGACTTGTTCAATACTGCTCTCAACATTCTTGTGTAATTTCCGTCTAGTTTCCTCTCCAGCCACATTGTTAGCGTCCATGAAGTGCATCCATATAGCAGTATCGACACAACCGCTGCCTGGAGGAAACTGCGTTTCATTTTATCGGTTAGGTCCGACTTCCATATGATCGAGAGCCTATCGATAGCCGTCCATGCCTTCGTCAGTCGTGTGTCGATGTCTATTTCGGTTGATGAGACGCTACTTCCTAGGTAGGTGAATTTGTCTACTAGTTTCAGAGAGGCTCCGTTTAGTGTGGCAATGTTGCCCGTTTCGTTGTAACACATATATTCAGTTTTGTGTGCATTGACATGGAGGCCAATGCCAGCTGCGGCTCGTTCCAGACTATGCGGTAATGTCTCTGCTTGATTAGGTGTACAGTTGATTAAAGTCAGGCAACATTTTTTTATTCACCTTTATATATATATATATATATATATGTGTGTGTGTGTGTGTGTGTGTGTGGCATCTGTAGTTTTTTCGCAGTATTTTAAGATGTCTCTTCAAGTTGAGAGAAGAAAATCCGAATTGTTTTTCTTGAGTTTAACTGTTTATATTCTAGGAAATTTGATGGTAAAATGAGCTTTCGTTCAGACCATATAAAGCAAGTGAAGGTATCAAAGGTTTTTTTGCAGAAGTCTCCTGAGGAATTGTGTACAGTACTGGCTAAACTTACCAAAATAAGCCCAGCAGGGGAAAGAAAGAAAAGAGAAAATTAAAGCTTGGATAAATAAAAGAAAGAAAAAGTGAAAAGGCAGAGACAGAGAGACAGAGAGTGAGAAAGAGAAAAAGAGAGGAAGGGGCAGACAGAGAGGAGAAGGGAAAAGTTTTGTGAGACTGAGGTGGAAAGTTTAATTCGATTATAAAGAGAAAGGAAAGCAATAGAAAGAAATTAAATTTGGTGAAAAGAAATCCGATTGGGAAAGAAACAAAATGAGAGAGGGAACAAGAAAGAAAAAGCCACAGATGAAATAAACGAGAAGCACAAAAGGGTAAAAAAAAGAATAAAATAACCAAAAGAAAGGCGATTGAAGTAAATATAAAAGGAAGAAAATAAGTAACGAAAGAAATAATGAAGAGAGAGAGAGAGAGAGAGCGCGGTTGAGAGAGAGAGAGAAAGAGAAAGGAAGTAAAAATAAAAGGAAGAAAGGAAGTAACGAAAGAAATAATAAAGAGAGAGAGAGAGAGAGAGAGAGAAAGAAAGAGACATTAAGTGAGAAAGAGAAAGAGAAAGGAAGTAAAAATAAAAGGAAGAAAAGAAGTAACGAAAGAAATAATGAAGAAAGAGAGAGAGATACATATACTAAGAAAGAGAGAGAGAGAGAGAGAGAGAGAGAGAGAGAGAGAAAGAAAGAGAAAGGAAGTACTGGATGGAACGATAAAATTGTGACAATAAAGAAAACAACACTACAGCTTTATTTTAAAACTTTTATTGAAAAAATCAATTCAGCTAACTTGATTATGTAGTAGAGCTGACATCTATTCAATGTAGCCGCCTTCAGCCTCAATCACCGCCTCGATACGGATCCGGAACTTGGATATTGCCTTTTCCACAAGGGCCGGAGGAGGCTCGGCGAATACTCGGCGGATGGCGGCGATCAGGTTGGCTTTGGTGTTGCGAGAAGTCATGTTGGTGATGTTCTTGACGTATGACCAAACGAAGTAGTCCAGCAGGTTTAGGTCGGGGGATGAGGGGGCAGTGAGAGACGGGTACAGAGTCGTAGCACTCCTTCTGAAGACAAGCCTGGGTCTCTTTGGACTTGTAGGCCGGCACCGAGTCCTGCTGCCACACCCAGGGTCTGCCGCCGGCCACTTGATTGCACCAGTGAATCACCACACTTTTTCAGCACATCCAGGTACACGTTGGTGTTGACTTTCAAGCCAACTTCGAAGATGTGAGGTGGCATAATGTGGCCCTCACTTGAAACCACACCAAAGACTATAAGCGTCGCCGGAAACTTTGTTTTCATCACCCTGGACACGTCCCTGTTGCATTTTGAGGGTGCTGACAATGGTCCTGTTGTCATAAGTTGGATCGGTTGAGTGCATGAGTTGTACAGCGGCGCATTTCCGATCTCACTCGTTGAACATTGTGTCACTTTCAGACATGATAGAGGGCTCCCATCACTCTTGGGATTTGTACACAACTGGCCGACTAGTAGATGGTCTGCAACAAAAAAAAAAAGAAAACCGGTTTTCAGTAAACGGAAATGGAATCATGTCGTCTTTTCTAGGGCGACAATTTTATCGTTCCACCCTGTAGAAGGCTCCTATCACTCTTGGGATTTGTACACAACTGGCCGACTAGTAGATGGTCTGCAACAAAAAAAAAAAAAGAAAACCGGTTTTCAGTAAACGGAAATGGAATCATGTTGTCTTTTCTAGGGCGACAATTTTATCGTTCCACCCTGTAGAACGCTCCTATCACTCTTGGGATTTGTAGACAACTGGCCGACAAGTAGATGGTCTGCAACAAAAAAAAAAAGAAAACCGGTTTTCAGTAAACGGAAATGGAATCATGTCGTCTTTTCTAGGGCGAAAATTTTATCCTTCCACCCTGTAGAAGGCTCCTATCACTCTTGGGATTTGTACACAACTGGCCGACTAGTAGATGGTCTGCAACAAAAAAAAAGAAAACCGGTTTTCAGTAAACGGAAATGGAATCATGTCGTCTTTTCTAGGGCGACAATTTTATCGTTCCACCCTGTAGAAGGCTCCTATCACTCTTGGGATTTGTACACAACTGGCCGACTAGTAGATGGTCTGCAACAACAAAAAAAAGAAAACCGGTTTTCAGTAAACGGAAATGGAATCATGTCGTCTTTTCTAGGGCGACAATTTTATCGTTCCACCCTGTAGAAGGCTCCTATCACTCTTGGGATTTGTAGACAACTGGCCGACAAGTAGATGGTCTGCAACAAAAAAAAAAAGAAAACCGGTTTTCAGTAAACAGAAATGGAATCATGTCGTCTTTTCTAGGGCGACAATTTTATCGTTCCACCCAGTAGAAATAAAAGGAAGAAATGAAGTTACGAAAGAAATAATGACGAAAGAGAGAGAGAGGGAGATTGAGAGAGATATCGAGAGAGAGAAGAACATTGACAAAGAGAGAGAGAGAGAGAGAGAAAAAAAAAAAGAAAGAAAGAAAGAAAAAGGGAGTAAAAGAAAAGAAGTATTAAAAGAAACAATGCTGAGAGAGAAAGAGAGAGAGAGAGAGAGTTAGATATATTGAGAGACAGATTGGGGGAGGAAGAGAAAATAAGTCAGAATAAAATGAAGAAAAGAAGTAATGAAAAAAAATGGGGTGAGAGAGAGAGAGAGAGAGAGAGAGAGAAAGGAAGTAAAAATATAAGGAAGAAAAGAAGTATTGAAAGAAATAATTCTGATAGAGAGAGAGAGAGAGTGAGAGATATTGAGAAAGAGATTGGGAGAGAAAGAGAAAAGAAGTCAGAATAAAATGAAGAAAAGAAGTAACGAAAAAAATGAAGAGAGAGAGAGAAAGAGAGAGATAGACAGAGAGAGACAGAGACAGAGAGAGAAAAGAAAATCTTCCTAAGTTTAAATTAAATAAAAAATATCTTAAGGAATATTTAGTCGATTGTGCTTTACGGCAGATCAATCCAAGTCGATTATTTCATGTCAAATCTTGCTTATCGATATACATGTGTAAGATGATTGGTAATAGAATAGTTCGTAGGATATAATTATTAAAAGAGCCAGAAATCAATCATTCGCATAGTTTCAATAGTTTCAAATATCGATATCAGCAATAAGTTTTTATTTGCACACAGTTAAAAGCTTTCAAGTATTGTTATCGAACACAAGTAATTCTGTTCAACATTACACAGTTAAATGGTTTCAAGTTTCGAAAATGATTGCATATTTCTCTTTGACCCATAGATGAGACCGAAGCAAGTACTACCGCTTCGGGTCTGAGGGGATCTGGGAACAATGGCAATGAAGAGGTTATCCACAATATACAAAGCTCCCGAATCAGAGCCTCATCATTAGATAGTTTAGTGTCACAACTTGTACACTCATTGAAAAATCTTACTCCTTTGTGCATATATATAGGGTGCGGAAGAAATATGGAATAGTTTTTAAATCTTTGAATCGTGTTTTTTAGACTAATCAGTCCAATTTTTTGAACAAACACGATAAATTTAAAGTTTCATGATTAGCTCTATTATTCAAATATCTTTTCAGTAAAATTAGCCCAATATGAGTGAGCAAGAAAAGAAACGACAAAGAATCTATGATTTGTTTAACGCCGAGACCAAGCCAAACTTTCTTTGTCTGTCGTATACAAAGCAAATACCTTTTCTTTTTCTTTTTTTTTTTTTTTTACTGAAAAAGAGATTTTTAAGGACAGGAGGTGGGGGGAATTGAACAAAAAACGAAAAGAAGGCTTTTTTTACTAATCTCGCTTCCACGATTAAGAAATACCCAACAACGTCAATAAGAAAGCACGCTAATGAATTGACTATCCACGAGAAAACTATGAACACAGCAATTAAAAAAGATTTAAGCCCAGACTTTAGTCCCCTTGACTATGGTACATGAGGTATTTTAAAAAAACAAAACAAATGCAATTTCCCATCCAAATATTGGTTTGCCTGAGACTGCTATTGGGGAGTAACGGAATAAAATGTCTGAAGAGTTTATTTTGAAGTCCTGTAAATCGTTCCGAAGGTACGTTGATTCAATAATTGAAAAAAATGGGGGCCATATTGAGTAAATTTACTGTTTTGCGTCGCTCTTCTTATTTTGTTGTTCATTTTTTGAAATTAGAATTGATCTTGTTTTATAATAGAGTCGTTTATTATTATGTAAAAATATTCATAATTTTGCTTTCGCACCCTGTATATATATATATATATATATATATATATATATATGCGGCATTTTCTCTTTTGAAAGGACTTCCATAACTCCGTCAAAACGTTTAACACTTTACCTATCCGAAAGTCGTTTTGTCAACACCGTAATATTTAATGTCATATTAAGAACACACTTTGGAAAAGAGATTCCAGTCCACATATTCTGCAACCTCAACCCACTGGTTAGAAAGTAAAAGAAGATGAAAATATAGCAATGAGAAATAATGGCAATAAACACATTTTCTCTGTCTCCAATTCTTCTGCTGATCGTCGTCTTTTGTTCTGTACGAATTTACGATAAACCCGGAGGCGGATCCAATCTAACTCCCACTCCACCCTCGTTAACCTGATTTGACGCTTCTTTCCGAGTAATAAGCACTTATATCAAATCCAAAAGGCGAAGAATTGCTTCCACTTTTTTCATATTCAGGCAAATGTTTTTTTTCTTCTTCTCTTATTGTCATAAAGACGCCATACATAAACGTCGACATTGCAACAACAAAAAAAAAAAAAAAAAAGAAAAAAAAAGAAAAAAAAAGACAAGAGAGAAAAAACGTAAGTTGAGTTCTGGAGGTTGAAGCGATTCAGGTGACCTGATGGAAAATGGGTTCTTGAGGCATGGAATGAGAGTTCTATTCTTACCTGAAGCTATTCATTTATTTCTCATTTCGTTCTATTTACTCTGAAGAAGGTATTGGCCTACACTGCTATGATAAAATGATAATACAAATGGAATAGAATGACATAGGGAAATGCTTTATATATATATATATATATATATATATATATATATATATATTCGATTAGTACTTTATATTTATATATATCTATTCGATTACTACTTATATATATATATATATATATATATATAAGAAATGTACAAGTGGCGTAGCATATCCATTTGTTAAATGAAATTTGTCATTCAAGAAATGTACATGCTACACAAGGAGTTGATTTCAGGTCGATTCTGTTATAACATAAATAAAAATATTTTATAAACATTCAAAAAGAAGTTTTTTTCAATAAAAACTTTTTGTCCCCACGATAAACTAAAGTCAAAACTTGTGATAAACAATAAAAGATAAAAACTATAAACAATATTCCTATTTCTCCTATTACTTTTTCATATATATATATATATATATATATATATATATATATATATATATATATATATATATATATATATATATATAAGTTAGTAGGCTCCCTCTTCAATAGCTATAACACCAAGGTATTGCGGAGGCTTCTACTCTTTTCCCTGGATTGCAGCACTTTACCATCGAATGATGAGTATTAACAAGGAGGTATCAAGTACCCTTTTTAAGTCTTTGGTATGACTTGACCAAGGATTAGACCCAAGTCTCCCGGATCATTGGTGGACACTCTAACTATTATGCCAAAATATTTATGAAGATTGTTGTTAGTCCAACTAGAGTATACATTCTAAAATGAATAGATTCACCAATGATTTCAAATTTAGTATTTAGGCAGTAGATGTTAGAATTTTCTTATCACCCCATTTAAGGGTTAAATAGTATTACTCTTGTTCCTCTACAAGGATGGATAAGCATTAGATAACCCACAAAGGTTGATATGCCATTAAACAAAAAAGAACTCAAACCACTTTTAAGTGATTGTTTTCCTCTTACACGCATGCATATATATATTTATATATTGTCATCCACAGACAGATCTCTTTCGTTCGATCAGAACCCTTCAGTGTGGCTAGACAGTCTAGATTCCTGAAACTGGGATCCAAACCCGGTTGAATCAAACGCCAATCTAAGATTCTACCACTCTTCCACGAGGAAACAAGCGCAAGCGAAGGAAATTTTTTTACATATATCCGCTTAACAGCTACATATATATATATATATATATATATATATATATATATACGTGGGTGTATCGCCAATGGTCCGAGAAACCGGGTTTCAATCCCTGGTAGTGTCATACCAAAAACTTTAAAAATTGTACTTGATACCTCTTTGCTTAACACTCAGCATTTTAAAGTACGTATCAAAGGTAAAGTGGAGCAACCCAGGGATAGGAATGGTGTCCTCCCCTACACCTCGGTGTAGTAGCTATTGAAAAGGGAGCCTTTCGATCACCCTCGACAAAAGGTCGCCAACTTTACTTACTATATATATATATATATATATATATATATATATCATATCATATACATCATTAATTTGTACTCATAGCTTAGAATCACTTGACTCTCTCTCTCTCTCTCTCTCTCTCTCTCTCTTGACTCAATTTGCCTCTCATCCAAGTAATGTATCAATATCAAACTGCTTCTACTTTGAAAAATCCTGTTTTTTTTATCAATAAGATAAGACTTCAATGTGTTTGTCAACGAGTCAATAATAGTCCACGTCTTCCCTATACATCTGGACAGGTCTATTAATTTCACAGGCTTACGACATCAACTAGAGATGACTCCATTTGGTTTAAAATACATCAATTTTGTCTTATATGCGTTCATGTTAAGTCCAATACCTCCTGTCGTTTGCTTCAGGCTACGCAACAGGGATTCGGTTTGGGCAGTTGTATTTGAGGGAAATCCGAGACCATCTGCGTAGTCTGCATAGCGACCTCTTTGAGGTTGTCACTTGGGTCTTCTAAAAGGTACATTTGCATTATATTTACACCTCTGTACAAAAATATAAGATTACCCTAAAAAATGATGAAAAAGATATTGTTTACAAATTGTAAATTCTAAAAAATCAGATATATGAAGGATAAGGCATAAATATAATAAAATTTAACATATGACGGAATTTCAGTTCATTTTTATAACTATATTAGCATTTATGCTTAATTTTAAAATTTTGTTTTGACATAAATATAAGACCACTGAGCAGAATTATAGAATATAAAGGCAATTTTTTTATTTATTATATTTCAGATCCACCGTTAACTTTGATAAACTCAAAAATTCAGCTAGGCATTTTATCAACTAGTTTCGGAAGTTGAACTGATGGTTTTTTTCCCATGGGTCAAGGTTTTGTTTTTGAGTTCAAAAATTGCTGAATACTGTCGACCTCCTTCATAAAGTTTTGAAACAATTAATTACCACAAATTTTCTATCAAATTGAGAGTACTGGAGAGCACGCAGGGTGGTCAAGCAGTCTTACCTTTTGATCAAGCAAGTACTTCTTTGTTATTGATGCATTGTGGATAGCAACATTATCTCAAATCCATTCTCATCGTCATATGCGAGAGATAAATTACTTAACATCTTCACTGCTGCTTTTTGTTGACCACTGTGACAAATTGTAGTTTAAGTTTTCCTGAAGATGAGAAGGCCTCTCAGATCAAAAGAGATCCTACTCCACTCTGCCTGATTGAATAATTCTTTCCAGGAAATTTTTTGCGTGCCAGTACTTTTGAAAGCCATCTGGACCTTTTAAATTGAATTTCTTTTCGTCCGAGAAAACAACTTTTCGACATTTTTTAGCGCTCATGGTTTGATATTGCCATGTATATTCCAGTCATTTATCTTTGTGCTTCATAGTTAAACTTGGATGATGATTTTTTTCTTATGCGTAATCTTTTCGTTGCTTAAATGTATTCTAATTATTCTCGTACTGCAAAGAGCACCCCCAAGAAATTTCGATATTTTTGATGTTGATGAAGTTTTCCTTTCTACTTCGTGAACAATTCTTTTCTTGAATTGTAGTGATACTTTTTCTGGTCTGCTAGTCGGTTTTCTTGTTCCAACTTAAGTGGACTTTTCAAATAATTGCAGATAACGGTTTTACTGTGTCCTTCGGCCTTCGAAATTTCTTTCTTAGATTTTCCGACTCTTTTAAGAGCTATAATTTCGCCTTTCTCAAATTCAGATAATTTAGCTGCTTTATTCAAGAATGTCCAAATAGGTGAAAATGTAAACCACAAATTCAGCTTACACAACTCGTCGAATAGAAATGAGGAACATCTGACATATTTCACGCTAGAAAATAGATTAACATGCCTCAATACAAAATTTCAGAAAAGGGAGCGAAAACTATGAACCTACACCTACGCAAATAATACTAAAGCACAGATAGACGACGTCTTTATGAATAAGAAATGGAATAACAGCGCATTGAATTGCGAGGCATATTCCTCTTTCGATGGTGTGTCCTCCGATCACCGAATTGTCACGGCAAAAATACAACTAAGCCTACAAAGGAATACGACCACTGTACACTATGACTGTTCCCTACTTAATAATAGGGATATTTGAGATAAATATGCGTTAACACTAAGAAACAAATTCGATGCACTACAGGAGAAGTCAGAAACACATACTCCGAATGACGAATATGAGAATTTTGTCAATGCCCACTTAGAAGTGATAGCAGAATGCATACCAACTAAACAAAGAACTAAACCTAGAGTCCCATGGGAGATATTAGCGGTTAGAAAAAAGCGTGCAGACGTGAAAACTTCCTCTCTACGCATATTTTTGATATACAAACAGATCACTGAATACCGTCAGGAGAACCAGAACTAGGGTTAATTAAAAAGTCTTTGTTCGAAAGGAGACAGAAAGAATTGGGGAAAAAAATCCTGACCACTAAGACTGCATCACTGTTGAATCCAGCTAGAAAATACATAGTTATCCACGGAGCGACTGTTTCTTTGTATCACAACTTTTTCAATCCAGGAAAAGGAGTAGCGCCCTCTTCAATACCTTGGTGTTGTAGCTATTGAAAAGGTAGCTCTCGGGTCACCCTCAACTATGGTCGCCAACCGAAGATTCTACTGCACAGCTACGAGGAAATTAGCGTAAGGGAGAGGAATTTTAAACGCTTATATATCACTTTTTATTTTGTTTACATATGTCTGCTTAACGGCTACCGAGAGCTCAATTCAGCCTAAGAGCCTTGCCTTACGCGAGTAGCAACCATTACTTCCTTCGCTAGAGAGCTCAACTCAACGTGGGTGGCGAGCATATATTGTCATCCACTGACATACTGTTTCGTTGTATCACAACTCTTCTGTGTGGATATGTCTGAGTATACACACACACACACACATATATATATATATATATAAGAGTCTCTCTGTGTAAAGCTTACGGTTATAAGAACGAGGATCCAAGTTCAAATCCGAGACGAAGTTGTTAGCATATCAGATAGAGTTAATATCCTTGGGAAAGGTACGAATCCAATAATTTTTCTCTGGCTATGGGTAAAAAGTAGGGCGGACTGCACTCATTAACCTGGTATGGCAACCAGTCAAGTAAAAAATACTTAGCATTTAAATCTATTTTACTCCGCTTAAAAATTGAGGGGTTGGATACATACATATATATATATATATATATGTGTGTGTGTGTGTGTGTGTGTGTGTGTGTGTGTGTGTGTGTGTATTCTAAAATAGAAGGATCTTGTAATTGTTATGAATGGAATAGTCATGTATCGAACAGAAGAGAAGATGAATAATTGCTTTTCTCAAAATTAGTTTTATCAACCTCACATATATTTTGATGATAACTTTTGAAAACTTACGAGTTGGAAGGTACCCTAAGTTTTAAGATTGGGTTCTATCTTGGTCGATTTTAATCGTCCTTATTAAAATCTTATCTTCTCCTATTTTACAATTAATATTTTGTTGGCATTGTACCAGAAATCTTTCTTTTTTTCTCTCACCCTCACACACACACGCTTACACATACACACGCATACACACATACACATACTCTCTCTCTCTCCTTCTCTCTCTCTCACTAATATATATATATATATATATATATATATATATATATATATATATATATATATATATATACTTACTTGTATAACTCACTCAAACTTATACTGGCAGAGATAATGAAAAATTGATCGTACGAAGATATAATGTCCAATACTCGTTATCCTTCCGACTTGCACGTGAATAATGGCGCTTTGTCAATAAAGAAAAAAAAAGTTCATCGAATCTTTACATATTTCTGTTTAATCTTATTCTTGATCGTATCCTGAATTTCGATTGTGATTGTCAAGGTCGATAGAAATGTCATCAGGTTTCCATTTGCACAATTCTCACAACGAAATATATTTCCACACGTCATCTCTGAAAGATCACCAATAAAAAAGAAGATATGAACACGAAAATCTTCTCTCAACTTCCATAAAGAAAATCTTTTTTTTTCTATAATTGCTATTTTATTATATGATAGCACAATGGTTCTATTCATTTTATTTTACCATATATCAGTAGCCTTTATCGCCAATGTCAGTTCGCAAGAGAACAACGAAGATAGTATTGTTCGCTAAAAAAAAAAAAAAAATAATGATAATAATCAACGATAGATATAATTTTCAAAAATGTCCTTTTATTCGTATTGATTTTTATTCATTAAAATCAATTATTTTTTATTTATTTATTTTTTTTGACGTTTCAATTGAGTTTTTTTTTTATTCCCCTTTAAATGCTTTCAAAATAAGATTTCCCGAGAGATGCTATTGATGAAAACATTTAAAAAGGAAATAAATAATTATTAAAAATGAAATTAATCCCTTAAGGCAATCACCGTATCTATAAAATTGTGAAATCCTTATCTACAATATGTTTCAGATCAGATCGTTATTCAATTTATATATACAAGATGTCAATATTACAGAATACAGCAGAAGTATTAGGGTAATTAAATTTGATATTGTTTTTTAATAAACTTATAAGCTAGTCACCGATGATTGCTGTGTTTGTGATGACTAATCGTCTTATGAGGGGGTGGACACAAAAACACTGTTCGTCACATGCGTTAAGTTCTTTGTGGCCTTGTCCTCTCCGTTTAGTCTCTGAGGCCACGGAGGAAAATAAAAACAGATAGCAATCACAACGCGTGAAATATTTTTAGCTAATACCAACGATCTGTTGTCAACACAAGAACAATTCTGAGTGGAGCAGCTGGTTTGAATTCAGAGTTTTCCTTTTCTTTGACTGGTTGCCATAACATTTTTAAAGATACCAATTTCCCCAACAATTTCTTCATAGCTTCGGTCGGGATAATAACAGTCATGCTTTTTGTTAGGGTGTTAACGCTATGGGAAATTCAAACAGCTTTATACCGGAATTGAACTCTGGACTCCGATTCCATTTTCTACGATGTTGACCGTTACTCCACAAGCGTGTGGAACAAGTTTCTTTATTCTTCAAGAAACAGTTCTCTTCTCGAATCATTTATTCGTTCCACGGTCTTTGTTCATGCAGACGTTTGTCTCCACGTACCCTAGCCACCGAAAGAATGGATGAATCAAAAGAAATCCGAATTTTTATGTGGTGATTCAGGGAACAGCCTACTCCAGTCCCACCTAGCATGGGTGTCGTCGTTCAGCCAGCCCCTAAACCATTTAGACAGACTACCGCTGGTGACCACGGCAATGACTAGATCGGGTTGCAAAAGCAAGCATATCTGAATGAGATGTTGAACTTTGTCAACTTTTCTTCTGGCTACTGGCTTGATTGATGGCTTATCTATTTTTGCAATCAATATTTACTATTTATCATTTCCCTGGCCTTCCTATCACGATAGCTGATAAATAGATATGACCCCCAGTATTATTAAAAAAATCATTCTCATAAATAAGATGTGATAAGAAAGAATGTTAATTATCGTCGACGACAACATGAAGGGTTTGTTCAGCAGACCTCTTTTTTTCTGGAGAAGCGCATAAACAGTAATAAGTAAAACCTTAAGCAGTGTTAGTCAAGTTCTGCTGAAAGCAGCTGATCTCTCTCAATTTAAACAAGTTAAACAATAATATTCTGTTATATTGATAAGCATTGAACACTTTCGGGTTGTTTGTTATGTATACTTATATCGATCCAGATGGATTATATTCTTGTGGAAACTCAACTGATTTATATTCCTAAAAAAGTATAGATTTTTGTGCCAAAAACATTAGGCCCAAGAATCAGTAATTTTTGCGTTTATTGACCAATCGGCGCATTTGTCCTACTTTTTGAATTTCAAGATACTTCGCTGACAACAATATTTGACTTGCCACGAAAAATTTGAAGGATCAAAACCTAAAATAATTTTAGAAATCTTTTCCTTCGAAAAATATCAAAATTATGATTTCTTAGACAATTAGATTCATAAGTTGTGAGGTCATTGACGCAGACATTCAATAATATACTGATCTTTTCTGATCTTCAAGGTTCTTACAACCAGGTGAAAATCTGGTTACTATACTCTGATCAATTAAAGTTCTCGAAAAAGACTTCATTGCAAGTCCATCTGTTCGGCTTTCAAATTACACACAATGCACAACGTGTCGGCACACCAACTACCACGATAATACCAATCACAGAGGGTATTTTACACAGCTTGATCTACTTCAGTCATGTGATATACTTGCATGTACCGAAAAATTGCAAAACTTTTGAA